>CM035407.1:223117044-223452044 GCA_020310875.1 Ceratopteris richardii
CAGCATGAAGACAAGACTTAACCAACCAACCTGTTCAAAGGATCCATGGATCAAAGCAACTGTCCAACGGCTATTATTGAGAGTTTGACGAATGGACCGTGTGAGGAAGCAGTTCCAAACAAACATGTTTTCATACGGCATTTTCTCAGATTCATCAACCAGCATATTCCTTTGTAAACTTTGCATAATTGGATATGTGCAGCTAAAGAAAAAGTCCTTTGTCAAATCAACGCTTGAAAGTAATTTCTTGTACCTAGAATATTCATGATCTCTCTCTCTCTCTCTCTCTCTCTCTCTCTCTCTCTCTCTCTCTCTCTCTCTCTCTCTCTCTCTCTCTCTCTCTCTCTCTCTCTCTCTCTCTCTCTCTCTCTCTCTCTCTCTCTCTCTCTCTCTCTCTCTCTCTCTCTCTCTCTCTCTCTCTCTCTCTCTCTCTCTCCTTCCCTCCCCCGTCCCCCTCCCTCCCTCCCTCCCTCCTTCCCTCCCCCCTCCCCCCTCTTTCTCTCTCTCTCTCTCTCTCTCTCTCTCTCTCTCTCTCTCTCTCTCTCTCTCTCTCTCTCTCTCTCTCTCTCTCTCTCTCTCTCTCTCTCTCTCTCTCTCTCTCTCTCTCTCTCTCTCTCTCTCTCTCTCTCTCTCTCTCTCTCTCTCTCTCTCTCTCTCTCTCTCTCTCTCTCTCTCTCTCTCTCCCCCCCCCCCCCTCCATCATTGCTAGGTACACCATCGTCTTGCTGTTTTCAGCCTACATAGTTCTTTTTTTGTAGTGAGTACTTTTCTTTTCATTGATACATTGAGATGACCACAGTTGTACATGGTTTGGCCTTTTGGTATCTCTCTCTCTCTCTCTCTCTCTCTCTCTCTCTCTCTCTCTCTCTCTCTCTCTCTCTCTCTCTCTCTCTCTCTCTCTCTCTCTCTCTCTCTCTCTCTCTCTCTCTCTCTCTCTCTCTCTCTCTCTCTCTCTCTCTCTCTCTCTCTCTCTCTCTCTCTCTCTCTCTCTCTCTCTCTCTCTCCCCCCCCCCTCCATCACACCGATAGACTCACATGCGGATATGCAGCTTTAGCCATGTTAGAGCGGAGATGTCACCAAGCACACTTCCAGGAGCCCCGCACGAAGGGCTGGCTATTTGACACACTGGTCAGACCAGCTATGATGTATGCTGCGACGGTTTGGGCCCCAGGTCTCACAGTCACCCAGTGGAGTGCGATCGAGAGGCCACAGGTACGTATGATCTCGCGATTATTTCGTGGGAAACAGTCGGTGCCACATGACATCATCAGGGCAGAGCTAGCTGCACCACCCATGGCAGTAGAGGCACTATTCTAGACTATCTGCTTTATTCAGAGGATTAGGGACCTCCCTACAGATAGACTCACACACAGAGCTCTTGAGGCATCTATACAGATATCAGAGTTAGGATATGAGAGAGCTTGGTACACTCAGGTTAGAGTCTGGTTTGATAGTCATGGACTTGATATGGACAGATTGCCGCCTTTTCAGTATGACCCAGACTCACCTCACATCCACCTCTCTCGTCGTGAGAGGAATGTTGTGCTCAGACAGGATCTCTGGCAGCTCTACATTAGTCAGACATGGCACACACCACACATGGGATCGAGACTATCGCACTATCGAGACCAGTTCATAGACATACTAGCTGACGGTTACATCCAGCGACCACGCTACATGGATACTCACATGCCTCATAGCTTGAGGGTAGCGATTGGCCAGCTGAGAGTCTCATCACACCGACTCGAGATTGAGACGGGCAGAGCCGCAGACATTCCCAGAGAGGAGCGGATATGCAGAGTATGCAGAGTAGAGATGGAGGATGAGGAGCACTTTGTATGCAGATGTAGCGCATATGATGGCATCAGAGGCAGATACGAGACTCTGTTTGCAGGGCAGCCCACCCTCCGAGAGATCATGGACTCTAGAGACCAGCGACAGCTCGGGCGATTCTTACTAGAGATACAGAGTCACAGAGATTCCCTACTCCAGCCTACTGTAGCACTCCATACAGGAGGGAGACAGAGTCAGCTCACTGACTTCTTTATTCCACGACGTGCTGCAGCCCTCCCCCCCTCAGCCCACATACCGAGCGGGGTGACTCTTCAGCAGGCTCAGATATCTCGAGCTAGGAGACGACCCCGTGATATAGGATATCGGGCCCCGAGACTTCACCGACACCAGATTGCGGAGATCCAGGATTGTGACCATCGCGCCATGGAGGAGAGACGATCCCAGATGATGGCCGATCCCGTTGCAGCCATCAGGGTGGCCCTGACTCCACCTCCACCTATGTATCACATATTACATCCCACCCACTAGCACAGGATGGAGCTAGTTAGTCGTTTTAGATGCATTCTCATGGTTGTTGTACTACCCTTTTGCATATAGACTATCATAGATATCGCACTCCATACACCCCCCACCACTTTCATGGGTATCCCCACATGCACACTACGGAGATCTATATCAGCTTAACCAGTTTCTTTTCAGCACTTTTATCTTTTCTGATTGACAGAAGATACACCCATGTACATCGATTTGTCTCATAGGCCGAGTTCGGCCTCCTAATAGACGTAAAAACACTTTCTTTCTTTCTTTCTTCTTTCTCTCTCTCTCTCTCTCTCTCTCTCTCTCTCTCTCTCTCTCTCTCTCTCTCTCTCTCTCTCTCTCTCTCTCTCTCTCTCTCTCTCTCTCTCTCTCTCTCTCTCTCTCTCTCTCTCTCTCTCTCTCTCTCTCTCTCTCTCTCTCTCTCTCTCTCTCTCTCTCTCTCTCTCCCCCCCCCCTTCCCCCCCCCCCCTCTCTCTCCCCCCCCCCTCCCCCTCTCCCTCTCTCTCGTTCCCAAGCACTCATCCCTCATATGAGCTCCGAGGAGACACGGACAGCCTTTTTTAGACATCGATCAGTACTACATGGACTACCTGACGATGCCCTTTACATGGGCGAGGACCTCACAAGGATGGAGGTAGCACACCGACGCACTTGCATGCCATAGTTACTCTAGGCGCGCCGAGGGGAGGAAGGCCTTTTACCGTGATGGTAAGGTCTTCATAGATGGATGCCTTATCAAAGAGGGCCACACGGCCTATGAGACATCACTACACAAGGGGGCACCACTCAGAGGAGTGGTGTTGAAGTGCAACGGGGCACTCTAGACGTGACAAGACATACTCGAAGAGATCCTGGGGTCACATGACTTTGCTTGTATCACAGAGACCCACGAGAGCCCAGAGAGAGGTCTACCTCGCATTGCAAGTTTACATTGGGAATCTGCATTCAGGACCATGATGAGACAGAGTAAAGCACGAGGGTCGAGGGTGTTGCCATCATATTTAGATAGGAGAGCCGGATCCATATCATGGGAAGAGATGAGGAGGCACAATACATGTGGGTCCCCATGGAGATAGCACCAGGGAGCTTGATTTACATTGCCATACGCTACTTCCCACCAGGTGGATCCCGATAAGCAGGAGAAAACCTTGAGGGGGACCGATCCGAGACAGAGACTCACCATACACAACACTTTCAGATGAGATACTACACTACAGCACCCTAGGTGAAGTCTTCCTTATGGGGCACTTCAATGGCCTCACCCAGTCACATCAATGTGAGGCATACGACATGGATCATCCGCATCTCATGAGGGGAAGAGACTCGGATGAGATGAGCACAAGTAGAGTATCAGCAGATATGGGTAAGCCTTCAAGACACCACCAGGTATGGAAGACATCTGCTTGCGCTAGGCAACCGACACCATCTCGTTATATATAATGGGATGAACCCTTGGCCAGGCTCGAGTGGACTTGCTTGCTTCCCTCATAGAGGGGGTGAGAGCACAATCGAGTACATTCTGGGTACCATCTTTGGAGCTTCACTTATCCCCTCACTTAGTATTGGACAACGCCCACTTGGTGTTGACCATACATTTATCACATTCATACTTTCATCTCCTATCCCATTAGGCCCTCCCTCACCCATTGAGCCACACACCACAATAAACTTTCATCTCCTATCCCATTAGGCCCTCCCTCACCCATTGAGCCACACACCACAATACACCACACACGAGCTCTCACACGTGTACGCACCACTTACACATTAGCGTACTCTCCCTCAATCCATTCTCACCTTTGGACACACTCACATCACCTTTGGACACACTCACATCACATATCACCACCATCCTTCATGACTCAACTATCCACAACTTTCCACATCGCGCACATACACATCCTCCACGCAAAGGATCCATGCCCCAAAACCGTTGGTATGATGCAGATTGTCGGGAACTCAAGAAACATCTAACGGATTTTAAAGCATAGAGGGGATATTACACACAAAACAGGTACAATGTCGCATGCAAAGCCTTACTCGCCGCAAGTGGCGAGAGTGGGAGGAGAGACAATACTCGGATATCTACCATTTGCTCATGAGTAGGGATAGTGCATGAGTAGGGATAGTGCAGTGGCATGGCGACATCTGAGGGAGAGGAGACAGCAGACACCCATTGGAAACCCGAGCATTTGGCATAGCTACGCATAGAACCTATACCCGATCCCGAAAGCCCCCCATTCCCAGGCCACAAAGCTCATGCCCCACTACCCCTTACTCCTTCACACCCACCATGGTGAGCCGCATTATTTCACGTCTGCAGCACGGCAAAGCCCATGACCAATTTAGTTTACAAGCAGAGCACCTCATATACCGATGCACGACTCTGACACCGCTCATTGCCGACCTCTTCAATCGTGCATTGGTTGAAGGGTTCCGTGACTCATGGACTAAGCACACCATAGCGCCCATTCATAAGTCAGGAGATGGTATGGATCTAGGTACACATCGGACGATCATGATTGGCCCCATATTGGCCAAATTATATGGGACAGTGCTAGAGACAGACTTGAGCACTCTCGCAATTAGGAATGGTATCAGGGCCCCAAGACAGGCAGGTTTTAGACGAGATTACTCTACCATTGACCACATCTTCACTCTAAGATGCCTGATCGACCACGAAAGAGTGAGGAAGAGGAGATTATACTCATGCTTCATGGACTTCTACAAAGCCTTCGACACAGTTCCCAGGGAAGAGCTCTTCAGACGCCTACGTGATATCAGAGTTCCAGGTGAGATGATATGGGGGATCTACACCTTATATGAGAGAGTATCTGGTAGAGTCAGATATCCGGGTGGCTTATCTGACTCAGTTGCTAGCACTATCGGGGTGAAGCAAGGTTTCCCTCTTTCACCCACCCTCTTTGGTCTATACATTGATGAGATAGTGGACTTCATACAAGACCATGAAGGGGAGGGCATTGAGGTACGAGGGACTATTGTGCATATTCTTTTATATGCTGATGATATTGTGCTAGTTTCAGAATCTGCAAAAGGTCTAAAGCACCACCTACGCGGCCTAGACGACTTCTGCATACATAGAGGGCTATCTGTAAACCTTGGTAAAACAAAGGTTATGATTTTTCATACATGCATAGTTGTGAAGCAGGCGGACAAATTGAGGTAGTCGGATCATATGCCTATCTCGGAGTGACATTCTCATCAGCCTCTGGGATTTTCTCTATGTCTTGGGAAGCCCAGGATCACATCACATGTGGATATGCAGCACTAGCCTTGATGGAGAGACAATGCCACAAGGCACATTTCAAGAGCCCCGCACAAAGGGGTGGCTCTTCGACACTGGTTACGCCAACACTCATGTATGGGGCAGCCATATGGGGGCCGGGATTAGCTACATCAGCATGGACAGCATTGGAGAGGCCACATATTCTTATGATTGCCAGACTCATCCGAAGCAAGCTTTTAGTACCGCATGATATCATCAAAGGAGAGCTCGCTGCACAACCGATGCTAGTAGAGGCACTCTTCGAGACAGTATGCCTATTCCACAAGCTCCAGAGCATGGACACAGAGCGCATCACTTGTCAAGCTTTCCAGGAATCACGCGACACGCCACTAGCAGGAGACACCTCCTCATGGTAGAGATCTGAGATCAAGGCTTCACTAAAACTCCACATGCACACATACTTACGACACCACTTCCGAGTCGTCATTGGGCAGCTTCGAGTTTCATCACATTAGCTCGAGATCGAGAGGGATCTGACCAGGGGCGTACCTAGAGAGGAGAGGTGGTGCCCACTATGCCATACAAAGATAGAGAGTGAGGAGAAATTTGTTACCAGATGCCGAGCATACTCAGATCTATGAGCATACTCTACATTAGTCAGACATGGCACACACCACACATGGGATCGAGACTATCGCACTATCGAGACGAGTTCTTAGACATTCTAGCGGACGGTTTCATCCGACGGCCACGTTACATGGATACTTACATGCCTCATAGCTCGAGGGTAGCCATTGGCAAGTTGAGAGTCTCATCACATAGACTAGAGATTGAGACGAGCAGAGCCGCAGACATTCCTAGAGAGGAGCGGATATGCAGGGTTTGCAGAGTAGAGATGGAGGATGAGGAGCACTTTGTATGCAGATGTAGCGCATATGATGGCATCAGAGGCAGATACGAGACTCTATTTACAGGGCAGCCCACCCTCCGAGAGATCATGGACTCTAGAGACTAGCGACAGCTCGGGCGATTCCTAGTAGAGATACAGAGTCACAGAGATTCCCTAGTCTAGCCTACTATAGAAGGCCACAAAGGAGGGAGACAGAGTCAGCTCACTGAGTTCTTTCTTCCACGACGTGCTTCAGCCCTCCCCCCCTCAGCCCACACACCGAGGGGTGACTCTTCAACAGGCTCAGACTTCTCGAGCTAGGAGACGACCCCATGCTAGAGGATATAGGGCGCCGAGACTTCACCGACATCAGTTTGCAGAGATCCAAGCTCGTCACCATCGCGCCATGGAGGAGAGACGATTCCATATGATGGTTGATCTCGCTGCAGCTATCACGATGGCCCTCACCCCACCTCCACCTATGTATCACATCTTACACCCGCCCACTAGCACAGGATGGAGCTAGTTAGTCGTTTGAGATGCATTCTCATGCTTGTTGTACCACCCCTTTGCATATAGACTATCATAGATATTGCACTCCATACACCCCCCCACTTTCATGGGTATCTCCACATGCATATCACGGATATATGTATCAGCTTTACCAATTTCTTTTTCAGCACTTTTATCTTCTCTGATAGACAGAAGATACACCCATGTACATCGATTTGTCTCATAGGCCGAATTCGGCCTCCTAATAGACGTAAACACTCTCTCTCTCTCTCTCTCTCTCTCTCTCTCTCTCTCTCTCTCTCTCTCTCTCTCTCTCTCTCTCTCTCTCTCTCTCTCTCTCTCTCTCTCTCTCTCTCTCTCTCTCTCTCTCTCTCTCTCTCTCTCTCTCTCTCTCTCTCTCTCTCCCCCCCAAAAGGTTCTGATCTACCATACATCAATGAAGGTATGGAGACAAAGTTTCCCTCCACAACAGCAGGCGGACCCATCGAGGTAGTTAGATGATATGTATACCTGGGCATGACATTCCTCCCTCCCTCCCTCCCTCCCTCCCTCTCTCTCTCTCTCTCTCTCTCTCTCTCTCTCTCTCTCTCTCTCTCTCTCTCTCTCTCTCTCTCTCTCTCTCTCTCTCTCTCTCTCTCTCTCTCTCTCTCTCTCTCTCTCTCTCTCTCTCCCCCCCCCCCCCAAAAGGTTCTGATCTACCATACATCAATGAAGGTATGGAGACAAAGTTTCTCTTCCACAACAGCAGGCGGACCCATCGAGGTAGTTAGATCATATGTATACCTTGGCATGACATTCAGATCAGCTCGAGACCGAGAGAGGCCGGGCCAGAGGAGTCCCCCGAGAGGACATATGGTGCCCACTATGCCATACATAGAGAGTGAAGAGCATTTAATTACCAGATGCCCAGCATACACAAACCTACGAGCAGAGTTCCAGATTGAGGAGTTACTCCAGTTGCGCATGACCACGAGAGAGCAGCAGAGGATGGGTCACTTAATCACAACGGCATATGAGAGACGAGAGAAGACACTACAACTCACACATCGTACAGTACACTGATGGGCACCAAGCGGACTATTACTCAGTTCTTTCAGAGAGCTGAGCCACATGAGAGAGACCCATCTTCTAGAGGCATAGGGCTCACTCTCAAGAAGGGAGCAGCACAGAGAGTGCGACGAAGACCACGTACAGTTGGGGAACGACGACCACAACTGCACCAAGAGGATATCTGTAACAACCCGTGGGCAAGAGCCCCCCCCCTTGTATTTCATCCAAGACTACTTGGTGCTTGGGAAGTTTGCGGTGAGGCACCAAATTATCGCTACTTATAGGGGGACATAGTGAGCCTCCGAGACCAAGAACCAAGCGACCCTTGCGATCAACGTGTCGTAGCTTCCAAGCTAGTCCCCTCAGCACACACCTCTCGAAAGGGCCTTCGTGCCATCGGGAGGCCCTTGTACGCGTTTGCCCGCGATGCTTAACACGGGCCGGCTTCGGCCGTTCATTTGTAATCAGCCATCGGGCGGTTTCTTTCTTAATGCAAGCTTTCTTTTGTTCAAGCAAGTGAAGTTGGCATTCTAGCAAGCAAACACATTCAAGCAAGTCATCTCACTGACGGGCCGGTGAGAGTCACCGAGCGAGCCCGGGCTGCTTGCTTCCGTTTTCGTCACAATATCTCACGTATCAAGATAGCCCACAACCACATGATGGAGCAGAGGTGCACCAGCCACTTGGGCCTCCAACACTTGGGCCTCCCTGTTGGAGGAGGTACAAAGTCCGCCATGATGTACCACATACTCCACCCACCTCCACCCATCTTTAGTAGTTAGGGTATACACATTCACTCCCACATGGGTCCCCATGTATTAGGTGGCCATTATCTGCAGAGTCAGAGCCCTTCTCTTTCCCCACGCACCACTACCTTACCCCCAATACATGCTCTCAAACACACTCCACAAGTATGAACTCATAGGAAGCTCTACGAACTTAGTTTCTATGACTTCTGAAAGTGATGGGCAATCTCAATCATATGAAGCCTCCCACAAGATCAAAGGTAAAGATAGGAAAACTTAACATAAATGCATAAATGATAGGGTAAACGTACCTAGCAACTTGTCACAACTTGGACAAAGAATCCTCAAGTGAAAACTACAAGTTTAATAATAGGATAATATGACAAACATATATAATAGGACGAATCCAAGTTCCCAATATATCCAACATGAGTCTAAGATCCGAAGGATCATGCTATGAGATACCCTAAGACCTAGCATAGACATCTCTTACACATAAATTGTCAAGGATTGAGTTGGAAATTCTTATGCACCTATCATGACTGTACTTTTATAAAATATAGTTCACTATTCCACCCTCTCCATCCTTACACATTTAGTGTCAAGGATTGAGTTTGGATTTCTTGTGAACACCCTAATCCACCATATTATATATTCACACACAACATTTTCATTGCCCACTTGCATTTTACTTCTTTTGTTGATGACAATAATTATATTGCTCATGACTCATGAACCAATTCGGCTCCTTGTCGATGTTAACACATCTCTCTCTCTCTCTCTCTCTCTCTCTCTCTCTCTCTCTCTCTCTCTCTCTCTCTCTCTCTCTCTCTCTCTCTCTCTCTCTCTCTCTCTCTCTCTCTCTCTCTCTCTCTCTCTCTATCTATCTATCTATCTATCTATCTATCTATCTATCCATCATTCACACTCATGAAGTATCAAAACTCATACACATTTGCATATATTTGAAGTATGTTTGTATGTACTATTTGTATAAATTCACATATAATAAAACAGCATCATAATCAACCAAAAAACGGCTCTCTTTTGTTTAAAGGGTGGAGTAAAACGTGTCATTGAAAGCATGAATCGAACAAATGTACCTTTTGTTTATCTGAACTCGTGCATATTAAGTCAGCATAACAATAATAACTCTTTCACTTTTTTTCCAGATTCAATGCAGCAATTAAAGATCAGAGTCAATTTGCCATCATAAACAAGATAAAAAGAACCGCATCCTATTCACATAATCCCAACAAAAACTGCATAATCAGATATGTATAAAGATCAAAGTAAGTAAACAGACCTAAGTTCCGCTTTAGAAGTTGCTGCCTCTGTTTGCACTGTAGAATGTGGTATCGATATAATTTCGCTTTCCTCAATCGTGTAAATTGTGTGGTCACATATAGTTCCGACATGGCGTCGCTTTGTAATAAGGATGAGATAGTAAGATCCTAAGAATCTTACACAACCTAAGTTCAGCAAAAACAAGGTGTACAATACTCAATCAAATACAGTTACAAATACAAATCTAAAGATGCAATAGTCCAAACAATCCAGCAGCGAACACAAATACAAGCAATATTACACACAAACCAGCGATGCCAAATGCTTTTGTTACAAAATTGAGGCCTCCAGTTGCACGATTTCCATCTGCAATTCTTTGGAGCAGATCATTTATTTCTTGTTGTGTGTAGGCAACCGGATCCTCACTCACATTAAGTTCAAATGGTTCGGACCTGTCTATTTTTAAGACTCTCCAATATTTTTTGGTTGCATTGCTCCCAGTCAAATAATACCTCTGCAAGATAAAAAATGTGAATGATCCCATTTTAGATACTGGTTAATTGGACACCAGCATGGATACATTGACTGGACATGTAGGAAGGTCAACGCAAAAGCATGTGTTCTTTCATTTATCAACAAAAAACTAGTGTGATCACAAACGAGTAATAGCATGTGTATTTAACTCTATAGTACAACTCGAGGCATTTGATGAGGCCAGTGCCTACCTCCTAGAGTGAATAGTCAATTATAAGTATAATGAAGTGTATACATGTGCGCAAATAAGTGGTTAAAAACCTCCTACTAAGCATCAACCTGTCTTGTTTCATAAAGCCGAAACTTTTCAAGTGGTTGGTTTTCGAAATCGATATCCGATGGTACTTCCTCTCTTGGTTTGGGACTTGGAGCCCTAAGAGGCGGCATGGCGATCAAGCTAACTGAAGTAGAGTACTATACACAAACGGATGTATTATCAGTTCAGAAGCGTTGACATATAGGATGAAAAAAATGTGAGGTCCCCCTAATTGCAGCAGCTCACAGAAGACCGGATTCTTCATCGCCGATCTTCTATCCTCTCTTTCGTCCAATCCGAAGGACTTGCAACAGTTCTCGTGAATTTTTCTTGAAAGATGTTTGAAGAGGATTAAAGACGGTGTCTAGCATAGAGAGGTGTCTACGCTGCTGGAGCGCCACTCCTGCGTTCCCAAGGAAAAGCCATCAACAGCAGCGTGCTTGCCCTTCTGGCACGATGAGAAAGGCAAGCAAGGCCACGATGCGTCCTTCTTCGGTCTTCCCGTGAAAAATTGTTCTCTTCTCGCGTTCGGAGATGGCAAGAAACGATGTACAGCATCGCGTACAGCACAACACAGGCACGTAGAAGCTGACTTGCCAACAACGACAGGAAACGGCCGAGGTAGCTTAAAAAAGCACACCTGCCAACACCTTCCAAGCTTGTGTCGATAAAGCTGACTTTCGAACAAGAATTGGAATTCTTCGCGGAGCTACATATGGACAGCAGTGGAGTCAGTACCAATGACGGGTGTCTCCACGGGGAGGAAAAAGAGGTGGATATAGACGATGGTACCAAATACTATACTCCCGCATCAGCACACTTGACATTGAAAGACAAGAAAAGAGAAATGAGGAAAATCAATCTGCACTAAGAACCCCACAAGAGACAAACCTCTTCCTTCTCAGTTTTGAGAATCATTTGGTAACATGCCCTCTTTGGTATTTGTATACCTACACCTTCCTTACATAGTGTCAACTAACTGATATATGCAAATTCAGCGTATATCAGCTGTTCAAAAGGAGAAGGATGCCTAAAAATGTCTTCTTTGCTATGAAGCAAAGAATCAAAAATGGCATGGATGACAACTATGGGATAAATTGCCTAAAAATGCATCAAAAGTATGAGCGTGTTGATGCGAATGTATCGTCTATTGCTTTCTTCCTTATGAATCATGATGTTTATTTAAGTGGCATTCTTACGTTCATGTTAAAGAGTGGCATGCACTGTCGTGCACGTTAATCTAAGTGGTTGGGCATCACCCCTTGAGATGGGGGTGAAGGTTCAACCCCTTCTTACGATAGGATATATGTGGGCTTAAGGTAAGTATAATGTCTTCATGCATTATTAGAATCAATTGTCTTCGGGTAGTCTTTCATAGTGTTGCCTTCGGGCAATCTAACTCTTGCTTTGTGAGATATGGGAGGTCTCATGTGTACTATACCCATTCACTTGTATCATTGTTCTTTCAACCAATTCAAACAAAGAGAGATTAAACTTCGGTTGAACTTCCTCTTTAGAAAAAAAAAAGAGTGACATGCACTATTTGCATTCCACTTTGAGGTCATTTTTTTAATCCTCATTCCAAGAGAATGATTCATTGATGTGGCTTCCTTTTTTCCCCTAGTACGAGCGTGTTGATGCGGCTATACCATCTATTGCTTTCTTCGTTATGAATCATGATGCTTATTTAAGTGGCATTCTTATGTTCGTGTTAGAGAGTGGCATGTATTGTTCACATGTGTTAGTCTGAGTGGTTGGGCTCCACCTCTCGAGAAGAGGGTGAGGGTTCAACCCTCGCCCCCATCTCATAGTGTTGTCTTCGAGCAATTTAACTCTTGATTTGTGGGATACGAGAGTCTCATGTGTACTATGCCCATTCCATTGTAGAGTTGTTGTTTGAGCAGATTCAAACAAAAAACATTAAATTTCGACTGAACTCACTTTTTAAAAATAAAAAATAAAAAAGAGTGGCACGCACTTTTTGCATTCCTCTTTGAGGTCATTTTTTTAATGATCATTCCAACACAATGATTCATTGATGTGGCTTCTTTTTTTCCCGTTGTTAAGATATCGTCTCGTCTCTTTCAAATATCCGTCACTTTGCGCTCCGCGTTATCATGTGGATGACATGCCATCTGAAGGTATATACTCATTGTTGCTTTTTGAACTTTTTTAAAAAGAAGATGTTTCCACCTTTTGAAGAATCTTGGTGTGAACGTTATGCCATTGCCATAGTCGTCGAAGCCATCTAGAGTTTGTATACCCTCCAAATATCAATCCTCATTGCAACGTACATACATACACATTCGTCCATACATACATACAGAGTTATACACACGACTTGATGGTGTTGTGTTGTGGTGATCTCTTGCGCTTCACGACGACTTGATGGTGTTGTGCTGTGGGGATCTCTTCCGCTTCACGACTCGATGGTACATTCATCCATACATACTCATGCACATACATATACATTTATACACACGACTTGATCGTGTTGTGCTTCACGACTTGATCGTCTTGTGGGGATCTCTTGTGCTTCGAATCTCGATGGTTTCTAGGAGGTTTGGTGTTAGGTTCTCTCTCTATATATATTTGCGTGTGTGTATATATGTGTGTGTGTTTTGTGGAATAGATGGACTTACATCTCGATGGATTGTCATTTCTAGGAGGTTTGGTGTTAGGTTCTCTCTCTATATATATTTGCGTGTGTGTATATATGTGTGTGTGTTTTGTGGAATAGATGGACTTACATCTCGATGGATTGTCATTTCTTTCTATATTTTTCAATATTGGACATGGAGAAACCCAATCCACTTATGAGCACTTATAATTTTTATAGTTTTATGTAGCTCTAAAACCAATTTAAGTTTATATTGTGTTCTAAATGCATTATGTACCTCTAAAACCAATTTAAGCTCCTATCGCGCTCTAAATGCATTATCATAGTGATTTTACAAGTAACTTTATTTTTTTGTGCAAAACTTTGTTTATCAATACAAACATTACAAGCATAAAGAGGGCATAGTGATGCTCTCAATTGAAAAAAAAAAAGCGAGGAAAGTCGTCTATGTGACAATGGCCTCAAATAGTGTCGCATATACGACGCTCTAAGAGAGAGAAAAAAAAAATCTTTTGCATTGAATAAGCGACGATGAGCATCGCATTCGCTATCTGCATTGACTTTTATCAACTATGTTAGTGATGATTGCACATTGGATGCAATGCTATAGCATTGCATAAGCAACACTCTTCGAATCTGGAAAAAAAAAATGATTTCTCTCGGCACATTTGTGTCGGGATCAAATAAGAGAGCGAGAGCGAATGAGTGAAGGAGAGAACGAGAGTGAATGAACGAAGGAGCGACCGAACGAGCAAAAGTACATGCACATACATACACATATATGCATACACACATGCGTACACACACATGCATATACATACACACGTATGCATACACACACATGCACACATATACACATATACACATATACACACAAAATCATACACACACATAGACATATACACATACACATACACATAAAGATACTTGCACATATACATACACATACATATACACACATGCATACCCATGTGTATGCATACATACATAGACACATGCACATATACACACACACATATGCATACACACATATACACACACATACATACACACATATACACAAATGCAATCATATATGATATGCATAAACACACATTTACAAATGCACACATATGCATACACACACATACACATATATGTACTTGCACATATACACATACACACATACATACACACACATACACTCACAAAGACACACACACACATACACTCACATGCATACATACACACACATGCATACACATGCATATGCATACATACATAGACACATGTATACACACACATATGCATACACACAAATGTGCAATCATACTCACATGCATTCGTACACACACATGCATATGTATACATACACACATGCATATGTATATATACATAAACACAAGCACATACACGCACATACATATATACACATACACATATATAGACACACATATACACTCACATGCATACATACACTTATATGCATACATACATATACACACATACACATACATATACATGCATATACATATACACGTACACATACATACACACACATAGAGACACACATACACTCACATGCATACATACACTCATATGCATACATACACACACATGCATACACATGCATATGCATACATACATACACACATGCATACACACACATGCACATACACACACATATGCACATATACACACACATACACTCACATGCATACATACACACACATGCATACATACATAGGCATGCATACACACACATGCACATACATACATACATATGTATACACACACATACATACATACACACATACATCAATGCACACATATGCATACACACTCATACACATATAGATACTTGCACATATACCTACACACAGATAGACACACACTCACACTCACATGCATAAATACACACACATGCATACACATGCATATGCATACATACATAGACACATGCATACACGCACATGCACATACACACACACACATATGCATACACAGACATGCACATACACACACATATGCATACACACATGCACATATACACATATGCATACACACACATACACGCATATACACATATATACAGACACACATACACAAATGCACACATATATGATATGCATACACACACATTTACAAATGCACGCATATACACATATGCATACACACACATACACGCATATACACATATATACAGACACACATACACAAATGCACACATATATGATATGCATACACACACATTTACAAATGCACACATATGCATACACACACATACACATACAGGTACTTGCACATATACACATACACATATACATACACACACATACACTCGCAAAGACACACACACATACACTCACATGCATACATACACACATATGCATACACATGCATATGCATACGTACATAGAAACATGTATACACATACATGCACATACATACATATGCATACACACACATGTGCATACATAGTCACATGCATTCATACATACACATATGCATATGTATGTATGCATACATATGCATACATGCATATATATATATATATATATATATATATATATATATATATATATATATATATATATATATATATATATATATATATATATATATATATATATATATATATATATATATATATATATATATATTGATTTCTAATCCATTTTTTTTTATATGTACAGATATTATGGATCGTAGTAGACAGAGAAAGGTGAAAATTACTCTCATAAAGAGGCTTATGAGAGGGAAAGTTCCACTTGATTCTTTAGGGGCTGTCATGCATGAGTATGCAGACATACCCGATGAAGAATTAGATTTTACAATAGAGATGCTTACCCAGTGCCTAGAGGAAGGCTCCTCTGCGGGTCCATTTGCAAGAAGAGATTTATCTACCCATAGGTATGTTCTTTTCATAAATTACTATTATTAATGATATTATAACATATATTTTTATTCATTTTTATGTATTTATTTTCAGGACACCTATACTAATTCCAGCTCATGCAAGCACAACAGAGGTGCCTATGAGGACATGCATAGGTAGCTTAAGGCAAGACTGCGACATAGAACCTGAGGGAAATATAGTATATATGAGGCATGGTTTGGAGTTTAAAAGAAGAATGAGAGCTTTATATGACTCCTAACTTCATTTTGTTCACTTGAAATGGAAGTAAGTATCAGCTTACATATAAATTGAGATAAATATCTTATGTTTTACTTATATGATTTTTTTTTCTTTTGTAGTGAGTCTGATGAGAGAGATAAAAAAACATGTACTTAGTTCATTGAAGACAGAATTTGGCATTGGGTAGTCGCATAAATGGTGTTTGAAAGAGATGCAGATACTTATGGCACATCGTCGTGATAATCCGCAATATGCATTGCTTTTATTTGTTATATTTATGTGTGTATCTATATAAATAAAACATAGAATATAGTAAATCAACTTGAGTCTTGAGTTTGTCATGTTTGTCGTATGGTTGAAGTATATATATACATTGCATCTAGTGCTCCCACCACTTACTAGAGAGATGTCTCTCCTCCCAACCTTATGCCTCTATATATAGCTACTTGAGTCAACAAGGACCATAATACATATAAAGATATATATAGATCATATATATACACACATATATATATATAACACATATTTAAATACATACACAGCATACATACATTCCTACATGCACACATATATACATAAACATGGATACACAATTATAAACACACTTTGCATATATCACACAAATGCACATGCATACATACACGTGTGTATACTAACACATGAATATATATATATCATACACATGCATATACATACATACATACATATGAAACACACATACGTGCATGCTAACACATGTATATATATAATACACATGAATACACATACATATATATACATATTGTTGGAGATAGATGTCTGCGGAAGCACGCGAACAAGACAAGGAAGAAGAAGAAGCTTGGAGCACAACACACAATACTGAATGTATTACTAGAGAATGTACAAAGATAGGTAGCCCATTAGGGCAATAGGCGTATATACAAGCCGGGGGAAAAAAACCTCCTAAAGAGGAAAAAAAGTGCCCCGGCGGTCCTAGAGTGTTCACACACATCACTACCTAAATATATCAACAAATCCCCCCTCGGAGTGATGTGGTGAACAAGGAGTTGACACTCATGTATAAGGAAGTGCCAAGCTATGTGGAAATCACTCCACAAAAGGAAGTAAGCCCAAAGCTTTGCGGAAAGCTTCAAACTTCTCCCTGGGCAGAACCTTCGTGAAAAGGTCTGCAATGTTCTCCTGCGTGGGCACATATGCCAAGCTGATCTCCCCAGCAGAGAACCTCTCCCTGACATAGTGATAATGCACCTCAATGTGCTTAGTGCGAGCATGGAACACAGGGTTCCTCGCAACTGCCAATGCACTCTGACTGTCAGTGAAGATGGTGGTGGCACAAGACTGGCCAACACCCAAATCAGCCATAAGGCGTCTGAGCCACACACACTCAACAGTCGCTGTGAAAGCTTCCCTATACTCAGCCTCACAACTGGAAGTGGCCACAGTAGGCTGCTTCTTGCTCAACCAAGATATACATGAGCTACCAAGCATGAAGCAAAAACCACTAGTGGACACATGAGTGTCATAACAACCAACCCAATCACAGTCAGAAAAAGCATGCAAATCTGGCGGTAGTGATCCACCCTTGGGATAAAACAACCCAAGTAGCCGAGTACCACTCAAGTAGTGAAAGATGTGATTAACTGCCTGCCAATGCTTGACTCCTGGGCAATGCATAAATCTGCTCATCTGTGAGATAGCAAACTGAATATCTGGCCGAGTAATGCATAAGTAAATCAAGCATCCAAAAGCCTGCTTATAGAGAACAACATCAAATGCATCTCCAGCATCATGAAAACTCAATCGTAAACATGTCTCCATAGGAGTGGCAATATGCTTACAATCTTCAAGGCCAAAATGCTGCAATAATGTGTCAATATATTTCGTTTGAGACAAAGCCATTCCACCATCAACTTGCATAAAATGAATGCCCAAATAGTGATGCAAATGCCCCAAATCATACATCTCAAATGAGGCATGCAAATCAGCCTTGAAATCAGCAATATGCTTCTCAATAGGACCAGTGAGTAGCATGTCGTCAACATAGACAACAATGATCAGAAGCACATCATTAGCACGCTTAACATATAAGGTGCTTTCAGTTGGACTATTCTCAAAACCATGTGCAACCAGAGAGGCATGTATCTTCTCATACCAAGCACGTGGTGCTTGCTTTAAACCATATAATGCCTTCTTTAACCTGCACACCTGGTTTTCATGCCCTTTCTGCACAAAGCCACGAGGCTGAAAAACATACACTTCTTCATGCAAATCACCATTCAAAAATGTTGTTTTAATGTCTAACTGATGTACATTCCAACCATGATGGGCTGCAAGTGCACAAATGCTCCGAACAGTAGTAATACGACATGTAGGTGCAAAGGTCTCATCAAAATCAATGCCTCTTTCCTGCGCATAACCCTTTGCAACAAGCCTAGCCTTATATCTGTCAACTGTACCATCAGGTTTACGCTTCAGCTTGTATACCCACTTAGTGCCAATGGCCTTCTTGCCATGAGGCAAGTCACATAAAGACCATGTACCATTCTTCATTATAGCATCATATTCAGATTGCATAGCAGCCATCCAATTTTCTGAATTCTGTGCTTCATCAAAAGAAACAGGCTCATTCTCATCACAGAGACTAGACGTAGCCATAGCATAGAAATCTGATGCAAAGGAGGCACTATGAGAGCTTGAACGAGTACGATATGACAAAGGTGCATCTAATTTGCTGTCACGCAAAGTCTCCACCAGCCATTTTGGCATAGTTTTTGCCTGCTCAATATCAACTCTCTCATCAACAAGTGCATCATGTAAATCTGCATCAGAAATGGAATGATCTGCATCATCATATGAAACCTACAAAGGCTGAGAAGTTGCCTCATTAGGACCAACACTAGACTGTCCACCTGTAAAAAGAGGCATTAAAGTATCATACATGTCTTTGGAGCTAACAGATGTCTCCTTAATACATGAAAGCAATGGCTGAATAGCATCTTCCACAAAGACAACATCACGGCTAACCAGAATGCGTTTAGTCTGTGGATGATACAGACGATAGCCTTTACTTTCAAAGCTGTACCCAACAAAAATACATTTTACTGCCTTATCATCCAATTTTCAGCGATGTTGTTCAGGCACTAGTGCATATGCCAAACAACCAAAAACACGCAGATGAGCAACAGATGGATTGCGGTCATGCCAAGCCTCATATGGAGTGATAGACTGCAGCGCTTTAGTGGGACACTTGTTAGTACATATGTTGCACACATGATAGCCTCAAGCCAGAAACTATGTGGTAAAGCCTGACTCTTGACCATGCACCTCGCCATCTCCATGAGTGACCTATTCTTTCGTTCAGCAACTCCATTCTATTGAGGTGTATACAACACTGTACACTAGTGTTTTATCCCACATTCAGCCAGAAATGCATTAAAATCAGAAGACATATATTCCCCCCCTCGATCAGAACGGAGGGTGAGTGTTAGTTGCCCGCTGGATTGGAAGTTGTAAAACTGAATCTTTTGTTCGCACGCGCAAAAAGTTGTTACACTGACAGTTGTAATCTTTTATATAAAGCAATGAAAAGAGATGCTCAGTGACGATTCGTGGAATCACCAGCCTGTCTGTCTGGGTGATTGTCGTGGTCGTTACTGTGTGTCGAGTTGGCTAATTTGGAGTACTGTGTTCATTTTTGTGTGGTATTATCGACACTTGTTTGAGTTGCTATAGCGTTGCTTGTCTAATTCCTGAGTATTCCGAGTACACTGTACGTATCCGTGTTCGTTGTTTATCGATCTTTGTTGCGGCTGTGAGTTTTATTTACATCCAGTAGATCGTCGGACTGTTGTCTGAGAGAGTTTTTCTGCGGATCTTTGTGACGATTGTTCTGTTAAGTACGTATATCGTGGTGTCCTTCTTATTGATTGATCTGCCAATTGCTAATGAAGTCTGTGTAACTGTGGTAGTGTTCCTAAAAACGCTGTGTAGGATTGTGTTGTTCTCAATATTGAGATATGTACTTGTACGGTGAGATTTGGCTACAGTAATGGTTATCTCTAGTGTGTGTTACTCTTCAACACTGTATGTTTGAAACTGTTGAGTCCTTCTGTGTTTTCGGTTTGTCTGATTGTGAGCGATGTTTGGTGAAGGTTGAACTACTGTTAAATATTACAGTCGTGTGTATTCGGAAAAAGGGTTTTGAGGTAATTTGGTATTACGATACTGATAGTCTGGTACAATGTGTTCGGTAGACTCTGATAGAGTTAAAATAATGAACCGTAAGAATGAGAATGAGATACCAATTCTTGATAACATCTTGAATGTTGGTATATTGTGTGTTGTGACGTAATTTTGGGAAACAAGCATAGGGCCTCTATCTTTACAGACCCCTTCCACTCCCAAGAACCCAATTCTCATTTAAACGCGCTTCTGATAGTTAGAACATAGCGTTTAACACTGGCGCCGTCTGTGGGAAGGTGGCAACAGATCAGATTGTTGCAAATCAGTTATGGAAACGTGACTGTAAATTGTAAATCGACAGTAATAGTACGCGATTAGTACCAAAAGATGATACATGCCGGTTACTCGATCCGGTGAAACGTATCCAAAGAACTGCCAGCCTGGGGTACCTAATTTGCTAAGAACGCCTCCAGGAGGTAAAAGCGCAGCTAGGTCTAACCCAGTTGTCAAGAAAGTAAAGAACATTAGTAAGGATTCCGGTCATATTCCGGTGGAACGAACTAAATCTCTGGCAGATTCCAGTGCGATTTCATCACAATCTGTCGAAGATATAGTAACTCTAGAATCTAACAGGACGCAGTATGAAGTTAATTTAACATCATTGAGTAAAGATTCGAAATTGTTTACGAATAGAAACGTCTTAGTCAAAGAAATCAGCAAGGGAGAAAAAGCACCCTGTATTGGTGAAAAATCGACACATTCCGGTGATATTTCGGTACCAGTTGCTGAAAGTTCACAATTTTCCAACGGCAGTTTACCATTTTTTGGTGAATCATCAGTCTAGTCACCGCTATTGGGAGTAAGCTTTCCTACATTTGACATCAAGAAGGAAGGTAGCTTGTTCAAAACCGAGATTCGAAACATACTGAACAAGATTATCGACCCGGAAAGTGCACAGGCTGACGATACAGATTCCGACGATTCAGATATTCAGCCTCGGGGTACAGAAGATAGTCACAATACAACCATCAGCGCCATGAACGGGCAACAACAACAACAACAACAACAGCAACAACAACAACTATGCCCACCAAGGCCGACTCCAACCGGAGTAACGTACACTAAATTCGGTGGATTCCCAGGAGATGACCCAGATGCTCATGTACACACATTTGAGATAAGTTACGCAGTGCTCAACTATCCACCCGATCCGGCATATAAGGCTATTGTCTTCCAGTCTACATTGGTTAATGAAGGAGCCAGATGGCTTACAGAATATGATATTAACCATTTCGGCACCTATGAAGCAGTAAGGGATGCATTTTTGCAAAGATTCAGGCTAAAGAAGAATCCAGCCGAAATTTTCGATTACCTGCAAAACAATAGAAAGAAGATAAATCAAACAGTGCAGGAATATGCCACTCTATTCAGAACCCATTTGAGGCAATTACCACCAGCACATGCCAACCTAGCGGATGACGTTATCACTCAATGGTTTATCAATGGATTGACCCCGCAACTTAAACAGGTTATGATCATACGCTGTGTAGGAGCTATGACGCTAGATGCAGTGATTGCAATGGCTTTGGAGCTGGAAAACAAGGTTGGAGGATTTACAAAAGACTTGGAATGGTTAAAGGCAAATAAAAATGTTGCAGAAGACCCGACCAGACAAATGTTCTGCACCACTTGCAAGAATTCAGGGCACACTAGTGCCACTTGTGCACTTAATCAGTTGTTTTGCGCTATCTGCAACACGACCGGACATACTACCGAAAATTGTGCATACAACGCCAAAGTGCAGGGAACCGCAACTGTCAATGCTATTATACAGGAACCAGGACAGCCAACCAATCATTATATACCTCCGCAAATGAGAAACAACCAGCAACAAGGCTATCGAAATTATAGAGGAGAGAGAAATAATAACTATAATGCAAATCGCTGGCAGGCCGGACCAGTACAGGAAAATCCCAATTTGCACCACCGCGCTGCCATTTTTGTGGTGAATTTGGTCACATTAGAAGATTTTGTAAGGATGCAGCTGAGTATGATCAGAGGAAGAAAGAACGACAAAACCCAATGACTAATATGGTACAAATCACACCCGTAGAAACGCAAGCTGCAGTAATTCAGACCCGATCCGGTAAGCAACTGCAACCAGCGGCAGAAGTATTTGATCCAGGCATACGTGAACAACAAAGGATGTATGATAAGGCCAGTCAATGGACCACCGCCGAACCTCCAGTGTTTCCAGATCTTATTCCGGTGACCCAGGCTCCGCTAACCAAGGAAGGAACACAAAAACAAGATTCTAATTCAGTAGCAGGCACATCATCTTCAGCAGATACATCCTCTTCAGCCGGCACATCATCTTCAGAATCCGTGGAAAGCACAATTCAATCACATAAGGCCTAGGAGATTTTATCTAAAGCGTCCATTACTCTTCCTCTTGGCCAATTACTTGAAATAGTACCAGGAGTTCGACAACAATTCCAACAACAGTTTAGTCCTGTACCTTCTTGCATTACACCAACAGCGGCAGTGCAACCGAAACCTGATTCTACGGTCGATCATTCGGTTCCTTTAATTACGGTATGGTATAAAAATCATAAAACTACACAAGTACTAATTGATGGAGGATCTGGTGTCAACATTGCTACTGCTCCACTGTGTAAGAAGTTAGGATGGACTGAAATCGAACCAGTTCAGTTCTTTGTCAGAATGGCTGACCAGTCAAGAGTCCATCCAGTAGTGTCAACATTGCTACTGCTCCACTGTGTAAGAAGTTAGGATGGACTGAAATCGAACCAGTTCAGTTCTTTGTCAGAATGGCTGACCAGTCAAGAGTCCATCCAGTAGGACTTGTACGGAATGTACCAATAACTTTGCAGGGTACCACATTTAAGATGACCTTTGTCGTCCTAGAATTACCGGAATCCACCCTTGATTATAATCTTCTTTTTGGCCTTCCTTGGCTGAAGCAAGCTAAGGGCATACAAGATTGATCTGCACAGGAACTCACTTTCAAAGACAATAATCGTAAATATATTGTAAAACTAGATGCTATACAGCCTTGCGAATTGCATGCTAAACCGTATTTTGCAGAACCAGTTCATATGTTAGATGGGTTGTCAGATGATGAAGAAGAAGAGTTATTAAAGAACAACATTGACTTAATCTCCCTAGGAACTGTTGATCTACAATCTGTTGTAGATAATTGGAATCCCGCAGTTTGTACGGTGATGCCTGTAACAGAAGAAGATAAGAAGGAAGATACTGCTGCTATAGATGACGCTCAACTGCAACAACTTTTTAAGCCAGCTGACGATACAGAGAAGCCCCGACAATTTTATGCCAGAGGATGAGTTGATCACTTATAATTTAGGAGATGAAGACCATCCGCGTTTTGTCAAGATAAAAGAAAAATTACCAGAAACATTTCAAGCAGACCTAATCCAGCTACTCCTAGAGTTCTCCGACGTCTTTGCATGGGATTACAAAGACATGAAGGGTTTGGACCCGCGCATTTATCAACACAGGGTCATGCTGAAGCCGGAAACAAAACCAATCAAACAACCAAGCTACCGGATGAATCCGAACTATGCATCACAGGTAAAGGCAGAACTTGATAGGCTACTCAAAGTCGGATTCATTGTAACAGTAGAGCATGTTGAATGAATCTCACCACTTGTTATTGTGCCTAAAAAGAATAAGCAGCTACGAATATGTGTAGATTACCGGAAACTGAACGCAGCTACGGTGCCTGATCCATTTCCGCTACCTTTTCTTGACACAATGCTTGATAGAGTACCAGGACATGAAATGTATTCATTCCTAGACGGATACAGTGGGTATAATCAAGTTAGAATGGCTGAACAGGATATACTAAAGACCGCTTTCATCACCAATTGGGGTGTTTTTGCTTGTACCGTAATGTGGTTTGGATTAAGAAATGCCCCAAGTACTTTTTAGAGGTGTATGCAAGAAATATTCTCTCCTTACCTTGCCTCGTTTATGCAAGTTTATCTTGATGATTTTTCGGTATTTGGCAAGATAGTAGCACACTTGTTCCATTTACAGTGTTGCTTTGAAAAATGCAGAGAATACAGACTCTGTTTGAACCCAAACAAATCTGTGTTTGCGGTTTCATGTGGAAGGCTACTTGGCCACATCGTATCTGCACAAGGTATACAGGTGGATCCAGATAAAATTACAGCTGCGTTAGAAGCACCTGTGCCCACTACACCTAAGGAAGTGATGCGCTTCATGGGCCAAGTAAGATGGCATGGTCGGCACTTACAGTGGCTTGCTCATTTGGCAATACCACTGAACAGATTAATCACCAAGACTCCTCGACAATTTGAGCGGACTCAAGAATGTCAGATAGCATTTGATCGTTTAAAGTGTTTATTAACACAAGTTCCCATCTTACAGCCTCCCGACTGGGATCACCCCTTTCATGTATTTGTTGATGCCTCAGATATAGCAATTGGAAGCGTATTAATGCAACAAACGAATAAGTGGTTCAGACCAGTATACTATGCCAGTCGAAGGCTTGCCCCTGTGGAAAAGAATTACTCTGTAACTGAAAGGGAATGTCTGGGTTTAGTATACTCTGTCAAGAAGTTCAGGCATTATTTACTTGGCCGCAAATTTACTTTTCATGTAGATCATGCTGCACTTGTCTATCTGGTTCGGCAACAGCACTTAGGTGGCCGATTAGCGCGATGGGTTCTGCTTTTATAAGAATTTGATTACGAAGTTATTCATCGGCCTGACAGTTCACATGCCTTAGCAGATTTCCTTTCTCGCTTAGATTCCGGTGAAGCTCCGGTCGGTGTAGATGACACAACACCGGCAATTTATGTTTCTGAACCGACTAATGATGAAATTGCAGACCCACCTATGCCATCTACATACTATGATGAGATATTGACCTTTCTTGCTGATGGATGCCTCCCTTCTCAGACTTCTACTGCAATACACAGGAAAATTGCAGTTTTCAGCCGCCGATTTCGGTTGATTGCTGGGGAATTATACTATATGGATCACACTGGAGTTTTACTTCGTTGTATTCCACCACATGAAGTTAACTCAGTCATTACTTTGGCTCACTCAATTCCTTCCGGTGGCCATTTTGCAACAGATTTAACGCACCGAAAAATTCTGCAAAGCGGACTTTGGTGGCCTACTATATACAGGGATGTATCACAGTTTGTCAAACAATGTGATAGTTGTCAGAGATCTGGACAGCCCCTGCAACGTCATCTTTTCCCTCTACAACCTGTCTTGCCATTAGAGCCTTTTCATAAGTGGGGTCTAGACTTTATCGGACCTATTACACCGCCAGCAATACTCAACAATAATCGTTATATTCTAACCTATACAGACTATGCAACCAGATGGGCAGAAGCATGGCCTTTAAAATTTGCCACAGCTATTTCGGTGGCAAATTGCCTAATGAAAGATATCTTTCCGCGCTTTGGATTACCTCTGGAGCTTGTTACAGATCAGGGCATTCATTTTGTTAACAATCTAATGGAAGTACTCACACATTCTTTTCAGATCACGCATAAATTCAGTTCACCATATTATCCTCGTGCAAATGGTTTGGCTGAGAGTACAAACAAGACCCTGTTGAATATGCTTCGAAAACTCATTTTGGAAGCACCGGAAAGATGGGACCAACTGTTACCTGCAGTCCTGTGGGCATACCGAACTACCTATAAGGTAGCAACAGGTCTAACACCCTTCAAACTAGCTTATGGATTGGAAGCCATAGCACCCATGGAAATTATTGTGCCAAGCTTACGTGTGGCTCTCACTCAGAAATTAATACCAGAAGATTCTTTATCATTTCGGCTAGATACACTCTGAGAACTGGATGAGCACCGATGGCAAAGTTTTCTAACTATGTAGGAAGTACAGCTAAGACAAGCTCGAACACATGATCGCTATCTAAAGACCCCAGTTTTTACGGTGGGACAACTTGTACTATTTTACAATGCAAAATCAAATCGCTCTGCTGGCAAATTCAAGTTACGATGGTTGGGCCCCTACCGGATTTTTGAACAAGTGGGCCCAACAACTTTTCGGTTGACTACTTTGACCGGAATTCCTCTTCCGAAAGTCATCAACGGTTCGAAGCTGCGGCCATATCAACAAACATCTAACCCGCAATGAAACGTTTCGCGGTTGGCCGCATCTTTTGGCGTTCTCTTTTCTTTCCTTTTCTCTTCTTTTCTTTTCTTTTATTTTTTGCATGCTTAATAAAATAAGTCTGTAAATATCCGCGTTTCGATAACTAATTATGTCAACAGTCGCCCTGCCCTTTCCAGCTGCTCATGCATGCACACCGAAGTTATGAAGTTATCATCTCAGCGTCGCACGATGATTAGTGATTTTGACTGCTCTCCACTGCAGCGCATCTACTTAACCTTCTCCATTTCGCCGAAAATCGCTATTGTGTTTGCATGATTTGTGTGATTGTGTAAACCCTGTGCTTTGCGTCTTGTGCTTGCGTTTTTTGTGTGCGCCATGGAAGCTCTGGCAAACTATGCCGCTTCCCGTGACGGTCTCCCTGCCGATGTAGGAGAGTTTCTGTGCATACATGGGTTGGCCGATTTCGCTGAACTGCCGTGGAATTCAGTGGAATCCCACCCGTTCTTTGCCCAGATAATCGCCGCTATCGCTAAAACACCTGCCACCGAACAAAGTTGGGCGATCACATCCCTACCTTCACGAACCGTAATCACCTTCCAAGCTTTTGATGAGGCGTTTAGACTCCCTCAGCAAGGTCGAGAAAGTGGCCCGAATCTGCCAATAGCCACCATGAACCAACTATTCCCTAGGAGTTCCTCTAACGAATACGCCATCCTCTGCCGTCTTGAACCTGAGAGATCTGCGCTACAATTCTTAGTAGCCATCCTCAATCTCCAAAAGCGCACATATGGAATATCTCGACCCTTCTACTCCGCCATAGACTTAGCTACCCGAGAACCTATAAATTTTGCATCGTACTTCTTCCACCGCATTCACAAAGAATGCGTTTCTATCATTAAACAGGTAAAGAAAGGAGGAATGCCAAGGTCCAGATTGCCGCACATTATTTCTTTCCTTTTTCCGGCCATTCTTGCAGCACAACCACCACCCAGAGGCCCGGTCCTGCACCATGAAGAATCGGCCCAATTATTGGAAGATGATGAAGAAGACGAAGAGGAACTCAATCAACTCTTCCGCCGGAAAAGAATTAGAATCAGCTCATTTGAAAGTGAAGCACAAGGTTCAGATGAAGGAAATAAAGAAGATGACAAAGAAGAAGAAAAACAGGATGAAGAAACCTTCCATGACACCGCAACGTCTATGCAGCACGAATCATCAACACAATCTTCGTCAGAAGGGCAACAAGAACAAGAGGATCACACCGACTCGGACACAAGCTCGTCCCAAGAAGCATCTCAGCAGCAATCTGAGCAGGAACAACAAGGAGATGAGGAACAAATCATTAAAGAAGTTTTCGAAGAGCTACTGAAAGCAGTTGAGTCCACAGCTGCCAACACCGCCGACACCACACAACAAACCACAAAACAGGTAACAGAACCTAACGCTGTTCTTCCCACTCCCCCACCGGAGCCTCCAATCAACCCAATTATCCCTGCTCCACACATTCGTCCCGAAGAACCCACTGCTTCTTCTTCCTCATCCCCAAACTACTCTCCACCGAACTCCCAGCAGCTCCTCACCACATCCTCATCACAACCTCGTCCTCATCTTCCACTCCCGTCCACTCCCGCATTTTCTGAGTTAGCATCTATGGGACAGATGCTAATCAATTTATCACAACAACTCCCTGCACAAATGAAGCAAGTAACATAGAATATTTGTAATGAATTCCAACATAAAGTAGATCTACTGGAGGCCGACATTAGCCCCCTACAGGAAGAATTACTAGTAGCCAAAGCCAAAAACAAATTTCTATAAGAACAGCTGAAGGAATTACAGACCAGAATTGCCGAACAAGAAATGGTTACCAGACAAAGAGATGCAACGGTGGCTGAGCTCACAAAGAAAGAAGAATCATTACAGAATGCAAATGCCGAAATCAGTAAAATGAAGCAAGAGTTACAGGACAAAGAAGATGCAAGAATCACATTAGGAAATATGCTTGAAGAAACCAGAGCTCAACTAGACGAAGTGGTACAAAAAGGCCAAGAACAGTACGATCTGGCGATGAAAACAAACGAAGAACTCCAGAAATGTAAGATAGAATTCGACGAGGTAAACAACATTCTATGGCGAAAACTGACATTAGAAGCACAATTACAAAAAGTAATAACAGATCTCCGAAGAGAAAGGGATGCATATTCCAGAACCATACAGTTTCAGAATCAAGAGATCGAAAGAAGGGAGAATCAGCTGGACAATCAGAAAGAAAGAGTAAGCAAGATGGAGAAACAAGTGGCAGAAATGAAAGTTTCCAGAGATGCGGCCCTATCGAACGATTTCTACCTACAAGAAGCCTTTCTGCAGACGCAAGCAGATATTTTGCTGACCGAAGCTATAGCTTTAAGTTCTGTAAGAGTAGATGCCCAACTAGTAGAACCGGATACTCTCAAACAGCTGTTAGAAACTTTAAAGAAGAAAATAGCCCAAACCTTTAGATTAGCCAGAAACATGTATTTAGACGGAGTTATAGAAGAACAATAATTTTGTAAAACCTGCGGGTTCGAGTCCACCGTGCGTGCCAGAGTGTTAGTCGGCCGCCAGATTGGAAGTTGTAAAACTGAATCTTTTGTTCGCACGCGTGAAAAGTTGTTACACTGACAGTTGTAATCTTTTATATAAAGCAATGAAAAGAGATGCTCAGTGACGATTCATGGAATCACCAGACTGTCTATCTGGGTGATTGTCGTGGTCGTTACTGTGTGTCAAGTTGGCTAAGTTGGAGTACTGTGTTCATTTCTGTGTGATATTATCGACACTTGTTCGAGTTGTTGTAGCGTTGCTTGTCTAATTCCTGAGTATTCCGAGTATACTCTACGTATCCGTGTTCGTTGTTTATCGATCTCTGTTGCAGCTGTGAGTTTTATTTACATCCAGTAGATCGTCGGACTGTTGTCTGAGAGAGTTGTTCTGTGGATCTTTGTGACGATTGTTCTGTTAAGTACGTATATCGTGGTGTCCTTCTTCTTGATTGATCTGCCAATTGCTAATGAAGTCTGTGTAACTGTGGTAGTGTTCCTAAAAACGCTGTGCAAGATTGTGTTGTTCTCAGTATTGAGATCTGTACTTGTACGGTGAGATTTGGCTACAGTAATGGTTATCTCTAGTGTGTGTTAGTCTTCAGCACTGTATGTTTGAAATTATTGAGTCCTTCTGTGTTTTCGGTTTGTCTGATTGTGAGCGATGTTTGGTGAAGGTTGAACTACTGTTAAATGTTACAGTCGTGTGTATTCGAGAAAAGGGTTTGAGGTAATTCGGTATTACGATACTGATAGTCTGGTACAATGTGTTCGGTAGACTCTGATAGAGTTAAAATAACGAACCGTAAGAATGAGAATGAGATACCAATTCTTGATAACATCTTGAATGTTGGTATATTGTGTGTTGTGACATAATTTTGGGAAACAAGCATAGGGCCTCTGTCTTTACAGACCCCTTCCACTCCCAAGAACCCAATTCTCGTTTAAACGCGCTTCTGATAGTTAGAACACAGCGTTTAACAGTGCCCATTTTACATGCTGATAGATTTTCAACAAAAACCAAAAACTGTTTAAAGCACATGAACACTTTGGGCTTTGCTTTGAGTGGATATACCCATGCATGCCTGGAAAAATCATCAATGAAAGTCACGAAGTAAAGGTAATTTCCAAAAGAGGGTGTCTGCATAGGACCACAGACATCACTATGTACAAGCTGCAATTTCTGTGTAGCCCAAACTGAACCATCTTTTGGAAAGGAGGAACGCTGCATTTTGCCCAAAATACGGCCTTCACAAACATGTTTTCCAGGTTCCTCAAGTTTTGATGGAGAGTGTTAATCTCCAAAAGAACAAGTTGACCTGGAATTTAGACCACCTCTATATCAAGAACAACTTCAGACTCCACCAAATTTAGAGAACATTCATCAACTTATCAGAAAATTAACTATTCTGAAAAAACTCAACTTCTCAGAAAAGTCTGCTGCAGATTAATCTCTAATTGACTAACCATTTGTGTAAAGTTTTTGATAAAACTTTGTAGGATGTGTCGCCTTAAAGTTGCGCACCTTCTCCAACTTAAATCTCCTCAAATGATTGAGTATACTTTGAGAAATGACTCAAACACTTTACCTATGTGTAAAACTACTTCTCTGCAGTAGCGACTTTGACACCTGCAACTTCTTAGCTATAGTTCTCCCAATGTCGAACCCGTTTGATCAAATGCTTTTAGATGTAGATAGCTTATCTCTCAACTTAGATTTTGAGCTATCATATGTGTAAAACTTTACACTGTGCACTGAGCACTACTCATTTCATTGAACTCAAAATCTGCACCTGTTTTAGGAGACTGTGAACATTCCTTACATATGAATGTTCCTACACACAATTCTCTTAACCTTCTTACAATTAGATTCTCAAACTCTAGCCATAGATTGATTAACTATGGACTTAGACATCTCCAAAAGGAATTCACAAAAGATCTACTACACGAGGAGAAAACACAGAAACATCGGGCGTAATTTTTCTTCTATTTCTCAGAAATTTACAACTGAGTGATGAGAGAAAGTTTAACTCACTTCTAGGAGGTCTAATGACTCTTACAACTCCTCAATACACTATTCTCATACTCTCTCATTGTCTCCTCTATTGCCCCGACATTTTTCCAAAGTATTTATAGACAAATATGTACAAGTTTATGACTAAACAAAAGTCTAAGTGATCTATGTCTTCACTAATGTACATATGTGTACATATCATTCATCCTATGAATGTAACCACCTTCTTTGCTTCAAAACTTGATCTTATCTCCATCTTTTTGTCTTCCAAACTTCAATTGGTGATTGGTCTGCACCAACAGCTCCCCCTCAATCATCAATTGAGGTTTCTCTTATCTTCTTTATGCCTGCCATGTCTTTGAACTTCTGTAACTTATGTCCATCTAAACTTTTTGTAAGCATATCAACTATCTGATCTTTTGTTGAAGTATGTATAACTTCAATCTCCTTATCCATCACCTTCTCTCTTAGAAAGTGATACTGTATCTCAATGTGTTTGGTCTTGGCATGAAAAACAGGATTAGCAGCTAGATATAATGAACTCATGTTATCACCATAAATGATAGGTATGCTCTGTATAGTGTCAAAACTCTTCATGAGAGTCTTAAGCCATATCACTTCTTTTGCAGCTTCAACCATGCCTTTGTACTCTGCTTCTGTAGATGACAAAGCAACTGTATGTTGCTTCTTTGAGCACCAGGAGATTAACTTATCTCCCACATAACACATGTATCCATAGGTTGACCTTCTATCATCTGGATTACCTGCCCAATCTGCATCACTATATATTTTGATATTTGTATCTGATGTAAAACCATAATACAAACCCTCTTTGAGTGTTCCCTTAATATACCTCAACACTCTTTGGCCTGCAATCCAATGCTCTTTCCTAGGACAATGCATGAATTGAGACAAAACCCCAACTGTATATGATAAATCAGGTCTAGTTAATGTAGCATAGATAAGACTACCAACCAAACTCTGATATTGCTTCATGTCCTTGAACTCTATACAAGTCTATAGTTCCATGCCCTTGGGGCCTGCTTCAAGCCATATAAAGCTCTCTTGAGCTTACACACATGATCTGGATATCTTCCATCTCTGAATCCTTGAGGTTGCTCCATGAACACTTCATCTGAAATATAACCATTCAAAAAAGCATTCTTCACATCTAATTGACACAATTTCCAACCTTTGCATACAACAATTGCTATGAGTGTTCTGATGGTTGTCATCTTTGCCACTGGACTATAAGTCTCATCATAGTCAATACCATATGTATGAGCAAACCCTTTTACAACAAGTCTAGCTTTGTACCTAGACACACTTCCATTTGCAAATCTCTTTGTCTTATAGACCCACTTGCATCCAATGATCTTCTGACTATTTGGTTTTGGAACCAAATCCCATGTTTGATTCTCCATCAATGCATCATATTCTTCCTGCATAGCTTTTTCCCAATTTTCTTTACCTTTTGCCTCTTCATATGTAGAAGGGTCTTCATCTGCTTTTACCATGTAAGCATAATCTTTGGTAGTCAAGAATGAAGTATACTAGCTATACCTTGTAGGTTGCCATGTGTTCCTTGTAGACCTCCTAAGTTCTCCACTTCTTGAGGTTTTTGGTTCTTCACATTCAAGATCAAATCTTGGTGTCTCTTCCACTTCAACCTGTACTTCATTATTCTCTTGCTCATCAAATATCTAAACCTTTGATTTACCTTTCCTTTGGCTCACAATTTCTTCATCATCTGTATTAATATTGATAGTACCTGCATACCAAGTACCTTGCTCATCAAATATAACATCTTTTGATACAAGAAAATGTTTTGTGGATGGATTCCACAACCTGTATCCCATCTGCTTATCATCATAACCAATAAACACATATTTTTTAGCTTTAGGTTCCAATTTGTGCCTTAATTGTGATGGCACATATGCATAGGCCAAACATCCAAATACTTTGCAATGGTCTAGTGTAGGTTTCTTACCCCACCATGCCTCATATGGTGTCATACCCTGCAAGGCTTTACAAGGTAGCCTATTAACCAAATAAGTAGCTGTATTTACAGCCTCAGCCCACAAATAATTTGGGCAATTTTTCTCCTTCATCATAGACCTTGCAAACTCAACAAGAGTCCTATTCCTCCTTTCTGCTACACCATTTTGTTGAGGAGAGTACCTGCAAGTAACCTCTCTTTTTATACCTGCATTCCACAAGTAATCACTGAACTCATTAGAAAAATAATCTCCCCCTCCATCTGACCTTAGTCTTTTCAACTTATGTCCTGTAATTCTCTCTGCATACATATGATAATGTTTGAATGTATTGAATACTTCTGACTTATCTTTGATCACATAGATAGTGATCCATCTGGTAGCATCATCAACATAAATCACATAATACCTTGAACCATTGATACTGAAATCCTTTGATGGTCCCCACACATTTGTGTGTACCAACTCAAGTTTCTCTGAATACATAAACCCATGCTTGGAATAGGGTTGCTTATGAGCCTTACCTAATTGACATGCCTCACATCTGTATGTCATATGTTGACCTGCAACATTAGGCAATCCAAGCACTGAACCATTATTAATCATGTCTTTAATACCTCTTTCATTAAAATGTCCAAGCCTCTTGTGCCAAAGATCTAACTCAGAGATCTTATGTCCTCCATAAGTGCACAAGGCATGACCAACATTACCTTGAATCTTCAATGTGAACAATCTTCCTTCTTTCTTTCCTGAAACAATTTGTTTATACCCATTGCTAGGGTCTTCCACAAACACTCCTTCATTAGTGAACCTTACTTCATAACCTTTTTCCACAATTTGTCCTACACTTATCAAATTCTTAGGAATTGCAGGAACATACAAGACCTTACTCAATAAGGTGCTACCATCCTTGGCCTTCATTGATCCAATTGACTTCACATTGTGCTTTGTATTGTCACCTGTTTGAACAACATGATTAGATACCTTATTCTCCAAATCAGTCATCAAGGCTATATTACCACTCAGGTGATTGCTACACCCTGAGTCAATGTAGAAGACTCTTTGATCTTCATTCTGCCTTTCACAAGTTGCATTCATTATCAATGTTGAATCTTCCTTTTGATCTGAAGCATAATTGTAGTAGGTATTGTTATATTGTTGACTTTGGAAGCCTCTACCTGCATTTCTTCCAAAGTAACCCCTACTACCTCTACCTCTGAAATTACCTCTTTGATTTCTGCCTCCTCTTCCTCTTGAATTATAGTTCTGATTGTATCCTCCATTACTCTGATTATTATGCCAACAATCATTAGCTAAATGATTTGTCTTACCACAAATCCAACATGCTTTGGCTCCATCTTTGTTGTTCTTGCCTCTTCCTCTACCTTTGCCACCTCCTCTACCTCTTAGGAAGTTGGCTTGACTAGTTGTGCCTTCATCTTCACCTGATTGTTGCTTTCCTTTGTTAGCTTTCTTCTTGTCCTTTGAGTACATTGCATGACCTGTACTTTTGTCACCATCTCCTTTAACATCCTGCTCAAATGTTAGCATATGACCTAGCAACTGATTTAAATCAGGAGTGAAATGATCAAGTGATAATTCTGTAGACAAAATGAATGGCTTCCATTTGTCATCACCTCTCAAACCTGTAAGGATTTGCCTTACCAATTTATCCTCCTCAATATCTTCATCAACAGCTCCTAATGCATCTGCAATGTCTTTCATCCTTGTTACATAGTCTGAAATAGATTGAGAGGCCTTCTTCTTGAAAGTTGTAAATTCTGCCCATAAAGATGCCTTCCTTGACTTTGTGGTGTTTTGGAAATGCTCTTCCAAAGCATTCCATATATCACTTGGACTTTCAAGACCTCTAATGTGAGGTAGCAAGTAATCATTGACTGCCATATAAATGATACTCCTAGCTTGAGCATCTTTCTTCATCCAATTCTTCAAATCTGTTAATTCCTCCCTAGTTGGAACACTAGGATCTCTGAATTGTGGTTTTTCTTCTTCACCTGTAATGTAAGCTATCAAATCTTTGCTCATTAGATGAGCTTCCATCCTCATTGACCATGCAGGATAGTTTTCTCTATCCAACTTCTCTATTTGAAGAGAATCTCCCATCCTTCCTTCACATGTATATTGAATTCTTCAACCTTTATGAAGGATAAAGTTACCTTTACTTCGAATGATACTCTTTTTGACTTCCTTGATGTCGTATGATCTCCTTCACAAGCTTTCCTTGCAAGCTTTCACCTTTTGAATCTTCAGATGTCAAATTCTTTGTAGCTACAACAGTCTGGATCCTCCTTTCTTCAATTCTGATGCTTCCTGCTCTGATACCACTGATGGAGAGTGTTAATCTCCAAAAGAACAAGTTGACCTTGAATTTAGACCACCTCTATATCAAGAACAACTTCAGACTCCACCAAATTTAGAGAACATTCATCAACTTATCAGAAAATTAACTATTCTGAAAAAACTCAACTTCTCAGAAAAGTCTGCTGCAGATTAATCTCTAATTGACTAACCATTTGTGTAAAGTTTTTGATAAAACTTTGTAGGATGTGTCGCCTTAAAGTTGCGCACCTTCTCCAACTTAAATCTCCTCAAATGATTGAGTATACTTTGAGAAATGACTCAAACACTTTACCTATGTGTAAAACTACTTCTCTACAGTAGCGACTTTGACACCTGCAACTTCTTAGCTATAGTTCTCCCAATGTCGAACCCGTTTGATCAAATGCTTTTAGATGTAGATAGCTTATCTCTCAACTTAGATTTTGAGCTATCATATGTGTAAAACTTTACACTGTGCACTGAGCACTACTCATTTCATTGAACTCGAAATCTACGCCTGTTTCAGGAGACTGTGAACATTCCTTACATATGAATGTTCCTACACACAATTCTCTTAACCTGCTTACAATTAGATTCTCAAACTCTAGCCATAGATTGATTAACTATGGACTTAGACATCTCCAAAAGGAATTCACAAAAGATCTACTACACGAGGAGAAAACACAGAAACATCGGGCGCAATTTTTCTTCTATTTCTCAGAAATTTACAACTGAGTGATGAGAGAAAGTTTAACTCACTTCTAGGAGGTCTAATGACTCTTACAACTCCTCAATACACTATTCTCATACTCTCTCATTGTCTCCTCTATTGCCCCGACATTTTTCCAAAGTATTTATAGGCAAATATGTACAAGTTTATGACTAAACAAAAGTCTAAGTGATCTATGTCTTCACTAATGTACATATGTGTACATATCATTCATCCTGTGAATGTAACCACCTTCTTTGCTTCAAAACTTGATCTTATCTCCATCTTTTTGTCTTCCAAACTTCAATTGGTGATTGGTCTGCACCAACAAGTTTGGGCAAAGAGGACACCATTTCAGATTTCTATAGGTGTAGCAAACTAGCAAAATTCAGATGACCAAAGTGTGCATGCCAAAGCTTTGCATCTGACATAGCCTGAGAATCATTTACTACACATGCCAAATCATTTTCAGATCTTTCATAGTCTATGAGCTTATACAGCCCACGATATAAAATGCGAGAAGCAATAATCACATTGCCATTTGACAGATCATGAACTGTACACTTGTCATCAACAAATTTCACAACCAAGCCAATCTTGGCTAATGCAAATACTGAAAACAGGTTCTTTTTGATCCCTGGCACAAATAAAGCATCTGGCAAAGTGAAAGAACTACCATGAGAAGTAGTCAAAATGATCTTACCAACTCCCATAACAGGATAAGAGGAGTTGTTGGCGCATGTAACGGTATTCCCTGTAGGGGCAGGCTCGAGTGAAGAGAAGAAACTACGCTGAGAGGTAATATGTTTGGTTGCACCACTGTCAAAATACCAAACATCTGAGTCTACTGCAGACATGCACTGCTCATGAGAAGATGGGTCAAAACTGCAGACAGTAGTGAACGCCCATTCTTCTTCCTGCACAAGATTTGCAGACTCTGTTTTTGGTGTAGAGGCCTCTGCAACAACCATTCCAGCCTCTTTCTTCTTTGCCTCTTTAGCAACCAGTTTTGGATAGTTCTTTATGATATGATCATTCCCTTTACAGTACTTACAAAACAATTTCTGCTTTTCTGATTTCTTCTCATCTTTATCTTCCTTCTTCGAATATGCAGAATTAGCAGATTTCTGCTTACTAGTTGAAGAGCTCCATTTTCCTTTGCCCTTTTGACTAGCCAGGAAAGCTTGATCTGCAACTCGCATAATGGACTTGTTTCGCCTAGACTGATCTTCCTACAACAGAACAGAGACTAACTCCTCAAATGATAAGGCATTTGGATTGCCTTTCATCATCAACCGAAGAGTAGAAGCAAAACTCTTATATGAATCAGGAAGACCATTCAAAACGATCTGCACAAGTTAGCTATCTGGTATAACCTCATCAATAGAAATCAACTGTTCCTTCAAGTCTTTGATCTTCGTTAGGAAACTGTCCATAGAATCACCTTCATTCATGTGCTCACTCTCCAACCGTTTTCGGAGGTAAACAACACGAGCCTCATTCCTAGCTTGGTACATGTGGTAAGCATATCCCAAGCATCCTTAGCTATTCTGCAAGAGTGAATATGAGGAATAATGGCACGTTTGACAGACAAAGCTATCAATGCATGTGCCTCGGCATCTCTGCCGTCCCAGCGAACCTGCTCTGTAGTAGGTGCAGCAGAAACAGTAGCACGAACAGGAATCTGCGGAATATCATCTTCGACACCATCTTCATCAGCTCCGACACCTGTATTTGCAGTACCTATAGTCAGAGGTGTAACAGGACGTCTTTCAACACCTTGCACAATGTTCCATAATCCTTTTGCAACCAATACATGTCGCATCATATAAGCCCACAATGGGTATTTGGTACCATCCAACTTATCCTCAACAGCCAACATACGGAATACATCACTGCTTTCAGCCATGCCCAGTGACTAAAATACCTTGATGCAAAAATTTACTCTATCTCAAAAAGTTGAACAGAACTGCCCAGACGAGTTCTGCTAGACTTGTAGCAGACTTTGAGACGCTTAAACTGGCGAACAAAAACTGGTATATACCTTTGGCACAAAAAGACGAAATAGCCTACACAAGCACTACGATAATGCGTTCGGAGGCCGAAACAAGCTCAGATCGTGATTTCGGCACAAACATAGCGAAGCTGTTTTGATCTCTGAAACACCCTGAGTATGCTCACCAAATTTCGTGCAAATCTGAGACTGCAAACGGAGGAGTGTCGACGGCACCCTAGATGAAGCGACGACCTGCTCTGATACCAATTGTTGGAGATAGATGTCTGCGGAAGCACGCGAACAACACAAGGAAGAAGAAGAAGCTTGGAGCACAACACACAATACTGATGTATTACTAGAGAATGTAGAAAGATAAGTAGCCCATTAGGGCAATAGGCGTATATACAAGCCGGGGGAAAGAACCTCCTAAAGAGGGAAAAAAGTGCCCCGACGGTCCTAGAGTGTTCACACACATCACTACCTAAATATATCAACACATATATGAGAGAAATTTCATCCTAAAAAATAGAGCTATATATAAAATTTTAGGCATACCCCCGAGCTTCATGTTCTAACTTAAAAGAACATGTTTTCATCTCTATAGTGGGATTCACTTATATTCTACTTCAATAAAGAAGAACCTATTGTCTGATACCCATTCAAGTGATGCAAGTTAATAAACGATAATGATCCCTTTTTAATGGGAAATTTCTACCTTCGTGCTCAGCTCAAAATCAATCAACCTTAAAAATAACCTATAGAATTAAAAAAAAAATCATTTTTATGTGCTTGAAAAAATATTGAACTATACCAAAGTAAATTTTTTTTACTTGTTTGCATCTCTTTTGTTGTAGGTATCCAAGGAGCAGGTGCATAAGTCGATTTCTATCAAAACTTGGCCATAACAAGTCCCTCTTGACGCTATTATCACAAGAAGTTGATTTCTATCTCTATAAGTTCCTCTTGATGCTATTGTCTTGATGCCAACATCTCATCAAGGTGAACACATGGCATCTAGACAATGCATATTAGCTAACAGAAGGTTCTTGTTATATCAATACAATACAACTTCCTAAAGATGGTTTATGGATCTGTGAAATATATCATCTCATATATCGAGAGCTAAAAACAAAGATGAAGTCAAACTTTGTACCAAGCTTTAAGCATCAACACGCTTTCTTGGAGAGTGCTAATGATGATACTGAGATACCATATGTTGTGCTTCCTAAGAGGATTGGATCACATGATGGGTCATACAAGGAACAACAAAGGGTGCATCAGTGCATTTTAGAAAGCATTGAGATTCACAAGAGAAAGTTGGATCAATGCTTTCAAAAATTGAGTAGAGGTGAGGAAGAACATGATAGGCCTATTGATATGAAGAAGAAAGAGGCGGATGAGATTGTACATATTGAAGAGAAAATAGAGTCATTACGGATGAAAGCTGAGGATTTATATGGTCGAATAGATTCGATGAGATTTGACGTATTAACTCCATCTAAATTCCTAAGCTTGCACTTGTGATGACTTTATTTCCCATTCAAGCTATATAATCTCATCCGCCTAGCAATAGGCCTATCATGTTCTTCCTCACCTTTACTCAATTTTTGAAAGTATTGATCCACCTTTCTCTTGTGAATCTCAATGCTTCGCATAAAGCACTGATGCACTCTTTGTTGTTCCTCATATGACCACCATATGATCTAGTCCTCTTATGAAGCACAATGTATGGTATCTCAGTATCATCATCAACATTCTCCAAGAAAGCTTGTTGATGCTTAAAGGTTGGTACAAGATTCAACTTGATCTTTGCGTTGAGCTCTCAATATACGAGATGATATATTCCACAAATCCATAGACCTTTTTCAGGAAGTTGTGTTGTATCGATACAACAAGAACCTTCTGTTAGCTGATATGCATTGTCTTGGATGCCATTGATGTTCATGAGATAATGGCATCAAGATAATATAGTATCATTTCTTGATGCATTGTCTTGATGCCATTGACCTTTGATTGATTAGAATCTGATTGTGTAGCAAATAAAGATACTAGATATTAATAATATGATTATTTATATACACATTCATATGTACATATTTATACATACACATATTCAAATATACACAAATATACATTCTAAAATATAAATACACATACAAAACTATAAATGTATAAAGTATGTATGTGTGTGTATATATAATATGCATGGATATGTGTATGTGTGTGTATGTATGTATGTGTAAATGTATGTATATATGTGTAAATGTATATATATGTATGTGTATGGATGTATGTTTGTATGTATGCATGTGTATGTGTGGATATGTATGTATGTCTATGTGTGGGTATGTATATATGTGTAAGTGTATGAATATCTGTTTGTGTATAGGGCAATAGGTGTCAATACAAGTCGGGGGTAAAAAACCTCCTAAAGTGTGAAAAAAGTGCCTGGGTGATCCTAGTATATTTACACACACCAGTACCTAAATATATCAACAAATCCCCCCTGGGAGTGATGTGGTGAACAAGGAGCTGGCACTCATGTATAAGGAAGTGCGAAGCTATGTGGAATCAATCCACAAAAGGAAGTAAGCCCAAAGCTTTGCGGAAAGCTTCAAACTTCTCCCTAGGCAGAGCCTTCGTGAAAAGGTCTGCAATGTTCTCCTGCATGGGCACATATGCCAAAATGATCTCTCCAGTAGAGAACCTCTCCTTGACATAATGATAATTCATCTCAATGTGCTTAGTGCGAGCATAGAACACAGGTTCTTCGCAACTGCCAATGCGCTTTGACTGTTAGTGAAGATGGTGGTGGCAGAAGATTGACCAACACCCAAATCAGCCATAAGGCATTTGAGCCACACATACTCAACAATCGATGTGAAAGCTTCCCTATACTAAGCCTCACAACTAGAACTGGCCACAATAGGCTGCTTCTTGCTCAACCAAGATATGCATGAGCTAGCAAGCATGAAGCAAAAGCCACTAGTGGACACACGAGTGTCATAACAACTAGCCCAATCAGAGTCAGAAAAAGCATGCAAATCTGGTGGTAGCGATCCCCTCTTGGGATAAAACAATCTAAGTAGTTGGGTACCACTCAAGTAGAGAAAGATGCACTTAACCACCTGCCAATGCTTGACACCTCAACAATGCATAAATCTGCTCATTTGTGAGATAGCAAACTGAATATCTGGATGAGCAATGCATAAGCAAATCAAGCATCCAACAACTTTTTGATAGAGAACAACATCAATGCATCTCTAGCATCATGAAGACTCAATGGTAAACCTGTCTCCATAGGAGTGGCAATAGGTTTACAATATTCAAGGCCAAAACATTGCAATAATTTGTCAATATATTTTGTTTGAGACAAAGTTATTCCACCATCAATTTGCATAAACTGAATGCCCAAATAATGATGCAAATGCCCCAAATCAGACATCTCAAATGAGACATGCATATCAGCCTTGAAATCAACAATATGCTTCTCATGAGGACCATTGAGCAGCATGTCATCAACATACACAACAATGATTAGAAGCACATCATTAGCACGCTTAACATATAAGGTGCTTTAAGTTGGACTGTTCTCAAAACCATGTCAAATTAGATATGCATGTATCTTTTCATACCAAGCACATGGTGCTTGCTTTAAACCATATAATGCCTTCTTTAATATGCACACCTTGTTTTCATGCCCTTTCTGCAAAAAGCAATGAGGCTGAAAAACATACACTTCTTCGTGCAAGTCACCATTCAAAAGTGCAATTTTAATGTCCAACTGATGTACATTCCAACCATGATGAGCTGCAAGTGCAGAGATGCTACGAACAGTGGTCCTTCAACATGTAGGTGCAAAGGTCTTATCGAAATCAATGCCTCTTTCCTATGCATAACCCTTTGCAACAAGCCTAGCCTTATACCTGTCAACTATTCCATTAGTTTTACGCTTTAGCTTGTATACCCACTTGGTGCCAATGGCCTTCTTGTTAGGAGGCAAGTCACATAAAGACCAGGTACCATTTTTCATGATAGGATCATATTCAGATTGCATTTGCAGCCATCCAATGTTCAAAATTTTGTCCTTCATCAAACGAAACAGGTTCAGTCTCATAAAAGAGACTAGAGGCAGCCATACCATAGCAATCTGATGCAAAAGAGGCTTTATGAGAGTTGATGATATGACAAAGGTGCATCTAATTTGCTATCATGCAAAGTCTGCACCATGCATTTTGGCATAGTTTTTGCCTCCTTAAAATCAGCTCTCTCATCAACAAGTGCATCATGTAAATCTGCATCAGAAATAGAATGATCTACATCATCACATGAAACTTGTAAAGGCTGAGAAATTGCCTCATTAGGAATAGCACTAGACTGTCCACCTATAAAAAGAGGCAGCAAAGTATCATACATGTCTGTGGAGCTAACAGATGTTTCCTTTGTACATGAAAGTAAAGGCTGAATAGCATCTTCCACAAAAACAACATCATGGCTAACCAAAATGCATTTAGTATGTGGATGATATAGAAGATAGCCTTTGCTTTCATAGCTGTACCCAACAAAAATACATTTTATTGCTTTATCATCCAATTTCCTATGATGTTGTTCAGGTATTAATGTATATGCCAGACAACCAAAAACACACAGGTGCAACAGATGGCTTACAACCATGCCAAGCCTCATATGGAGTGATAGAATGCAGCACTTTAGTGGGACACTTGTTAAGTACATATGTTGAACACATGACAACCTCAGGCCAGAAACTATGTGGTAAAGCCTAATTCTTGACCATACACCTCACCATCTCCATGAGTGACCTATTCTTCCATTCAGAAACTCGATTCTATTGAGGTGTATACGGCATTGTACACTGATGTTTTATCCCACGTTCAGCCAGAAATGCATTAAAGTGAGAAGACATACATTCCCCCCCTCGATCAGAACAAAGGGTGCCCATTTTACATGCTCACAGATTTTCAACCAAAACCAAAAACTGTTTGAAGCACATAAACACTTCGGAATTTTCTTTGAGTGGATATACCCATGCATGCTTAGAAAAATCATGAATGAAAGTCACAAAGTAAAAATAGTTCCCAAAAGAGGGTGTCTGCATAGGACCACATACATCACTATGAACAAGCTGTAATTTTTGAGTAGCTCGAACTGAACCATCTTTTGGGAATGAGGAACACTGCATTTTGCCCAATATATAGGCTTCACATACATGTTTACTAGGTGCCTCAAGTTTGGTCAAAGAGGACACCATTTTAGATTTCTACAGGCGTAGCAAACTAGCAAAATTCATATGACCAAAGGGTGTGTGCCAAAGCTTTGCATCTGACATAGCGTGAGAATCATGTACTGCACATGCCAAATCATTCACAGATTTTTCATAGTCTATGAGCTTACAACCCACGACATAAAATGCCAGAAGCAATAATCACGTTGTCATTTGACAGATCATGAATTGTACATCTCTCATCAACAAATTTCACAACCAAAACAATCTTGGCTAAAGCTGAAACTGATAATAGATTTGTCTTGATCCTTGGCACAAATAAAGCATTGGACAAAGTGAAAGAACTACCATCAACAGTATTCAGAATGATCTTACCAACTCCCATGAGAGGATAAGAGGAGTTGTTGATGCATGTGATAGTATTCCCTATAGGGGTAGGCTCAAGTGAAGTGAAGAAACTACACTATGAGGTAATCTGCTTGGTTGCCCCACTATCAAAATACCAAACATCTGAGTCTAATGCAGACATACATTGCTCATGAGAAGATGGGTCAAAACTGCAAACAATAGTAAACACCCATTCTCCATTGTGTAGAAGATTAGCAAACTCTGTTTTCGATGTAGAGGCTCTGCAACGAACATTCTAGCCTCTTTTTTCTTTGCCTCTTTTGCAGCCAGTTTTGGATAGTTCTTTATGACATGATCGTTTCCTTTACAATACTTGCAAAAGAATTTTTGCTTTTTTTATTTCTTCTCATCTTTGTCTTCCTTCTTCAAATGTGCAACATTTGCATATTTTTGCTTACTACTAGATGAGCTCCATTTACCTTTGCCCTTTCATGTTTGACATACAAGGTTATCAAAGCATGCGCATGAGCATTTCTGCCATCCCAATGAATTTTCTCTATAGTAGGTGTAGCAGAAACTGCAGCACAAACAAGAATCTACAGAATATCACCATCTTCAATGCCATCTGCATCAACTTCAGTACCTGTATTTATTGCACGTGAAATGGGATGTTTTTCAACACCTTGCACAATGTTCCATAATTCTTTTGCGATCAATACATGATGCATCATATCATCCCATAATGGGTAATTCGTACCATCCAACTTACCCTCAACATCCAATATATGGAATACATCATTGCTTTCAGCCATGGCCACTGATTAAAATACCCTGATGCAAAAAAAAAAGATTGTATCTCAAAAAGTTGAACAAAACTACCCTGTCAAGTTCTACTAAACCTGTAGCAGACTTCAAGATGCTTATATTGGCGAACCAAAACCTACATATATTTTTGGTACAAAAAGACAAAATTGTTTGCACAAGCGCTTCGATAGTGCATTTGGAGGCTGAAATGAGCTTAGATCGCAATTTTGGTACCACATAATAAAGCTATTTTTATCTCCTAATCTAAAGTATTTCGATGATGATGCAGCACAATGCACTCTCCTTCTTGAGAGCTCCATGATGATATCCTCGAAGTAGAAAAATGAGCTCCTAGGGCCACACACGGTACTCCGCACAGAGGCTACAAAATATGCAGAAAAACACAGTACACAGGGAGCACGAACATAGACTTCTTAGGTGTCACAAATGCAGTCAAACTTATAGTTTGTGATTGAACAGGCCGCTATATGTTTTATTAAAGAACATATACAAAGAAGTGTCTGGTGGCCATTTGGCCTTTCACATGGGCACTAACGGTAATAATCTCCCACTAAAGGCCAATATGGCCAAAGTAACTATGGGACAAAAATAAAGAATGATAAAGAATACCTAAGTGTAAGTATAAAAACTATACCTCCCACTTGATGGGCATGTTATATAGTATACAAGTGACTATGTAAGATCATGAATCAAGTAACCCCCATCAAGTAACAATAGTGTTGAAAGTTATCCTATGGTAGAGCTTTAGTCAAAGCATCTACAACATTATCTCGAGTATGAATCTTCTCTAGAATAATGTGCTTAGTGGCTAAGCGATCTCTAATGAAGTGATACCTCACCTCAATGTGCTTGGTCTTTGCATGATAGACTGAGTTCTTAGCCAAAGTAATGGCACTCTGACTATCACTAAGCAAATGAGGTACATGTTGAGGTAAACCCATATCACAAGCAAGACGAGAAAGCCACAATGCTTCCTTAAATGCCTCACTTGCTGCAACATACTTTGGTTTTGTGGTGGAAACAACTGTACATTCTTGAAGACAAGATCTCCAAGAGATAGCACCTCCATTAAAATGAAAAATGTACCTTGATGTAGACTTACCATTGTCTACACAATCAGCATAGTCAGAATTTGTGTAACCAATAATGGATGCTTTCCCTCTACCTAAGCATAGACACTTGTCCTTAGTGCCACTCAGATATCTCAAAATCATCTTGATCGCTTCCCAATGTTTTTTGCTAGGATTAGAAATATATTTGCTCACGACTCCCATTGCAAATGCAATGTCTGGTCTCGTAGCTACCATAGCATACATGAGACTACCAACAGTAGACTGATAGGGAATTTTGTTCATGGATTCCTTTTCGTCATCTGATTTGGGGCAATCATCCTTGCTCAATTTCACAAATGTGGGTAAAGGTGTACTCAATGCCTTTCCACCTTGCATATTGAACCTGTGAAGTACTTGGGATATGTAGTCACTTTGAGATAAGTATATGCATTTTTTTACTCCTATCATGAGTAATGTGCATGCCAAGAATATGTTTGGCATCCCCCAAATCCTTCATATCAAATGTCTGACTCAACTTCTTTTTTAGAATTGACATGTCATAAGAGGATTTCCCAGCAATCAACATATCATTGACATAAAGTATCAAGCATATCAAGCTGCCATCTAAAAAGCTCTTTGTGCAGAGACAATGATCCTCATTGCTTTGAGAATAGCCTTGAGACTTCATAAAAGCATCAAACTTCTGGTACCATTGTCTAGGGGACTATTTAAGTCCATACAAGCTCTTCTTGAGCTTACAAACTAGACTTTCCTTGCTAGGAATTACATAACCCTCTGATTGTTCCATATATATCTCATCTGTAAGATCTCCATGCAAGAAAGCAGCTTTCACATCCATTTGACCTAGCTCTAAATCCTCCATTGCAACGAATCCAAGCAACATGCATAGGGTAGTCATCTTGACCATTGGAGAGAAGATTTCCTCGAAATCAACACCATGTTGTTTCTTAAAACCCTTTGTGACATGTCGTGTTTTATACTTTAAAGAGGCACTATGTGATGTGAATTTTAGCTTATATAACCATTTACATGGTAAAGCTTTCCTGCCCTTTGGCAAAGGTACTAAATCCCAAGTACCATTATTGTGAATATAATCCAACTCACTCTTCATGGCACGCTCCCACTTGACATGATCCTCTGTCTACATAGCCTCTATGTAGTAAGAAGGCTCACCGACATCTGTTAGCATAACAAAATCTAAACCTGGAACATATATATCAGGTGGATGTGAGACACCTGCAGAGAGTCTCAATGGTTGCTGAACAGGAACATGTGCAGATTGATCTGATCGGACATTCTCTTGAACATCCCTATGTGCAACATTTTTATGCATGCTAACTGGAGGATTAGTATCCCCAAACATCACTCTTCTCACTTCAACCTCCTTAATGGACTATTTATGCACCTTAGATTCATTAAAAACGACATCACTACTTTTGATCATTGATCATGTTTTAGGATACCATAAGTGATATCCAAATTGTCCTTCTCAACCATATCCAAGAGAAATGCATTTCTTTGACTTATGGTCCAACTTATGTCTAAGATTCTTGGGTATATGAACATATGCTTCACACCCAAAAACTCAAAGATGATCATAATATGGTGGCTTCCTTGTCCATAATTCTTGTGCCACTTTCAGACCTTTGGCAGTACTAGGTGAAATGTTTATCACATGAATTGGAATCAATACTGCTTTTGCCCAAAAGCCTTGTGAGAGGTTTGCATGATGCAACATAGAAATTACTCTATCTTGAATACTTCTATTCATCCGTTCAGCTACACCATTTTGTAATGGGGTATAAGGAGTCCTAAACTCTCTACGAAACCCTCTAGACTAACAAAAAAAGCTGAATTCATGTGAGGTATACTCACCCCCATTATCTGAATGTAAAGCCTTAAGCTTAGTTCCTTTTTTAGTCTCAACTAAAGCAAGCCATTTTCTGAAAGTAGGGAATATCACATCCTTTGATTTGATAGGATATACCCAAACTTTTCTAGTGGCATCATCTATGAAGGTGACAAAGTAAAGCGAACCACCTAAGGACCTAGTGGGCATAGGGCCACACACATCTATATGAACGAGATCTAAAGACTAAATTAAAGAGTCAATGTGCACTCTATGCACATTTCTGGTTTGATTTCCATTTTGACAATGTTCACAAAATGAAAATCAAAGAAACATAACATAGGTAAGTAGCTAGAACGAGAAAGATTTTCCATTCCACTATGAGATATATGGCCCAAAAAACCATGCCAAATACAATCCATAGGTTGTTCAGTAACAACTAAGAAATGTTCTTTTTGTGATACAAATAAATGATAAAGTGAGCCAACTTTGCTTCCTTATGCAATAACCATATTTCCTTTTGATATACAAAAGGACTGAGCATAGAAGACCACCTTGTAAAAAAATCAAGTTGACCAACTGACATCAAATGGTGTGATAACTGAGGTACACAGTGTACATTATGCATAGTAAATTTTGAACCATCACTGAACTGCACAAGCACATCTCCAATCTCCACAACATCACACTAGTAAGAGTCATCAAGTCTCATGGTACTAAGAGACTTTGCTACATAATTTAGAACCATTCTCTATGTGGTGTCACAAGGAAAGAAGCACCAGAATCTAGCAACCATGTGTGGGAAAGAGAATCCGCCATAAGAGCCTCAGTTGGCACAGTACTATCAAGTGTCAACACATCAGCATCATCAGAAATAGCATTAATTTCTTCAATCTTCATGGTCGAAGTAGATGGTGTAGGTAACTATTTAAGATGCCCATCAACATTCTGTCCTTTATCTTTAGCATTCTTTAATGCAAAACAATCTTTCTTCATGTGTCCTTTCTTATGACAATAATGGCATTCGATATCCCTCTTCCTTGATTTACTTCTACTCTTATTCTGTTGATCATTCTTTTCCTTGTTCTTGCTCTTGCCATGTTACTGATTCTTTCCTTGGTAAGAATCATGAACATTATATGCATCTCCACTCTGAGTAACAACCATAGATTTTCTACAAATCTCCTCACTCAAGAGTGCTCCATATATGTCATCATAGATGAGTTTACCACCAAGTGCACTATTGCTAATAGTTGTGCAAAACGTATCCCATGATGATGGCAAGGTGCATAACAACAATACTGCTTTCATTTCATTATCCATATCCATTTTTTGAGCATGTAACTAGGAGAATATAGCATCAAACTCATTTGGATGAGCAACAACACTATCTGTGTCCTTCATGCAAAGGTCATATAATTTTCTTATCAAATACACTTTATTTGATGCTGTCTCTTTTTCGTATGTATTGCATAACTTCTTCCGAAGCTCCTTTGCACTTTCACAGTCTAATACTGTAAAGTAAACATTATCTACTAGGTGCAAGAGAATGGTAGACCTAGCCATTTCATCTAACTCATCCCAATCATCTTCATCCATGTCAGTAGGCTTCTTTGAAATTCCATTTATTGGCTTCCATTACCTCCTTTGAATCAGCACATCTTTAATCTGATTCTTCCATATAGAAAAGTTTTTTGCCATCAAAGTTTTGGATCTAAAAATGGTCTTTGCCGTGCAAGTTATAGATCCTCCTCGGAACACTGGCACTAGACCCTAATCCACCAGATGTGCCTGAGACCTCTGATGCCATGATGGTAGAGAACTGAATAGAATGATAATGGAGCTAGAAGAGCCCAAAAACCAACGAATAAGTGTATCAAGGAGTAAATAGAGCACTGTATAGTTGATAAAACCAAAAATCTGGAAAAATTTTGCTAGAGTATCCCCTGCAAAATGAGCATATGACCAGTGTCAAAATATCATAAAACTGCAAGTACTGACATGTTTACCTGCATAGTGAATCACTGACTCCACTGCATATAATTAGTTACCCAATAAAAGCCAACTAGGCTTATCGAGCACCTATGAACAACTATCATACGTCTCGTATGGCAAGGCTGGGTAAGTCATCCACCTGCATCGCCGAAGAGATCCTGGCATTTGGGTGTCTCTCAATTAAGAAAACCTCACCAAGACCCTCTTTATCAAACGTAAAAGGCTTTATGCAAGAACCATAACCACTATATCAATGACCACATGGACATACATAAGAGGTATCCACAGAAGTGTACATGGTGTGTATGTCCCAATATATGCAGTAAAATGACACTAAAAGGCTGAATGCACAGCCCAAAGAATAGCCAACAACACATGTAAGTGTCTATCAACTCTGATGTTTTAGGCTCAAAAAAACCTGCATTAATTTGCAGTGGCTTCTCCCACCAAAAATGAAAACCTTTCAAGAGACCTATAGTTTTACGAGTGTGGCTGAAAATACAGCCCCAAAGGTTGATATTTATTGTCAGAGAAGTACAAAGGACACTCTTCTTGATGTTTTTGGACTTGTGTGAAGAGAAATATGTGTGAAAGTACTCCAAAATGGCTCCAAAAGACACCCCAAAAATGCTTCAAAAACAGGCTTTGAAAGCAAAGAATGAAGCTTTGCGGCACCAAAACATGTTCAAGGTAATGTCAACCTTAGTCTTTCCCCTTCCTCAGACACCACAAGAGTGTAGCTTAGTGGCAAGAGATTGCCACGACTAAGACAACACTGGGTGGAATAGTACTAGGATGGGTGACCTCTCAAGAAGTACCGAGAACCTCTATCTTCCTTGATCATTGAGGTCCTCCCTCGCACGCAGCCAACGGTGCCAATAGTGACTTCGATGACTCAGATGACAAGGTATGCCAAGGTCTATGCCTTGGTCGCTACCTTAGTTGTAAGCCTTGGAGAGAGCCTTTGCGTCAAAATGCTATGATATCAGTGAAGTATTTCAATGGCGATGCACCATAGTGTGCTCTCCTTCTGGGGAGCTCCACAACGAATCCTTAGAGTAGAAAAATGAGCTCCTAAAGCCGCACATGGTACTTTGCATAGAGGCTACAAAATACATGGAAAAACATAGTACACAGGGAGCATGAACACAAACTTCTTAGGTGTTACAAATGTGGTCGAACTTATAGTCTGTGATTGACCATGACACTATATGTTTTATTAAAGAACATATACAAAGAAGTGTCCGATGGCCATTTGGCCTTTCACATGGACACTAATGGTAACATAAACACCTTGAGTATGCTCACCAAATTTTGTGTGATTCTGAGACTGTGACAAGAGGGGTATCAATGATGCCCTAGATGAAGCGATGACCTACTTTGATACCAATTGTTGGAGTTAGACATCTACAGAAGCATGCGAACAACACAAGGAAGAAGAAGAAGCTTGGAGCAGAACACACAATACTAAATGTAGTACCACTAGAATCTACAAAGATAAGTAAACCGTTAGGGCAATAGGCATATATACAAGCCGGGGGGAAAAAACCTCCTAAAGAGGGAAAAAAGTGCACACGCGATCCTAGTGTGTTCACACACATCACTACCTAAATATTTTATATATTTTATTTATTTATGTTTGTTATATGTAATACAAGAGTATTATGGAGAGGTAGATATGGATGAGGTGAAGAGACAAACACATGCAAGACGATTTGGATTGTCACAGAGTGCTCACACCTCTAGACATGATGCCACTATAGATACATCAGATCATGCGGATGATCGTGATGATGAGGCTAATCATGACGATGATCACGATGATTATGACTTACATGATGATGTGGATTATGATAATCAAGATGATTGATATATTACACTAGATATATATTTTACATTGATATACATATTTTTTTTATATCTATGTATTTTCTCATTCCAGTTATGTTTTGAATTGTGTCTATGGTACTAATTAATGAAAAGTCTCGTTTGAATGATTTTATTGTTGTTTATATTTAATATGTATTTTATTACTTTAATTATATATTTCATTCATATTATATATGTGTTGATGTGTGTGTGTGTGTAGTTGCAATGTGTGTATAAAATGTATATATGTATGTGCATGTGTATATGTGTGTTCACACACACACACACACACACACACACACACACACATATATATATATATATATATATATATGTGTGTGTGTGTGTGTATATATACATACATATATATATATATATATATATATATATATATATATATATATATATATATATATATATATATATATATATATATATATATATATATATATATATATATATATATATATATATATATATATATATGTGTGTGTGTGTGTGTGTATGCATATGTATGTTGTGTGTGTATGTGTATATGAGTATGTGTATATGAAATAATGCATGCATGCATGTTCTTTTATGTGTTTGTAGATATGTTTGTGCATACGCATGTGTATGTGTGTGTATGTGTATGTGTATGTGTATGTGTATGTGTAAGTGTATGTGCATGTATAGTGTAAGTGTATCTGTAAGTCTATGTGTATGTATGTGTGTGTATGTGCACGTGTAAGTGTAAGTGTATGTGTATGTATATGTGTGTGTGTGTATGTGCATGTGTATCTGTCTATATATGTGTGAGCATGCATAGTCATGCATATGTGTATATGAATAAAAAGTGTACCTTAAGTAATGAAAATAAACCAATTTAAACAATACACAGCCAATGAAAATTACACTTACAATAATTAGCCATATTTTATGCTTGGTGAACTTTTTGAATAACTTATAACAAAGAGAGAGATAGATAGATAGATAGATAGAGAGAGAAGATAGAGAGATCAAAAGAGATGAACAAAAATGAAAAAGAGAGAAAGATAGAAATTAAAAGAGAAAGACGTAAAAATAATGAGAGAGAGAGAAACAAAGAGAGAGAGAAAGAGAGATAGAGACAATAAGAGAGGGATTAGAAAGGAGAGAGATCCAAAAAGAGCTCGTATCTGCACCACATATTTGAGCATTGGATATCTCTTTGATTAGATGCACGTAAATGAAGATCGAAGAGCAGTTTAATGTTTTTTATTTTCTAGAAATGTTGCATAAGCGATGAAAAAATGTCGTGACCCGATAGTCGGTTACGTCGTATAAGCGATGCCTCAACGTCATATATGCGACATTGAGAAGTGTCACATAAGCAATTCTAGTGCACATGTCGTATAAGTGATGCTTATGGCCAAGTCATATAAGCGACGTAGTATCAGCGATGCTAATGATTACGTCGCTCTTATCATCGGTAAGAACATCTAAAATAATGTCAAGATTAATGTCATTTAGACGATGATACGTGCTCGATGGCCACTTCGATGAAGTGCTCGATCACGAAGCAATGAAAATGTGATGTGTTAACTATCGCTATGCCCCCTCTATTCTTGTAGTGAAAATTCTCAAAGATTGTTACATGGAACTCCATTAGATAATTATGTCCAAGTTTTTCAAAGAATAATCTATTTTTGCATCATGTTACTATCATCATCCATGATTGAAAATGATGATGTATTTCTCCTGTTGGTTGATGAGGATAAGTTGGATGGTTCCGATTACCCATTATAAGCATATATGATGTGACATATACTAGTTGCAAAGGGATTGTGGAATATTGTGCAAAGTCTTGAAATATATTCTATCATAGCTACAAATATTCAAAATGTACCTAATGAAGGTGGTCTTGAAGATGTTGTAGATTCAATTTTTGGTGATACTTCTATTTTGAATCCTCTTGTAACTCTAATTTTCACTATGTCAAATACACCATCAAGACTCCTAGTCATTCTAGAGCAACTTTGATGAGATGGTAGATATGCATAGGCACATGTCTTGATTGCTTTAGTTGTTAAGAGTGCCATTATCCCTCATATTTTCTCATGCCAAATACCTAAGGATGCTTGGAATACTCTCACCACCTTGTATGAAGTAAGACATGGGGCTTGTATCGCTTACATTTAAAAGCAATTGTAGAGTGAGTATATAAATGAAGGTGATCCTCTAGAGAGTTTTCTCACAAAGATCAAGAATTGAAGGAGCAGATAATTGGAGCATATGAAATTTTTTTAGATAGCTCAATTATGAAAATTGTTTATAGACCGAAATCCTTCTCTTAGAGTGGGTAGCCAGTAGATGCAACATGCATGGAAGCTATGGTGGATTGGAAATAATGAAATTAATCACAATAACCAGACACTTTCTTATAATTCCACATAAAATATCAACATCAATATGTAAAAGGATTTTAATTATAGACAATAAGGGGAGGGGAAAGATAAGAAGAGAAATGAAGTAAGGCACCAAAAATATATTTTGTTACTAAATGGCCATACGAGGATGGGAATCAAAATGTTGCTACAAGAGTGCAATTCCTTGACCACTCACAAGACAAGTTGCACTTCTCCCGGCTAGCTCTTCTCTATGGAATCCAATGTGTTTTATATAGACTAAGCTTTAGGTTGGATGGATGCAAGATATCTTTGATATTTTGAGCATGGTGGTGTGGACTTTAGAGTAGAGTGATTGAACCATAGTCCACAATGGACTTCAGAGTCCAAAGAGTGGATGATTGGGGGAAAACTTGTTGAACTGAGACCATAATGTATGGTCCACTAGTCCACATGGCAACTATTTTTTTCACATCTTTCTCAAAAATTACCCACTTCTTTTATAATTATATATGTGAAAATACAATATAAATCCATAAATTGCAGTTTTCATAAGTCAAGATAGGCATTAGGGAAAGGGAGTGCATCTTAATAGAGGGACCACTTCACCTAGATAATTCCACAATGGTTCAAACTCTTTTAGTCTTTGAGAGATGACAACAAAGACTTGATGGATGATCTTAGCCTAGGACAAGATTGGATTTACAATCATGCTATCACTCAAAGATAAACTTAAAGGTCACCTCCATAAAAGAATACAAGGATTGGCATACGTGGTAATCACATTGTGTGTAGTAGATAAGTGTTGGAGTTTGATGTATGCGAAAGCATGCAAACAACACAAGGAAGAAGAAGAATCTTGAAGCACAACACTCAATGCTGAATATATTACCAAGTGAATGTAGATAAGTAACCCATTAGGGTTATATGTGTATATAGAAGCTAGGGGGAAAAACCTCCTAAAGAGGGAAAAAGTGCCCCAGTGGTCCTAAGTGTGTTCACACACATCACTACCAAAATATATCAACAAATCCGCCCTGGGAGTGATGCAATGAACGAGGAGCTTGCACTCATGTATAAGGAAGTGCCATGCTACGTGGAATCATTTGACAAAAGGAAGTAAGTCCAAAGCTTTGTGGAAAGCTTCAAATTTCTCCCTAAGCAGAGCCATTGTGAAAAGGTATGCAACATTCTCCTATGTGGGCACATATGCCACACTAATCTCTCTAGCAGAGAACCTCTCCTTGAAATAATGATAGTGCACCTCAATGTGCTTAATGCAAGCATGTAACACAAGGTTAATTGCAATTTCCATTGTGTTTTGACTGTCAATGAAGATGGTGGTGGCAAGAGATTGACCAACACTCAACTTAGCCAAAAGGCATCTGAGACACACACACACTCAACAATCGCTATGAAAGATGCCCTATACTCAGTCTCATAACTAGAAGTTGCCACAATAGGCTTCTTCTTCCTCAACCAAGATATGCATGAGCCACCAAGCATGAAGCAAAACACTCGTGGACACACGAGCATCATAGAAACCGACTGAGATTGAGTAAGAAAAAGCATGTACCTCTGGTGGTAGTGATCCACCCTTGGGATAAAATTACAATCCAAGTAGCAAGGTACCACTCAAATAGAGAAAGATGCACTTAATCGCAGGCCAATGCTTGGCACCTGGGCAATGCATAAACTTGCTCATCTGAGAGACATCAAACTGAGTATCAAGCTGAGTAATGCATAATTAAATCAAGCATCCAATATCTTGTTGATAGAGAACAACATCAAATGCATCTCCAACATCAAGAAGACTCAATTGTAAATGTGTTTCCATAGGAGTGGCAATAGGTTTGCAGTCTTCAAGGCCAAAGCACTACAATAATGTGTCATTATATTTTATTTGACACAAAGGTATTCCGCCATTATCTTGCATAAACTAAACGCCCAAATAATGATGCAAATGCCCCAAATTTGACATCTCAAAAGAGGCATGCAAATCAGCCTTAATATCAGCAATATGCTTCTCATTAGGACTAGTGAGCAACATGCCATCAACATAGACAAGAATGATGAGAAGCACATCATTTGCATGCTTAACATATAAGGTGCTCTTATTTGGACTGTTCTCAAAACCATGTGCAATCAAGTAGGCATGTATCTTTTCATCCCAAGCACATGGTGCTTGCTTCAAACCATATAATACCTTTTTCAACTTGCACAATTTGTTCTTATGCCCTTTCTACACAAAACCATGGGGTTGAAATACATCGCTTCTTCATGTAAATCACCATTTAGAAATGTAGTTTTAATATCATATTGATGTACATTCCAACCATGATGAGGTGCAGGTGCACAAATGTTATGAACAGTAGTCATTCATCATGTGGGTGCAAAGGTCTCATCAAAATCAATGCCTCTTTCTTGAGCATAAATTTTTGCAACAAACCTAGCCTTATACCTGTCAACTGTTCCATCAAGCTTAGGTTTCAACTTGTATACCCATTTAGTGCCGATGGCCTTTTATCTTGAAGGAAAATCACATAAAGACCAAGTACTGTTCTTCATAATAGCATCATATTCTGATTGCATGGTAGCCATCCAATTTTTCGGATTATGTGATTCTTCATAAGAAACATGCTCATTCTCATCACAAAGACTAGAGGCAGCCATGACATAGAAATATGATGCAAAAAAGCACTATGAGAGCCTGCACAAGTACGATATGGAAGAGGTGCATCTAATTTGCTATCTGGTAAAGTCTTCACCAACCATTTAGGCATGATTTTTGCCTTCTCTATATCAAACCTCTCATTAGCAAGTGCATCATGTAAATTTGCATCATAAATGGAATGATCTATATCATCATGTGAAACCTAAAAAGGCTAGGAAATTGCCTCATTTGGACCAACACTTGGCTATCCACCTATACAAAGTGGCAACAAAGTGTCATACATGTATTTGGAGCTATCTGATCTCTCCTTAGTACATGAAAGTAATGGATGAATTACATCTTCCACAAAAACAACATCACACATAACTGAAAATGTGTTTAGTTTGTGGATGATACAGATGATAGCCTTTGCTTTCAAAACTGTACCCAACAAAAATACATTTTATTACTTTATCATCCAATTTCTTACTTTGTTGTTTAGGCACTAATGCATATGCTAGACAACCAAATACATGTAGATGAGCAACAAATGGCTTGTGACCATGCCAAGCCCCATATGGAGTCATAAACTACAATGCATTGGTGGAACACCTGTTAAGTACATATGCTGCATACATAACAACCTCAAGCTAGAAGCTATGTGGTAAAGCCCAACTTTTGATCATACACCTTGCCATCTCCATGAGTGACCTATTCTTCTTTTCAACAACTCTATTATATTGAGGTATATAGGACACTGTACAATGATGTTTTATCCCACATTCAGCCAGAAACACATTAAAATCAGAAGACAAGTATTCCTCCCTGTTGAGGGAGAATCGAGTAAGAAGAAGAAAAGAAGAAGACAACGGAAGAAACAGCTTCACTAAAAAAGCAATATCTGAAGATATATCTCTGCACAGAGCCCCACAGGGGCACACTCACCAAGGAAAGGACATATCCCACATGGGTGCTTCAACCTCTTGATCTCTGGAAGGTCCAGATCGAAGACTGAAACACCACATCCTCAGACCTTCCACTGGTGGCGTGCGTGACAACCCAGAATTAAGGAACCTATAGGTGAATTAGACTACGGAATATCAGGTAGTCAGTCTAACTCCAAGGGTTGCGGGCAAGCAAGGCGAATACATCAGGCCCAGAGAATGTAAAACAAGAATTAAGAAGAGGCCGTCAAAATTGAACACCTGTTTTATAAACAGGTAACAACGAGCAAAGGTGGCGTGCAGAGAAAGGAAGTGAATAACATAGCAAGGTCCGACGTGTGCAACCAGGACAAATCAGAGCGCCTCTAAAACGTAATGCAAGAATCAGGCAATACTGACCACTGGATGTGTGCGGACAACAAACTAAGGACAAGAAGCAAAGCCTGTCAAGGGACGACAGAGACGAAGAGGGGGAGAGTGTTGCAGAGCTAAAGAGCGCACAAAGCAGAGAAAAAGACGGGCCCCAAAATTTTTCCGATTTGGACTTCATATTTTTGTATCATAATCATTCTTGTAATATATTTTCCGTTGTAAAGGCACTAGAGGAGTCCTCTAGATGCATCCCCACAGAAGATTAGTGATTTACCCATGTACAATAGTAGGAAATTAGTTTTTTAGTGAATAAAGTGCCGGTCTCTTGTGTGAAAGGACCATTTTTAGGGCACTAGTATATAAGTCAAATGTGACTCTTTGTAAAGAACTTTTTGCCATTGTGAGAATAGAGAGCACAGAAATTCGAATTTGTGTCTTCTTCCCTCCTTATCTTCTTCTTCGTGAGCTTGTATGCATGTGTTTTGCTTGGAAAGAGTGCTTGTGAGTGTTGTCTACCCATGAAAGTGTTTCTTTGCTGTAGGAAAGGTGTGTGCGAAGTGTAGGAAGTGCTGAAGTGTAGGAAAGTATTCCCGCGACTCAGTATTTCGCTCATAACTTGAAGTGGGAGCGTCGGAATTGAGTGAAACCACTTCCATTGGATGCGTCTTCTCGAGAGCTTCGAAACGCATATGCTATTCACTATATTTGGAGTTCAGAGCTGGGAGAAAAGTCCAAAATACTGACGGCTGCTGCACCAAGTATCGTTTCGCCTTGACCAACAGTTGGAGCTTGTTTGGATGAGTCTTTGCCTCATTTACATTCTTTGAGTAGTTCATTTGCATTGATCATTACATGATTGCATGTCATCATACACTCGGCTAGGTTTGTATACTCTTTGGATTGATAATTAAAGGTGTGTATCCCCACTATATGCACTTGTGAGGGGATTGAGATATAGTCTCTTTCTCCGCAAGTCCCTAAGTTGATACTTAGGACAACACACTTTTTGGCGCCGTTGCCGGGGAGTGACGAATCAAACCGAGGCATTCGTGTGATGGTAAGTAGCTTTTTGCATTGAAGTAAGTGGAGGAGTGGAAATCTTCTCTTCTTTGGTAAGTCATTTTCAGCCGCACTTGCTACTTCTCATTCTTGGAGTGTGTGTAGTGAGTTGTTAGTTTAGGGAAGTGAGTAGAAGGAGTAGAGTAGGAGTGATTAGAGAGTGGACCAAGTCATTAGGGTAGAGTTTAGTTTTGTTCAGAAAAGTTTCCTTTTTGTAAGCAAGAAAATCCCAAGTATAAAAGCCAAAAAGAGTCATTTTGAAAATCACTTGTTTTTCACGTATCATGAGTTGCTTCCATTGTTCTGCCTTCACACCGTCGTTGGGTGGCTGTCTATGATCTGCGAAGAAGCTGAGTTCGTATGCTAATCTGGCATTTAAATTGGCTGACATCTTCAAAAAAATCTCAGAATCTATCTCAAAAAATCCTGTAAAGAAAGCCTCTTCGAAGGTTTGCATATATACACTTGGCAAGAACATAATTCTAGAATAATAAGCCATTATTGTTGGGCGGCTAGGCATAACTTACAGGTCAAAAATGAGGATCTCCGTGCCCTGATTAATGCCTATGAAGTTCAAAAATGTGTATGCCGCATGCTTGAATACCTTCAAAACTGTGAGGATCATGCTAAGTATTTTGTTTGTCATTTTTACAGCTAAATCAGGTATTGTCGCGTAATTTTGTAGCCAAAATTCTATGGTTTTTATCATGTAATCCTCCGTTGGCAAATAGTTATGTGGCGGGCTCGGAAGCAGAGGAAAATTGAGCCACAGCTTATTGATAGTACCGTTTCTTTGTAGATCCAAAAATTCCCTGGTATCCCTTCTGCGTGGTAGTGGACAAAATGAAGGGTTTACCTGGAATGCATATGGCGCGGCTTGCCAATGCACTCGTAGTGTGGGATGTTTCTCCAAAAATTTTCTCCGCCACACTGGTTGCGCAGCTTCAAACTCTTCTTGAGTGTATGCGAATGTATCATGTTTGAAGTTAAGCTGCTCATCTGGACTCGTGTGTGTAATCTTCATTATATAACGTCTGGTCTTTTCTTTCAAGAGTCCATAGGGAATATTGAAGGGCTTCATGATTTTGTCCAGGTCTTTACCTTTTATCTTGGCCTCCTTCATGACTTTGACCACTTCATTTTCAAAATTTTTTGTTAATCGGGACACCACTAGTGCCCGTTCCTTCTGACTTATTTCTGCAGTATATGGCATAGGATGGTCATCATGTATATCCGCCACCTGCTCACGTATTGGAGAATCATAGATCGGGTGAGATAGAGGACTTACCTCTACCTCGTCAGTAGGATTTTCATTGTCTGGCACTACTGATGTCCCGATTGGTTCTTTGTCTTTCTTCTGATTCTTCAGCTGTTGTATGCATTCATCTTTTTCTTTTATTGTTTGCATGGCTTCTCCGAGTGCTTCTTTAGTTGCCAATAGGTCTTTACCTATGTCAGCTACATGATCCATGTTTTCACTGTAGCTTTGGACCAGTTTGGCATTCACCTTTTGTAATTGACGCTTCAGCTCACTGGTTTCATTGGCATATCTGCTCTTCCATTCTTCTATCTGGGCTTGTTCTTGCTTTAGCAGCTCTTCATATTTCGAGATCTGATCCCGTAATTCTTGATCTTTGGTTTCTGTGGATTCCTGTTGTATGAGTGGTTGATCATATAATAAAGACTTCATTAATTCTTTATTTCTGTTGCGTAGGCTGTCGTTCTCTTCCATATATAGCTTGAGTTGTTGCTCTAATAGCATGCTTCGCATCTTCATTTTCTCTTTCTCAGCCTCGCTTGCTTCGTGTAATCTTTGCAACTCGGTTAGTTGTGTATGCAGCTGTTGATTCTGAGCAATGGATTCTTCATGTTGTGTCTTGATTGCCAACACCTCAGTACTCTTGTTTGCTAATTCTTTTTGTGCTGCAATCAATTGTGCCGATAGCTGTTCACTCATGATTTGAAACTGATTCTTTTCTCTTCTTGCTTGATCATACTCGGCATCTATATCCATCATCCGTTGTTGAGTGTCCATGGCTGTTTGAATCATCTTCTTCACTACAGGTTTCAGTTGAGTAACATCCATGTTAAGCCATGTTTTTGGTATTGTCGGCTCTTCTCCGGTATTGACGTCTTTGCCCTGAGCCACATGTAATGTAATGTCATGGGGCTGCCTAATCTGAAGCTGGATCCTTGGCTCAGCCCCCATGTTCGCTTTATCTTCTTGAGGTGTATCATCGGGCACCTCGATCACAGTCTGCTCTTGGGTTTGGAGCTCCTTTGTTTCCTTTCTCACTGGAGTTTGTTCTTCCTCTTTAATAGGTGGTTTTATATGTGCAACACGGGTTGTGTCTTCTTTGATGCTTATTTTTGTAGTGTCATTCAATTGAATGACGTGCTCCGGTTCCATAGATTCTTCGACTTTCTTTTCCTTGTCTTCCTGATTTTGTGGTGTCACTTCCACTTGATCGATCTCGTTCCATTCATCTTCGTGTGTTTCTATCCGTATATCAGTATCTAATGTATCTTTTTCAGGGCTGGATTCCGTGTTGGTACTAGAATCATCAATGCCCAGCTCTTTGTATCTTCCAGCTTGTTTCGGTGTTTGCTCTAGATTCCGTTGTGTCTTCTCTTGACTAGCTTGTCTATAATGATGTCCTTGAACGTTTAAATTGAATTGCCCTTGCATATACTGATGTGTTTCCTCGAGAGCAGCGGACAGATCTCTCTTGGTAATAGGCACTTGGGCCGTCGTGATCTTTGGTAAGAGATGCGTTCTCTTTGATTGTGGTGTAGCTTGGGCTTCCTCTTCTCGTAGGCGCTTCGTACCCCTCATGGGTTTCTGTGTGCTGGTTCCAGCCTCTTCAACCATAGCTACCGCTTTCTTCTTCTTAGGGACCGTTGCTGATTTTACGTATCTTGCTAGTCCTTCCGAGGTTGGCATCTCTCTCAAACAGTTCTTCATTTGTAAAGCTTCATAAATCAACAATGTAAGAGCTGAACTTCCATTCAAAAACTTCTTTTGCCCCCACTTCTTTTGTGCTTCAAACAATCTTTCTTGGACATACCCTGTTAGATTGATTTTGTTGCCAATTTGCCTCATGGCATGTGATAGTAGTTGGACTACAATTTTCTGTGGAGCTGTATACCTGTGCATGCTGGGAAAGCAAAAATGTTGATGTACCAATCGCACAGCATCTTCTATGTCAATTCTATTTATTTCCAAGAATGATCTCTTCTTGGGATCATGGCATTCTTCTTTCACACTAGTAATGCCTGCTTGATTCCATCCAAAAGCTCTGTTTATCAACTCATGTGTGAATTGGATGGTCTTCCATGTCCCGACTTTATCCAATACTCGGGCTTCTGGGACTGATATTTTTGTTGCAGCAGGATGCATGGTATTCATCACCTGTGCACACCTCTGAAAGTCTGGTACATATATAGGCAGTTTAAGAAATGCCTCTATTCCCGCTTGTGTCCATACATCCTCAATATGAGGTAGTCCTTGTATGATTGTTTTGAAATCCTGAGACATGATTGGAAAGTAATGATATGTGTCCATAATTTTGATTGTAGCCATGAAGATTAGCTCTGCCACTGGTTGATCATCTCTGAACCAGTGACCTCTTGCTTTTGTTACTGATTCTAATGGAAGAAGTTGCACCTCTTCTTGCTGTGTAGATTCGGAATCAGTGGATGCCATCTGCACTCAATATAGAGTATGAATTAGTATCCATATGTGCTAAGAAATCCTCCTCTATATGTTGGTTATAAGTTCGATGTTGCTCCGAGTGAATGGTGTCATCCTTTTCCCGTGTGTGTGAGAAAGGTAATACCTGGATTTTTCTCACTTTTATGTATTTTTATATTTTCTGCTGAAAAGAAAAACAGAAAAGTTAGTTCGTAGCCGAAGCGGTTATTAAATTTTTTGGAGTATTTTCTTAACATATGTACAAGTGCTCTCCTATTTCCCCATTTAGGAAAATGTGCTTGACTATCCTGAAATAGAAGAAGGATGTGCCGAATGCTTGGCCTTGTAATGTGGCCCTATCATGCATACTTGGGATCTCGACAACTCCATATGTGTGCAATTGGAAGTAGTTGGCATATGCATGTTGTTCATTTTTTCTTTCGGTATCCAAATTTGCTTCATTGCGCTGGGCCTTGTTGTATGTTGCCCTCTTCCACTGAAAGTGGCTCTTTTCTTCTTGTTGTGGGTCTGCTTGGTCTGCTTCGTGAATTTCGGAATGGCTCCGGTTGTCATTACAGACTCCTTCTTTCTCCAGTAACTCTTTATTGGTGGTTGTTTTGCCTGTGCATTACATTGGTTCTTCTTGTTTTGGGGATCATCCTTTCGGTTTATCTTCCTTGGAATGCAAGACTTAGGGACCCATATCTGCGATCGATCCTGTTGAGCGGCTATGACTTTCTTTGGAATCCATATTGTAGCAATTTGTCGATGACTTCGTTGTTCAGACTGAGTTGATTTCTCTTTTGATTGTTCGTTTTGATGTCGGTTGTGCTTTTGTCGACGAAGATATTCCTCCACTTGATCTTTCTTTATCCACACTTGGTTAGAATATGGAATAGGGTATATTTCAATGGTGACAGATTTTGAATTACTCCGATGTTTCAGTGAGGTTGATTTCAGTTTGACTGATACTCTCAAGACTTGCTAGACTAGAACAAGGTGTGCAAGCAAAATTCAATGTGTCCGCACATATAGTACTCGATGATGGTGTATTTATAGTGCAGGTAATAATACATTCGGGACTTTGTTCGTTAGAATGCACAGTTTGCTCCATGCTTACAGATGTGAGTGGTCGTTCATCTAGCAGGCTGAATACTTCACGATGTCCTATCCTGGCTGAGATGTATCCCAACGCCAATTGAATGGTCACCTCGTATTCGTAAATCCAGTCTTGACCTAACACAACCTCTTCAAGTAAATCTTGGTCATGACATACTAACAGCTTTTGTTCCATAGTATTGTTGCCAAGATGCAACGGTAAGGTGATCTCACCTATGCATTGAGTGATTGTTCCTCCTATTCCTATCAACTGGGCCATCGATGGGCGTATTGTCTCTTTGAGTTTTTGGATTAAAGAAAGCTTAATGCAGCTTACAGCTGCTCCTGTGTCAATAAGAGCATTTACCAAGTGATACTCCGTTTTTCCGGCTCCCAAATTTAGATATGGTTGTGTTCTTTGCGATCCTAGGTTTTGAGTGGCTCTAAAATTAGCCATCGGGATGAGTTCTTCGCCTAGACGATATCTTTCATCTCGCTCTCTCATCCACTCTTTTCGTTTCTTTATCCTTTCCAATGCTTCTTGTCTCGCTTCTTCTCGTATTCTTTCCTCTTCTAAGCGTCTATTCTTACCTTTGATTAATCGAGACATAGTTTCTTCTGTTAATGGTTCTAGGTATTTTTTTACTCTACACCCACTGATGTAGTTTGGTAACACGTCTCCATCTAAGGTTGCTAAGCTGATGGCTGCACTTGTAGATATACGATTAATGATTAATGGACCATATCCTCTCTTTTGCAATTTCTTAGCATGTTGTTTCAAAGTGTATACCAAAACTAAATCCCCTTCCTTCAATTTTTTGTCCTTGATATGCGCATCAAAATAGGCTTTTTGTCGTCTTTTAGCAGCATAAATACCTGCTACTGCTTGTAACCTAGTTTCATGAAGTTTTTCTATTTGGTCCAATTGGGCTGATAATTCATGTCCTGTCCACTCGTAAGTAGTTGCTACTCTAAGAGTGGGAATCAAGAAATCAATTGGCAAAATAGCATTTTGTCCATACACTAAGTTAAAAGGAGTAGTGCCTATTGCAATTTTATAGGCTACTCGGAATGCCCATAAAGCATGGTGTAACGGCTTATCCCAATCTGATCTACCGTTGTTAACGATTTTGGTGAGAACAGTACACAAGATTTTATTTGAACTTTCTGCTTGTCCATTTGCTTGTGGGTGATAAGGGGCAGATTTCTTATGAATTACTAAGAATTCATTCAATAAGGCTTCTATCACTTCATTAACAAAGTGCGTACCTCTATCACTCACAATCTCTATAGGGAGTCCAAATCTAGTGAAGACGTTCTCGAAGAGAAACTTGGCTGTAGTTCTTGCGTCATTTTTCGTTGTTGGTTTTGCTTCAACCCATTTGGTCAGGTAATCTGTGGCTACAATTATGTATTCGGCATGTGACCCTTTTGCTGGTGGGCTAATAGGTCCTATAAAGTCTATTCCCCACTTCGTGAAAGCTCTAGCACTCATCATGGGTCTAAGTGGCATCTCATCTCTTCTAATAGGATATTTCGTTCGTTGAGAAGTATCACACCGTTGCACATATGTTATGGCGTCTTGATGTAGAGTTGGCCACCACATTCCAGCAAAGAGGATCATTTTTGCTGTTTTGTCTGCAGAGAAGTGTCCTCCTGCGGCTCCTGTATGGGCCATCTCTAAGATAGAGAGATATTCATTTTCATGAATGCACATTCTTAATTGGTTATCTTTTCCGAGTTTAAAGAGTTGTTTTCCTATGATGGCATAATCTTTACTCTGTTCTTCAAGAGCACGCTTCTTGGCTAAAGTAGCTCCGTCAGGGTATTCTTGAGTTTTCAAGAACTTTACTAGAGGCATGCTCCATCTTGGTGCTATCGTAGAATAGCATAAGGTAGAGTTCTCATCTGGGGTTTGTTCTTGACAGGTTTGACAAGTTGACACATAGTTATGTGCATCTCTTTGCATGGTTGGCCAATATATGCCAAATCTCTTGAGTGTCTGCCACGTTCCATTTGCATTCAAATGAGTGTTCCATTGGTTGATGTGTGCTTTCTGAAGCCACATTTCTTGTTCCTCTTCTTCCACGCATCTCATCAGTAATCCGCTTGAATCTTGGTGGTACAAACTTCCTGCAATGATGTGAAGGTTTTTAGTCCTCCAGAGATCTTGCGTTTGGTTTGGCGTGATCCCATCTTTAGGTCCATGTGTAAGTATCGGGATCAATTTTTCTGCCCACTGAGGACACACTTCTAGGTTAAAAAGATAAGTATCTGGCAGGTCATCAGGTACTCCTATGGGTGGTTCTCCATGGGTCATACGAGATAAGTGGTCTGCTCTTATGTGGGTGTTTCCTTTCTTGACTATTACCTCAAAATCAAATTCCATTAGCAATAAAAACCATCGTACTAGTCGTCCTGTATTGCAAGGCTTGTTGACTAAGTACAATAGGGCTTGATGATCAATGAAGAATTTGAATTGGTTTGCCAGTAAGTAATGTCTGAATTTCTTGACTGCGTATACCATCCCTAGACCTTCTCTCTCCGTAGTAGTATAATTGCGTTCCGCTTGATTTAACTGTCTACTGGCATAGGCTATCGGGTGGTCTAATTTTCCTGTGTCAGCTGGTTGAGCTAAGATGCAACCAATGGCAAACTTGGAAGCATCCACATGAATGTGAAACGGTTTATTCCAGTTGGGGACTCGAAGAATGGGTGCTGAACTCAATCGATTCTTTAACTCGTTAAAAGCTTTTTCGCATTCTTCGGTCCATTTGAACAGAGTCAATAATGCGTAAAGAGGTCTAGCAATTATGGCGTACATATGTATGAATCTTCGATAGTATCCACAATGTCCCATAAATGCTTGAACTTCTTTAGCAGTTTTAGGTCTTGGTAAATCCAAAATTACTTTAATTTTGTCTTCATCTGTTGAAATTCCATTCTTAGAGCCAATATGTCCTAAGATTTTCCCTTGTCGCACCATGAAGACACATTTTTCAGGATTGAGGCATACTCGATATTGTCGACATTTAGCAAAAATCTTTTCTAGTTCAGGGATGTGCTCTGATCGTATAGCTGAATATGTACAAAGATCATCCACGTATACCTCCATGCTTTTTCTCAGAAATTCCTTGAACACATGACACATCAATCTTTGGAATGTAGCTGGGGCATTCGTTAAACCAAAAGGCATGACTCTAAAGGCGTATACTCCCCATTCAGTTGCAAATGCTGTCTTATGTTGGTCCTCAGGAGCAATGGCTACCTGATTATACCCTGAAAAGCCATCCAGAAAACTATAAACTTCCTTCCCTGCTACCCTTTCCAAGAGATGATCAGTGATTGGTAAGGGATAGCTATCCCTTATGGTTGCGGCGTTCACTTTTTTCAAATTGATGCACACCCTTAACTTTCCATTCTTTTTTGGTACAACCACCAAGGGTGACACCCATTCCGTGTGCTCAATTTCATAGATGAATCCAGCATCTAATAACTTATCTATTTCTTCTTTTATCTTGGCTGAATACACATCATTATAAGTATATGGTCTCTGTTTCGAAGGTTTGGCTTCGGATGTCATGGGGATTCTATGTGCACATATAGATGGATCTACTCCCTTTAAGTCCTTATAAGTCCAAGCAAAGACATCCCGGTATTCTCTTATGAGTCGAATTAACTCTTGTTCTTCTTCCAATGAGACATCCTGTCCTATGAAGGTACATCGTTCTTCTCCTCCTTCCATAGTTACCACTATCTTTTTGGTCTGTTCCTTATTATCATATGCTATTCCAGGTTGTGCTTCTCTTTTAGGCATTTGAATAGCAATTTTCCTCTCCTCCACTTCATATTTTTTAAAATGGGCTGGTACCTCAAATTTGTCTTGGAGTTTGTTTTCTTCATCTTCTAATTCCCTCTCAACTTCTAATTCCCCTTTCTGTGTAAGTTCTTGGTGTTTCTCATTGGTGGTGATATTTATGTTGATAGTACCATTTCCTAGATCCATGGGTTCAGGTTCCATTTCAATGCTCTCGTAGTCCTCCTTCCAGTCTTTCTCGATCACTTCTCCTTCTTCTGCCTCCTGGAGGACTACCATATACAGGCTAACGTCATAACCCTCCTCATCGATACATTCGTTCATGGTCACTACTTCTTCGTTTACACAGACATCGAGGGTAGCTAAGATTTCCATCCAACCGTGAGGTTCAAATTCTTCATCCGGAAATACTTGTGGCATATAAGCTGGATCTTGTACAGATCTCACTATTCCTTGTTTCTGCTGCCATCCTTTTCTTCTCTCCTCTTCCTTCTTTGCAGCTTGACATATCCACAGATGAGTGTCCTCGTTCATCCAGGATTGATCACTAGAACCTGCACTATGAACAGATTGATCGTCTTCCTCTTTATGGATTTGATTCCATTGTAGAGGTGGAACATCTTGATAAGTGTACGTATGTAGGTTTATTCTAGTGGTGATTCCTGAGTGTTGTAGGTATACCGCGTCTTTTCCCCAATCTTGTACGACCTTTAGCTGTCTCATGAAAGGCCTTCCCAATATCATTTCATAATTGCTTGGCCTTTCAAAGTGACATATTGCTAAAGTATGTTCAAATACCACTCCACACGTAGTGAAGACTACTCGTTCCAACAATCCTAAGGGTCTTTCCGTATGTCCATCTGCCATTTGTATTTTCATGCGTGTTGGTCTTAATGCTGGTTGTCCCCATTTCTCCCAAATTTCTTTGGGTAGCAATGCCAACACCAGCTCCTGAATCTAGTATGGCTTTGGTAGTGTAACCCCTATAGGTGATTGGAAGACAGGTATTTCCTTCATCTCCTTCGCTAAAGTCTCCTACCTTATCCACTGGAATTCTCACTGTTTTTACTTCGTCAGCTATCTCTTTCTTTTCCTCCTTGACTTCCCATTGATTGATCAATTTCTCTTTTAAGTGTGGTTTTACCTTTAACAGTTCTTCAAATGTTAGGGTACATGGGATTTTTACCTCTCTAAGACGTTGTATGATCTCAGATGTTTGAACTGATGGGTTCGTTTCCCGTCTCCTTATTGATGGAATGCGATACAATTCTGAATTGTGCTCGTACTCCCCTGTGTAGTTGGGCAGTTCCTTTACATCTTCCTCTTCTTTGTCACTTGCATCCATTGGAAAAATTTCTTCTGAATTTAGTTCAGGTATTGAACCCTCTATTTCATTTTCTGCTTCTAATTCTTCAAAGGGCGGTTCCATTCCTTCTACCTTCTTCCATTTGTCCTCTTGAACTCGTGCCCATAGATCCTTAGTCCAGTCTCCCTCTACTTCGGGAACTATGGATCCTTCCTTGCTCTCAACACCATGTTCTTCATTTTGTGGTCTATTTACTTCGGTTTTTTCACGAGAGTTCACACACTCTTGGAATTCTCCTTCAGAAATTCGGGTATTTGGTAAAGGCGTTGCAGGTTTTTCTAAGGTTTGTTGTGCAATTTCTATCAATTTTTTGCAGATTTCTAGTCTTTCTTTCTCTAAGTCGCCTCTTGGATATTCTCTCTCGTGTTGTTCCATGGTAGGTCCTGCTCTTATTCGTGCCTTATATGCCTGAATCCACATGGCTAATTCTTAAGGCATAGGATCTGCTAAGATTGATCCTACCTCCTCCCTTTTATTCTCATTTTTATTTTCTTCTTCCACTTGCGGTTCCTTCGTTGGTTTCTGTTTACTCTTTTCATTTTCCTTCTTTTGTAATAACTTTTTTTCTTTTATCCTATCTCTCCGGTTCTTCCATCTCTGGGGCCTTTTACTGGCGATACTTTTCTCTGGTTCTTCGGAGTCCTCTACTCTGTGAGGGATGGGTGCGTCCCTCTCCTTGTCACTTTGACTATTCTCATCTGTTTTATCAGGGTTCTCTCTGGCTTTGGCTCTTGTTATGGCCTTCAAGGGTACAGTGTACTCTTTATCGCTCCCTGATGATTCAATCACTTCTATCACATTAATCTGCACGTTAGATGTGACTTTGTTGGGGTTCTTAGGACAATCTCTGAAAAGGTGTTCCTTACCACAATCGCTACAGTAGCCTTCCCAAATTCGTTGTGGTGGTGGTGGGTTTGGTAATGTACATTCTCTAATATAGTGGTCACCTCCACATTTGTAGCATGGTCCTCTAGGTACAGGCGGTCTATTCATTGGTCGAGGTGGCATGGTTGCTCTAGGAGCTGTGTACATTAAGGACACATAATCCTGCTCATAATTGTATGAACCATCTGGTATTTCCATGCCATAAGCATATGGTTCATATAGTTGCCCATATTCCCTTATCGAGCTTTCATAACTAGGGTATGTTCCTTGACTAGGGTCATAAAATGAGTCATATGGTTCACTACTAGTCAAAGGTGTGGCTGGCACTATAGCCCTCTCTAGATTTTCTTCTGGTTGTGCAATCTTGACTGGGACAACGTTCTGAGGGTGGGGCGGTTGTTGTCCTAGTACTGGCTGTGGTTGTGTGTGTCCTTGATAGGCATATGGTCGCGGTGCTGGTGCCTGCGGCTGATAAGAGGGATATCTAAAAGCTTCACCTCCTTGATCTCTTTGGGGATATCCATACGGTCTCACATAAGGCTGGGTGGGTCTGGTTTGCCTATTGTAAGGGCAATTCTCCGTGCTATGGTTTGTATATCTTTGCTCTATACTGCAATATTGTAGAGGTCCGGGGACAGAGGGTCTATGATGAGCATAGGCAGGTAGTGGGACTACTCCCCTAATACACAAATGAGAAGGATGATCACCTCCGCACTGCATGCATCTTCTAAGCATAGGCAGTCTCATAGGATTAGTGGGATAATTCCTCTGTCCTTGAACGTTCAGTTTTTTTGCTACTAACTCTGCTATTTCCTCCACATTGTTTTTAGAGTTTGCTGTGCTACTGGCTGACTCTTCGCTTTTCAAACTACCTTGAGGTATTTTCAAGTCTTCTGCAAGGTTGTCTTCTAGGTCTATACATTCCTTCATACACTCTTGCAAGGTTTGAACCCTCTTTACATACACTAATGACCTCAAAGTTCCGTTCAACAATCCTTCCAAGAATAATGATACCATTTTATTCTGCGTCGGTCTCTCTTCCACCGGGCATCTGTCTACATATTGCTTGAATCTTCTTGCAGCCAATCTCACTAACTCGGTAGGGACTTGTTTGAAGCTGTGGATTAATGACGAAGAATTGTTTTTAATTCCAGATTTGGTAAATTTTTCAATCATTTCTTGATATACCTGCTCCATGTTCTGAAAGGTATTAGGGTCCAATGGCTGAAACCAAGCCAAAGCTGTGTCTGACAAGGTAAGGCCAAAAGACTCATACTGAATCAAAAAGTCTTCTACCTGCTCGGCTCTAACTACTTGTTTAAATTCTGCTATGTGGTTGTAAGGTTCACTAGAGCCATCATAGTGATTTCTCATGCACTTGGCAACTTGGATCGGCCTTAGTCGTCTTCCTGCTTCAGGTTGCCTAGGCATCACTGGGAAAATTGGTCTTCCTATTGGTATGCCTGGTCCTCTGACTACCGGCGGTCTGACTGGAGCATGAACTCCATGTCTTGGGTCAATAGCTGGTTCAGGCCGGTAATTAGGGTTAATTGCAGGCATTGCAAATTGCACATGTGGTCTGACTGGGATCTGGGTTTGTTGTGTTTGTTGTGTTTGTCCCGACTGTTGATATGAATCATTCTGCGATGTTCCAAGTGGGTTTCGTGAAGTAGTGGCTTGGTCCCTAGGGGGAAACACTGGGATATTCTGATATTTCAACTCAGCTCTCTCTAATTCTGTCAATGGCCAATATCTTCTCTGATTTTTATCCAAATATGTGATGATGGTGGGGAACTCAGGATCTTGTAACTCATAGATGGTAACTGGATTAGGAGCAGCTTCCCATATAGAGGAATGGGCCCTAAGCAGATGCTCCATCCCATTGATCAAATACACATCTATTAGAGTGTCATCCTGGGGAATCAGGTCTCCTCTCCAAATTTTAGTAATCGTAGATCTCCCTCTAGGAGTAGTTACTTGCTCTTTGCTTCCACCTCCATTTAAGCTTGAAGCATTATTTTCTTCACCATGCTCATTAATGTTTTCCGGGTGTTCTGTGACCACGTATTGAATATCTTGTTTGTCCATGTAAAAGCCTCCTACGTATTTGACTGCTGGTCTAGGCACTATGTAAGCCTCTGAATCCTTCTTCAGTCTGGCCACTGATCTGTTTAGACCATCCAAATAGATAGGGATCTCATTGTGGTTGGTGTTCACATACTCCAAGGATCTGTATTCTCCCTCAATGATTGACATCATGCCAATCATGGGTACTATGTTTTGCATGTCCTCTGAAGCCATGGGAATTTCTCCTTCTGACTCACTGGAGGTCTCCGAGTAATGTGAACGGTTACTTGGCTCTGCTACACTACCTACAGAAGAAATTACGCTTCTTCGGCTTCCTAGGGTTCTTCCGGATCTCAGGTTCATCCACTTAAGAGCTCTGATTAGACTTTGATACCCTTGGGCCTTTGGCACTCTTCTCTATAGGTCAAAAATGTCTAGAAGACTTGTGTTGGAAAGAAATAACTGAAGAAGAATTTTCTACAATCACGATACTTGTTTCCAAAAATCCACGATACACGATCTGTGTTCAGACGATACACAATCTCTGACAAATATCGCGATACCTGCCAAACAATACCGATCGCTAAGTGAAACGATACCGACACTTGAAGGCAAACGATACACGATATTTGGTCACAGGCGATACACGATACTTGGAATAGACGATACACGATATCTGGTAAATATCGCGATCTTTGATCTAAGCGATCTCTGGGCCAAACGATACTTGGCTGGACACGATATACGATACCTGAGATCCACGATACACGATCTCTGAACTGAAACGATCGACGATACACGATATCTGGTAAATATCGCGATCTCTGAAGACCAGACGATACACGATATTTGAACCAAACGATACTTCAGACAAACGATACACGATCGGCAGCAAGTATCGCGATCTCTGAGAAGCGATACACGATACTTGAGCACAACGATACTTGATCTCCCGTAAACGATCGCTGGTAAAACGATACACGATACTTATCAGGTATCGCGATGTTTGACCAAACGATACTTCTGAAGTATCGCGACCGGCACGAAACGATACACGATCCACGATACTCAATAGACGATCGCTGGCAAACGATCTCTGACCAAGTATCACGATCGGTATGAAACGATACACGATCGATGGGAAATATCACGATACTCAACCACAGGAGGTCACGATACTTGTGAAGTATCGCGATACTCGACCGCGGGAGTAAGACGATACTTGACCCTTAGACAATTTTTAAGAAAGATTTTTTAAGATTTGGTTTGAACCCCTTGATCTCCTAGCTCCTCTCTCCTCTCCTCACTCTCTGTATCCAACAAAACACACCTTTTTACCCCCTGTAGCTCTCAGACGATACCTGGCGCAGATTGTTTTTCTTTCCTAACTTGATTTGCTTGAGAAATTTTGATTAAAATGGTGGGCTAGCTCACCTTGGTAACTCCTGTGAGCTCTTTGTCACTTCCCCTAGCTCTGTGCAACCCCAGCTTGCCCTTTTGCTCTCTCACGATCTCTGGCGCCGCACACGATACTCGACAGTCTCTCTCACGATACTTGCTCAAAAACAAGTGATTTTCAAAATGACTCTTTTTGGCTTTTATACTTGGGATTTTCTTGCTTACAAAAAGGAAACTTTTCTGAACAAAACTAAACTCTACCCTAATGACTTGGTCCACTCTCTAATCACTCCTACTCTACTCCTTCTACTCACTTCCCTAAACTAACAACTCACTACACACACTCCAAGAATGAGAAGTAGCAAGTGCGGCTGAAAATGACTTACCAAAGAAGAGAAGATTTCCACTCCTCCACTTACTTCAATGCAAAAAGCTACTTACCATCACACGAATGCCTCCGTTTGATTCGTCACTCCCCGACAACGGCGCCAAAAAGTGTGTTGTCCTAAGTATCAACTTAGGGACTTGCGGAGAAAGAGACTATATCTCAATCCCCTCACAAGTGCATATAGTGGGGATACACACCTTTAATTATCAATCCAAAGAGTATACAAACCTAGCCGAGTGTATGATGACATGCAATCATGTAATGATCAATGCAAATGAACTACTCAAAGAATGTAAATGAGGCAAAGACTCATCCAAACAAGCTCCAACTGTTGGTCAAGGCGAAACGATACTTGGTGCAGCAGCCGTCAGTATTTTGGACTTTTCTCCCAGCTCCGAACTCCAAATATAGTGAATAGCATATGCGTTTCGAAGCTCTCGAGAAGACGCATCCAATGGAAGTGGTTTCACTCAATTCCGATGCTCTCACTTCAAGTTATGAGCGAAATACTGAGTCGCGGGAATACTTTCCTACACTTCAACACTTCCTACACTTCGCACACACCTTTCCTACAGCAAAGAAACACTTTCATGGGTAGACAACACTCACAAGCACTCTTTCCAAGCAATACACATGCATACAAGCTCACGAAGAAGAAGATAAGGAGGGAAGAAGACACAAATTCGAATTTCTGTGCTCTCTATTCTCACAATGGCAAAAAGTTCTTTACAAAGAGTCACATTTGACTTATATACTAGTGCCCTAAAAATGGTCCTTTCACACAAGAGACCGGCACTTTATTCACTAAAAGACTAATTTCCTACTATTGTACATGGGTAAATCACTAATCTTCTGTGGGGATGCATCTAGAGGACTCCTCTAGTGCCTTTACAACGGAAAATATATTACAAGAATGATTATGATACAAAAATATGAAGTCCAAATCGGAAAAATTTTGGGGCCCGTCTTTTTCTCTGCTTTGTGCGCTCTTTAGCTCTGCAACACTCCCCTCGATCAAAATGGAGGGTGCCCATTTGAAATGCTTACAAATTTTCAGCCAAAACCACAAACTATTTGAAGCACATAAACACTTCGAACTTTGCTTTCAATGGATACACCCATGCATACCTAGAAAAATCATCAATAAAAGTCATGAAGTAAAGGTAGTTCCCAAAAGAGGGTGTCTGTATAGGACCACATACATCACTATGAACAAGCTACAATTTTTGAGTAGCGCGAACTGAACCATCTTTTGGGAAGGAGGAACACTGCATTTTTTCCAAAATAGAGCCTTCACAAAAATGTCTACAAGGTGCCTCAAGTTTGGGTAGAGAGGACACCATTTTAGATTTTTGAAGGCATATCAAAGTAGCATAGTTCAAATGACCAAAGCATGAATGCCAAAGCTTTGCATCTAACATAGCATGAGAATCTTGAACTGCACATGCTAAATGATTCATAGTTTTTTCATAATATATGAGCTTATACAACCCATGACATAAAATGCGAGAAGCAATAATAACATCTCCATTTGACAGATCATGAATTGTAAATCTGTCATCAAAAAATTTCACAACCATGCCGATCTTGTCTAATGCTAAAATTGATTACAAGTTTTTCTTGATCCCTGGCACAAACAAAGCATTTGACAATGTGAAAGAACTACTAATCAACAATAGTCAGAATAATCTTGCCAAGTCCCATTACAAGATAAGAGGAGTTGTTGGCACATGCGACAATATTCCGTGTAGGGGCAAGCTCAAGTAATTGAAGAAATTGTATTGTGAGGTGCTATGTTTGGTTGCCCCACTATCAAAGTACCAAAGATTTGAGTCTACTATAGACATACACTATTCATGAGAAGATGGGTCATAACTGCAAATAATAGTAAACACCCATTCTTCATTCTGCACAAGATTAACAGAATCTGTTTTATGTGTAGATGCCTTTGCAACAACCATTCCATCCTCTTTTTTCTTTGCCTCTCTTGGAGCCAATTTTGGACAACTCTTTATGACATGATCATTTCCTTTATAGTATTTGCAAAACTGTTTTTGCTTTTTAGATTTCTTCTCATCTCTATCTTCCTTCTTTGACTGTGATGCATCAATAGATTTTTGCTTGCTAGTGGATGAGCTCCATTTTCCCTTACCCTTCTGATTAGCAAAGAAAGCTTGATTTGCAACACACATGATCGAACTGTTCTGCCTAGACTGATCTTTGTGCAACAAAATAGAGACTACTTCCTCGAATGTTAAGGCATTTGAACTGCCTTTCATCGTCAATTGAAGAGTAGAAGCAAAACTCTAATATGAATCCAAAACACCATTAAGAACGTTCTGCACAAGTGAGCTATCTGGTAAGGCTACATCAATAGAAATTAGTTGTTCCTTCAAATCTTTGATCTTTGGCAAAAAATTATCCATAGAATCTCCTTCATTCATATGGCCACTCTCCAACTGTTTTTGGAGGTAAGCAACATGAGGCTCATTCCTTGCATGGTATAAAGTGGCAAGTGTATCCCAAGCATCCTTTGCTATTTTGCAAGAGCGAATGTGAGGAATAATGGCATGTTTGATAGACAAAGCTATCAAAACATGTGCCTAAGCATCTCTGCCATCCCATCAAAGTTGCTTTGCAATAGGTGCAGCAAGAACCGCAACACAAACAGAAATTTGAAGATTGTAATCTTCAATGCCATCTGCATCACCTTCAATAACTGTATTTGGAGATGTACTAGGTCCTTTTAGAACATCCTCCACAATATGCACCAGTCCTTTTGCCACCAATACATGACACATCATATATGCCCACAATGGGTAATTAGTGCCATTCAACTTGTCCTCAGTATCCAACATACACAATACATCATTGCTTTTAGCCATGAATAGTGACTAAAAAAACCTTGATGTAGAAAAATGATTGATCTTAAAAAGTTGAACAGAACTACCTTGTTGAGCTCTGCTAAACTTGTAGCGCACTTTGAGGCACTTGTACGAGCAAACCGAAACCTATATATATGTTTGGCACAAAAGGATAAAATTGCCTGCATAGGTGTTGAGTATGCTTGCCAATTTTTGTGTGATTTTGAGATTGTGATCGGAGGGGTGTTGATGATGCCTTAGATGAAACAGTGATCTGCTCTGATACCAATTGTTGGAGTAGCAATCAAGTTGGTACAAGTGAGCCCATATCAATCCCCATCTTTACACGATTGAACATGGATGTAAATCAATTGTAGTTGATAGTGCTCATGATGATGCAAGGGGCAATGAACACTCAATTTGCTATGATGGATACTCACAAGAGTCTAGAAGAGGTTAATGTAGAAATAATATAGTGCAAAGAGACTAACACAGAGTTTTCTAAAGAAGTAGCAAACTTGAAGAGTAGACACAAAAGAGTAGAGAAAGAGTTCGTAGCCACTTTCATGAAGGTGGATTCTTGATTATCTTAGAAAACTGTAATGAAGGTAGAGCAAAAGGAGTTGACCATAAGGTATGATAAGATATCCATTAAGGGCGGATCAGAGCTGTTAAGTGGATGAACCTGAGATCCGAAAGAACCCTAGGAAGCCGAAGGAGTGTGATCTCTTCTATAGGAAGTGTAGTTGAACCAAGTAGTCGCACTCATTATTCTGAAACCTCTAGTGAGTCAAAGGAAGAAATTCCTATGGCTTCAGAGGATATGCAAAACACTGTACCAATGATTGGCATGATGTCAATTATTGAGGGAGAATATCGGACATCTTTAGAGTATGTGACCACCAATCAACATGAGATCCCCATATACCTAGATGGACTAAACCGATCAGTGGCCAGACTGAAGAAAGCTTCAGAGGCTTACATAGTGCCTAGGCCAGCAGTCAAGTATACTGGAGGATTTTATATGGATAAAAGGGACATCCAATATGTGGCTACCGAACACCCTGAAAACATTAATGAACTTGGGGAAGAAAACAATGCTCATAACCCTAATGAAGAAGGAAATGAAGAGCGAGTGACCACACCTAAAGGGAGATCTACTGTTGTTAGGGTTTGGAGAGGAGACCTGATTCCCCAAGATGACTCCTTAATGGATGTGTATTTGATCAATGGAATGGAACATCTCCTTAGAGCCCACTCATCAATATGGGAAGCACCCCCCAATCCAGTTACCATATATGAGTTACAAGATCCTGACTTCCCCACCATCATCACATATTTGGATAAGAATAAGAGAAGGTATTGTCCCCTAACAGAGTTAGAAAGAGCCGAGTTGAAATATCAGAATATTCTTGTGTTTCCCCCTAGGGACCAAGCCACTACTTCACGAAACCCACTTGGAACATCTCAAAATTACTCGTATCAGCAGTCAGGACAAACACAACAAACCCAACAAACACAAATCCGTGTCAGATCACATGTGCAGTTTGCAATGCCTGCAAATAACCCTAATTACCGGCCTCAACCACCTGTGGATCCAAGACATGGAATTCCTGCCCCAGTCAGACCACCTGTAGCAAGAGGACCTGATATACCCATAGGGAGACCAATTTTTCCAGTGATGCCTAGACCGCATGAAATAGGAAGAAGATTAAGGCCAATTCAAGTGGCCAAATGCATGAGAAATCACTATGATGGCTCTAGTGAACCTTACAATCATATAGCAGAATTCAAACAAGTAATCAGAGCCGAACAAGTAGAAGATTTTTTGATCCAATACGAATCTTTTGGTCTAACCTTGACAGACACGTCATTAGCATGGTTCCAACCATTAGATCCTAATAGTTTTCAACACATGGAACAAGTCTATCAAGAAATGATTGAGGAATTCACTAAGTCTGGAATTAAAAACAACTCGTCATCATTGATCCATAGCTTTAAGCAAGCTCCTACAGAATCAGTGAGATTGGAAGCAAGAAGATTCAAGGAGTATGTGGACAGATGCCCAGTGGAAGAGAGACCTACCCAAAATAAAATGGTGTCATTATTTTTGGAAGGATTATTGAACGGATCATTAAGATCTCTGGTGTATGTAAAGAGAGTTCAAACTTTGCAAGAATGCATGAAGGAATGTATTGATTTAGAAGACAATCTTGCGGAGGATTTGAAAATACCTCAAGGCAGTGTCAAAAGTGAAGATTCAACGAGCAACACATCAAACCTTAAGAACAATGTAGAGGAAATAGCCGACTTGGTAGCAAAAAAGTTGAATGTTCAAGGATAGAGGAACTACCCCAACAACCCAATGAGAGTGCCCATGCTTAGGAGATGTATGCATTGTGGAGGAGATCATCCTTCTCATTTGTGTACTAGGGGAGTAGTCCCACCACCTGCTTATGCGTACAATAGACCACCTGTCCCGGGACCTCTGCAGTATTGCAGTATTGAGCAAAAATATACAAATCACAACACAGAAAATTGTCCTTACAATAGGCAATCAAGATCCATGCAACCTGTTATGAGACCTTACGGATACCCTCAGAGAGATCAAGGAGGTGAAGCCTTTAGATATCCCACATATCAGCAGCAAGCACCAGTACCACGACCGTATGCTTATCAAGGATACACTCAACCACAACCAGTGTTAGGACAACAACCGCCCCATCCTCAGAATGTTGTCCCAGTGAAAATAGCTCAACCTGAAGAAAACTTAGAGAGAGCGATAGTCCCAGCCGCACCATTGACTAGTAGTGAATCATATGACCCATCCTACGACCATAGTCAAGGAGCATATTCCACTTATGAAAGCTCTATGATAGAATATGGACAACTGTACGAACCATATGCCTATGGCATGGAAGTACCAGATAGTTCCTACGGATATGAGCAGGACTATGTGTCATTGATGTACACAACCCCTAGAGCACCCATACCCCCCCGACCTATGAACAGACCGCCTATACCTAGAGGACCATGTTATAGATGCGGAGGTGATCATTATATCAGAGAGTGTACATTGCCAAACCCACCACCACCACAGCGGGTCTGGGAAGGATACTGTGGTGATTGTGGTAAGGAACACCTTTTCAGAGATTGCCCCAAGAACCCCAACAAGGTTACATCCAATGTGCAAATCAATGTGATAGAATTAATCGAATCATCAGGGAGCGATAAGGAATACACTGTGCCACTGAAAACAATAACTAGAGCCAAAGCTAGAGAGACCCTAGACAAAACTGAGGAAAACGATCAAGGTGACAAAGAAATGAACACACCTACACCTCAGAGAGTTGAAGACTCGAAAGAGCTTGAGAAAAGTATTGTAAGTAAACGGACACAAAGATGGAAGAACCGTAGAGATAGGATAAAAGAAAAGAAGTTACTGCAGAAGAAGGAAAATGAGAAGAGCGAACAAAATCTAAAAGAGGAACCGAAATTTGAAGAAGAAAATAAAAATGGAAAGTATAAAAAAGAAGAGGTAGCATCAGTTTTAGCAGATCCCATGCCTGAAGAATTAGCCATGTGGATTCATGCATACAAGGCACGAATAAGAGCAGGACCTACCATAGAACAACATGAAAGAGAATATCCTAGAGGTGACCTAGAGAAAGAGAGGTTGGAGATCTGCAAAAAAGTAATAGAAGTTGCTCAACAGACCTTAGAAAAACCTGCGTTGCCATTACCCAATACTCGAATTTCCGAAAGAGAATTCCAAGAGTGTGTCATTGCTAAAGATCACGAGAAACCTGGAGCAGGTAAGACACATGATGGAAATTATTGTGAGGAAAAAAGGGATGGATCCATTGTTCCCGAAGTAGAAGGGGAATGGCTTAAAGACTTGTGGGCAAGAGTCCAAGAAGACAGGTGGAAGAAAGTAGAAGGAATCGAACCACCCCGTTGAAGATGGAATAGAGGATTCAATACCTGAAGTGAATTCAGAAGAAATATTACCAATGGATCCAAGTGACAAAGAAGGTGACGGAGTGAAGGCTTTGCCAAATTACACAGGAGAGTACGAACATAGTTCAGAATTATATTGCATTCCCTCAATAAGGAAAAAAGAACTGAACCCATCAGTCCAAACGTCGGATATCATACAACACCTTAGAAAAGTAAAAATCCCTTGTACCCTAACATTAGAAGAATTGTTGAAGGTCAAACCACATTTGAAGAAGAAACTGACCAGTCAATTGGAGATCAAGACAGAAGAAAAAGAGATATCTGATGAAGTAAACACAGTAAAAATCCCAGTCGATAAGGTAGGAGATTTTAGTGAGGGAGATGAAGGAAACACTTGCCTTCCAATTACCAATAGGGGTTATACCACCAAAGCCATTTTAGATACATGAGCAAGAGTAGGAATAGCAACTAAAGAAATTTGGGAGAAATGGGGAAAACCAACTCTAAGACCAACATGCATGAAGATACAAATGGCTGATGGACATACTGAAAGACCCTTGGGATTATTGGAACGAGTAGTTTTTATCACTTGTGGAGTTGAATTCGAGCACACCTTAGCAATTTGTCAATTTGAAAGGCCTAGCAATTATGAAATGATACTTGGAAGACCTTTCATGAGACAACTAAAGGTAGTGCAAGATTGGGGAAAAGACGTTGTATACCTACAGCATGAAGGAAGCACCACCAGAAGAAATCTCCACACATATACGTATCAAGATGTTCCCCCCTTACAATGGAATCAAATTCATAAGGAGGAAGACGATCAATCAATTCACAGCATAGGTTCTAGTGACCAATCTTGGATGAACGAGGACACTCATCTATGGATATGCCAAACTGCAAAAAAGGAAGAGGATAGGAGAAGGGGATGGCAGCAAAGGCAAGGAGTAGCTAGGTCTGTACAAGATCTAGCTTACATGCCTCAAGTCTTTTTGGATGAAGAGTTTGAACCTCACGGTTGGATGGAGATTTTAGCGACCCTTGATGTATGTGTGAACGAAGAAGTAATAACTATGAATGAATGTATTGATGAGGAAGGATATGATGTTAGTCTATATGTGGTAGTCCTTCAGGAGGCTGAAGAAGGAGGAGTCATAGAAAAGGAATGGAAGGAAGACTATGAGAGCATTGAAATGGAGCAAGAACACATGGAAACAGAAAATGAAACTCAAGAAATAAGTGTCATAGCTCATGAAATAAATCAAGAACCAACACAGGAAGAGGAGCCGGGATTAGAAAAAGCAAAAATTGGTGAAGAAAACAAGCCTCAAGACCAATTTGAAGTGCCCGCACACTTCAAAAAATATGAAGTAGAAGAGAGAAGAATTGCTATTCAAATGCCAAAACAAGAAGCACAGCTGGGAATAGCATATGACCACAAAGAGCAAACCAAGAAGATAGTAGTAACGTTAGAAGAAGGAGAGGAGCGATGTACTTTCATAGGACAGGATGTCTCAATGGAGGAAGAACAAGAGTTAATACGCCTCATAAGGGAATATCGGGATGTCTTTGCCTGGACCTATAAGGACTTGAAAGGAGTAGATCCATCTATATGTGCTCATAGAATCCCCATGACATCCGAAGCCAAACCTTCTAAACAAAGACCGTATACATACAATGATGTGTACTCAGCAAAGATAAAGGAAGAGATAGATAAGTTGCTAGATGCTGGATTCATATATGAGATTGAGCACACGGAATGGGTGTCACCTTTGGTGGTTGTACCGAAAAAGAATGGGAAGTTAAGAGTATGCATAAATCTGAAAAAAGTAAATGCCGCTACCATAAGGGATAGTTACCCATTACCTATTACTGATCATCTATTGGAAAGAGTGGCAGGGAAGGAAGTGTATAGTTTTCTGGATGGTTTTTCAGGGTATAATCAGGTAGCCATTGCTCCTGAGGACCAACACAAAACAGCTTTTGCAACTGAATGGGGAGTATAGGCCTTTAGGGTTATGCCTTTCAGCCTAACTAATGCCCCAGCCACCTTCCAAAGATTGATGTGCCATGTATTCAAAGAGTTCCTGAGAAAGAGTATGGAGGTATACATGGACGATTTATGTACTTATTCAGCTATACGATCAGAGCATATCCCTGAACTAGAAAAGATCTTTGCCGAATATCGACAATATAGAGTATGCCTCAACCCAAAAAAATGTGTCTTCATGGTTCGACAAGGAAAGATATTAGGACATATTGTCTCTAAGAATGGAGTCTCAATAGATGAAGAAAAAATCAAAGTAATTCTGGATTTACCGAGACCGAAGACTGCTAAAGAAGTCCAAGCATTTATGGGACATTGTGGTTACTACCGAAGATTCATACATATGTATGCCATAATTGCTAGACCTCTTTATGCATTATTGATGCAATTTAATTGGACTGAAGAATGTGAGAAAGCCTTTAACGAATTAAAGAGTCGATTGAGTTCAGCACCAATCCTTCGAGTACCCAATTGGAATAAGCCATTTCACATTCATGTGGATGCATCCAAGTTTGCCATTGGTTGCATCTTAGCTCAACCTGCAGATACAAGAAAGCTAGACCACCCTATAGCCTATGCCAGTAGACAATTAAATCAAGCAGAGCGTAATTATACCACAACCGAAAGAGAAGGCCTAGGAATGGTGTATGGAGTAAAGAAGTTTCGACACTACTTATTGGCAAACAAATTCAAATTCTTCATTGATCATCAAGCCCTACTGTACTTAGTCAATAAGCCTTGTAATACAGGATGACTAGTACGATGGTTTCTATTGTTGATGGAATTTGATTGTGAAGTAGTAGTCAAGAAAGGAAATACCCACATAAGAGCGGATCACCTATCAAGAATGACACATGGAGAACCACCCATAGGAATACCGGATGATCTGCCAGACACGTACCTGTTTAATCTCGAGGTATGTCCCCAATGGGCAGAAAAGTTGATCCCTATACTCACGCATGGACCTAAAGATGGGATCACACCAAACGGAACTCAAGACCTATGGAAGACTAAAAACCTTCATATCATTGCTGGAAGCTTGTATCACCAAGACTCAAATGGATTACTCATGAGATGTGTCGAAGAAGAGGAACAAGAAATGTGGCTTCAAAAAGCACATGTAAATCAATGGAAAACTCATCTAAATGCGAACGGAACATGGCAAACACTAAGGAGATTGGGCATATATTGGCCAACCATGCAGAGGGATGCGCATAATTATGTATCAGCCTGCCCCACCTGTCAAGAATGGAATCCAGAAGAGAACTCCACTCTATGCTACTCCACTGTAGCACCAAGATGGAGCATGCCTCTGGTAAAGTTCTTAAAGACCCAAGAGTACCCAGAAGGAGCCACTCTAGCAAGAAAACGAGCACTGGTAGAACAAAGTAAGGACTATGCTCTTATTGGAAAACAACTCTTTAAACGAGGAAGAGATAATCATTTGCGAATGTGCATTCATGAAGATGAGTATCTTGCTGTTTTAGAGATGGCACATACAGGAGCTGCAGGAGGACATTTTTCTACAGATAAGACAGCTAAATGATTCTCTTTGCTGGTATGTGGTGGCCAACTCTACATCATGATGCAGCCACATATGTTCAACGATGTGATACATGTCAACGAACGAAATATCCAATTAGAAGGGATGAAATGCCACTAAAACCCATGATGAGTGCCAAAGCTTTTACTAAATGGGGAATAGACTTCATAGGACCTATTAGCCCCCCAGCTAAAGGATCCCATGCTGAATATATAATTGTAGCCACAGATTATCTGACCAAATGGGTTGAAGCCAAAGCTACCAAGAAAAAAGAACTACTGCCAAGTTTCTCTTCGAAAACGTTTTCACTAGATTTGGACTACCGATAGAAATTGTGAGTGATAGAGGTACACACTTTGTGAATGAAGTTATAGAAGCCTTACTGAATGAATTCTTGGTAATTCATAAGAAATCAGCTCCTTATCACCCACAAGCCAATGGACAAGCCAAAAGTTCCAATAAAATCTTATGCACCGTTCTCACAAAAATTGTGAACAATGGTAGATCTGATTGGGATAAGCAATTACATCATGCTTTATGGGCATTTCGAGTTGCCTACAAAATAGCCATAGGAACTACACCTTTTAACCTAGTGTACGGACAGAATGATATTCTGCCAATTGATTTCTTAATTCCCACTCTCAGAGTAGCAACAACTTACGAGTGGACGGGACATGAACTATCAGCTCAATTGGATCAAATAGAGAAGCTTCATGAAACTAGGTTACAAGCAATAGCAGGGATTTATGCTGCTAAAAGGCGACAAAAAGCATACTTTGATGCTCACATTAAAGAAAAAAATTTGAAGGAAGGAGATTTAGTTCTGGTATATACCTTGAAACAACACGCTAAGAAGTTGCAGAAGAGAGGATATGGCTCATTAATCATCAATCGCATATCCACTAGCGGAGCCATCAGCTTAGCAACCCTAGATGGAGAAGTATTACCAAACTATATCAGTGGGTGTCGAGTGAAAAAATATCTAGAACCATTGACTGAAGAAACAATGACACGATTAATCAAGGGCAAGAATAGACGCATCGAGGAAAGGACTAGAACGAATTAAGAAACAGAAAGAGTGGATGAGAGAGAGATGAGAGATATCGACTAGGAGAAGAACTCATCCCAATGGCTAATTTTAGAGCCACTGAAAACCTAGGTCAATAGAGAACACAACCATATTTGAATTTGGGAGCGGGTAAAACGGAGTACCACTTAGTGGATGCTCTCATTGACACAGGAGCCGCCATAAGCTGTATCAAATTTTCATTGGCTCAACAACTCAAGGAAGAATTACGTCCATCAAAGGCACATCTGGTTGAAATAGGAGGAAAAATCACCAAGTGTATAGGAGAGATTATCTTGCCTCTACACTTAGGAAACAACACTATGGAACAAAAAATCTTAGTATGTCACGATCAGGACTTATTGGAAGAATTAGTGCTAGGTCAAGACTGGATATACGAATATGAGGTGACCATTCAATTGGCTTTAGGATACATCTCAGCCAAGATAGGACATCGTGAAGTATTCAGTTTGCTAGACGAACGACCAATCAAAGCCGCAAGCATAGAGCCAAAAATTCACTCTAATGAACATAGTAATGAATGTATGTTCACTAGCACTATGGAAACCCCTTCATCAAGTACTTCATGTGAGGACACACTGAATCCTGCTTGCATACCATCTTCTAATCTAGCAAGTCACAAGAGTGTCATTCTATCTGAAAACAGCCGTAGCGAAGAACCATGCACAAGAGAGACTAGTCCTCTGAGTAATCCAAAGTCTGTACCTATTAGAATATACCCCATTCCTCACACTAAACAAGCTTGGATAAGGAAGGATCAAACGGATGCATATCTTCAACAACAGAAACATCTTCGACATCAAAACAACCAATCAAACAAGAAGGCAAATCATTTTGAACACCAAGGTCAACGACGAATTGCTAGAATATGGATTCCAAAGAAAGTAGTAGCCGCCCAACCGGATCGAGTGCAAATATGGATTCCAAAATCATGTGCTCCAAAGATGCTCAACCAAAACGATGAACCACTGCACAAGGAGAACCAATATGGTCTAAGGGCAAAACAGCCAAAGAAGAATAGCTACAGGAAAGAGAAGGAGTCTGCAGTTGCAACACAAGTCAGTCCAAGATTCAAAAAGCAGATAAAGCAGACGTACAACATGAGAAGCACCACATTCAACAGGAATGTTCGGGATACAATACGTCCCAACAAAGTAAAGCAGATTTGGATGCCGAAAGACAAGACAAGCTGCATGCATCATCCAACTACTTCAAGTTGCACACATTTGGAGTTACGCAAATCCAAAGTATGCATAATAGGGCCACATCACAAGGCCAAGCATTCGGCACATGATTCTTCTATTTCAGGATAGTAAGCACATTTTCCTCTCGGGAAATAGGAGAGCACTTGTACATACATTAAGAAAATCACTCAAAAAGTAATAACCGCTTCGGCTAAGAACTAACTTTTCTGTTTTCCTTTCAGACGAAAACATGAAAATATCTAGAAATATGAAAAATCTAGGTATTACCTTTCTCACACCCACGGGAAAGGGACGGCACCATTCACGCGGAGAATTTCCAATCTAATAAAGGATAAATGAAGGATGATTTTAAATACTATTCGGTGACTAATTACCACCATCAATTGAGTGCAGATGGCATCTCCCAATTCTGAAGCTACACAAGAGGAAGAGGTGCAACTTCTTCCATTGGAATCAATAACAAAAGCAAGAGGCCATTGGTTTCTTGATGACCAACCAGTGTCGGACCTTATTTTCATGGCAACCATAAAGATCATGGATAGGGATCACTACTTCCCTATTATGTCACAAGACTTCAAGATTATTATACAAGGATTACCTCGCATGGTGGATATCTGGACACAAGCAAGGATAGACGCATTTCTGAGAGTACCTATCTATCTACCAGATTTTCAAAGATGCACACAAGTGATGAACACACTGCAGCCTGCAGCGACGAAGATATCAGTTCCTGAAGCAAGAGTACTGGACAAAGTGGGTACTTGGAGAACCATTCAATTCACTCATGAGTTAATCAACAAAGCTTTTGGATGGAATCAAGAAGGAATCACTAATGTCAAGGAGGAATGTCATGACCCCAAAAAGAGATCCTGTTTGGATATTAATAGAACAGATATCGAAGATGTTGTCCGCTTAGTGCATCAGCACTTTTGTTTCCCGAGTATGCATAGATACACAACCCCGCAAAAGATTGTTGTACAACTACTATCTCATGCAATGAAACAAGTTGGAAACAAAGTGAATATGACTCCTTATGTCCAAGAACGATTATTTGAAGCCAAGAAGAAATGGGGCCAGAAGAAGTTTCTAAATGGCAATTCTGCGTTAACCTTACTTATCTACGAGGCCCTTGATATGAAAAATTGTCTCCGTGAGATGCCAACCTCAGAGGGGTTAGCCCAATATGCCAAATCCGCCAAGGTTCCCAGGAAAAAGAAAGCAGCTATTGCCGTGGAAGAAGCAGGAACCAGTTCACAAAAACCCATGAGGGGTACAAAGCACCTGAGAGAGGAAGAAGCCCAAGCTACACCTCAGTCAAAGAGGACACATACATTACCAAAGATTCCTGTAGCACAAATACCAATCACAAAGAGGGACCTCTCCGCAGCCCTAGAAGAGACACATCAGTACATGCAAGGGCAAGTGAATCTGAATGTTCAAGGTCATCACTACAGACAAGCAAGTCAGGAAAAGCAACAACGGAGTAAAGAAAAGACCCCAGAACAAGCTGCCAGATACAAAGCACTGGGCTTAGATGATTCAAGCTCCAACAAAGAATCTAGTCTTGAGAAAGATACATTGGATACTGATATAAGAACAGAAACTCACGAAGAGGAATGGACAGAAATTAATCAAGTTGAAGTCACACCTGACAACCAACAGTCGCAAGCGAAGAACATCAAACATGTGGATAAGGTGCACATGATTCAACTAAATGACCAATCAAAGATAAGTGTGAAAGAAGTCCCTGTGAATAATGAGGCCCACAGGCCACCTATCAAAGAGGAGATACAAACTCCAGTGAACGCGGACTCAGACATATTACAAAACAAAGAGCCAATTGTAATCGAGGTGCCAGATGATACACCTCAAGGCAAAATCAACCACATGGAGGCTGAGCCAAGCATACAACTCCACATTAGGCAACCCCATGACACTACATTACACATAGCACAAGGAAAAGATGTGACAACAGGAGCAGAACCAAATATTCCAAAAACATGGTTAAATGTGGATGTCACACAATTAAAGTCGGTGGTCAAGCAGATGATACAAACGGCCATGGATACACAACAACAGATGATGGATATTGATGCAGACTACGACAAAGCCATGAGGGAAAAGAGTCAGTTTCAAATTATGAGTGAACAATTGTCTGCACAACTAATCTAGGCCCAAAAAGAGATAGCAGCCAAAAGCACGGAATTACTAGAGGTAAAAACACAATGTAACACATTGATGACCCAGCATCACCAACTCCAGGGACAATTAATAGATTTACAAAGATTACATGAAGCCAGTGAAGCAGACAAGGAGAGAATAAAAGCTAGAAGAAGTCTGCTACAAACACAACTAAAGGTGTACATCGAAGAGAATGACACTTTACGAAACTAAAATAAAGAACTGATGAAGTAATTACTTTATGATCAGCCCATTGAAAAGTAGGAGACATCAGAAATTGCACAGCAAGAATCAAGAGATCAGGTTGCAAAATATACAAAATTGCTACAACAAGAACAAGCATTACGAACTGAATGGGAGCAGAAGTACATTCAAGACACCACTGAGCTCCAAAAACAATTGAATATGGCCAATAGTAAACTTGCCTCGAGTTATAGTGAGAACATGGATCAGGTAGCCGAAATTGGCAATGAACTGCTAGCAGCCAAAGAAACACTCAGGGCAGCAATGCAAGAATTAAAAGAAAAGACTAAGCGCATAGAACAATTAGAGACCAAAATAAAGGAGAAAGCACCCATCAGGACACCAGTAGAGCCAGCAAAGGAAAATCCTACTGACGAGGTAGAGGTACGTCCTCTATCTCCCCCGATTTATCATTCTCCACTACACGAACAGTTGGCGGACATACATGATGATCATCCAATGCCATATACTGGAGACATAAGTCAGAAGGAACGGGCACTCGTGGTGTCCCGATTGATAGAAAAATTTGAAAATCAAGTAATCAAAGTAATGAAAGAAGCAAAGATCAAGGGTAAGGACTTGGAAAAGATCATGAAGCCTTTCAACATTCCGTACGGATTATTGAAAGAGAAAACAAGACAATATATAAAGAAGATTACAAAGACAAGTCCAGACGAGCAGCTAAACTTCAAACATGACACATTCAATTACACTCAAGAAGAATTTGAAGCTGCACAACCTGTTTGGAGAAGAAATTTTTTGGAGAAACATCCTACACTCCGGGTGCATTGGCAAGCAGCACCATATTTCCTACAGGTAAACCCTTCATTTTTTCCTATATACCACATCAAAGAGAAACCAGGGAATTTTTGGACATGCAAAAAAATGGTGCTATAAATAAACAGTGGCTGAATTACCCTCTGCTTCCAAGTCCGCCACATAATTATCTACCTACGGAAGAGTACATGGTAAAAACCATTGAATTTTGGCTGCAAAATTATGCAACAGTACCAGATGTAACTATAAAGATGACAAATAAAATACTCAGTATGATACTTACAGTATTGAAGGTCTTCAAACAGGCAAGCTATACATTTTTGAATTTCATTGGCATTAATCAGGGAACAAAGATCCTCATTTTTGATCTGTCTGTTATGCCTAGCCGACCAACCATAATGGCTTATTATTCCAGGCTAATGTTCTTGCCAAGTACATATATGCAAACGTTCGAGGAAGCATTTTTTACAGGATTTTTTGAGATAGATTCCGAAATCTTTTTAAAAATGTCATATAATTTGAATGCCAAATTAGTGACATATGAACTGAGCTTCTTCGCCGACCACAGACAGCCACCTAACGATGGCGTAAAGGCAGAACAGTGGAAACAATTAATGGTACGTGAAGCCAATATGCTTAATGACACAGAGCAAAAAGTATATAGAACATACGCCCGTCGCTTGTCAAAGCCTGTCGGGGACGACAGAGTCCAGGAGGGGGGCAGTGTTCAGGGAGAATCAAGCAAAAAGAAGAAAAGAAGAAGACAACGAAAGAAGCTTCACTAAAAAGGTAATATCTGAAGACATATCTCTGCAAGAAGCCCCGCAGGGGCACACACCAAGGAAAAGCACGCAGCTGGAAGAAGGAACTAGGGCTAGGAAAGTATCCATGAAGAAGTGCACGAAGATATTCAGTAGTTCCATAGCCACATGAGGGTGCTTCAACCTCTTGACCAACAGAAGGTTCAGATCAAGGCTGAAGAGCTACATCCCCATATGTCTACTAATGGCGTGCGTGGCAACCCGAATTAACAGGCAAACCAAATGCATCAGGCCTAGAGGATGTCAAGACAAATATCGAACAGGGCCTTTAAAACAGAATGCCAGTCTGACCGATAGGCAAAACTGACCAAGGGTTGCACGCAGGGAAAAGAAGGTGAACAGGTTTAAGTAAAACAGCAGGGTTTGATGTGTGCAACCAGGACAAATCAGAGGACCCCTAAAACGTAATGCCAGTCTAACCAGTAGGCAGAACTGACCAAGGGATGCGTGCGATGACAGAGACAAACAAGAAGTAAAGCCTGTCAAGGGACGACAGAGACAAAGAGGGGGAGAGTGTTGCACAGCTAAAGAGAGCACAAGGTAGAGAAAAAGAAGGGCCCCAAAATTTTTCCGATTTGGACACCCAATTTTTGTATTATAACCATTGTTGTAATATATTTTCCGATGTAAATGCACTAGAGGAGTCCTCTAGATGCATCCCCACAGAAGATTAGAAGCTTACCCATGTAAATTAGTAGGAAATTAGTCTTTTAGTGAATAAAGTGCCGGTCTCTTGTGTGAAAGGACCATTTTTAGGGCACAAGTATATAAGTCAATTTGTGACTCTTTGTAAAGACTTTTGGCCATTGTGAGAATCAAGAGCACAGAAATTCGAATTTGTGTCTTCTCCTCTCTGTATTTTCTTCTTTGTGAGCTTGTGTGCATGTGTATTGCTTGGAAAGAGTGTTAAGAAGTGTTGTCTATCCATGAAAGTGTTTGTTTGTTGTTGTTAAGGTGTGTGCGAAGTGTAGGAAGTGCTGAAGTGTAGGAAGGTTTTCCCGTGACTCAGTATTTTGCTCATAACTTGAAGTAGGAGTGTCAGAATTGAGTGAAACTACTACCATTGGATGCGTCTTCTCGAGAGCTTCGAAATGCATATACTATTATCTATATTTGGAGTTCGAAGCTAAGAGAAAAGCTCAATTTACTGTTGGCTGCTGTTCCAAGTATTGTGACACCATAACTGACAGTTGAAGCTTGTTTGGATCAGTCTTTACCTTGTTTGCACTCTTTGAGTAGTTCATTTGCATTGATCATCATTTGAATGCATGTCTTCATACACTCGGCTAGGTTTGTATACTCATCGGATTGATAATTAAAGTGTGAATCCCCACTATATGCACTTGAGGGGGATTGAGGTATAGTCTCTCTCTCCACAAGTCCCTAAGTTGGTGCTTAGGTACACAAAGACCCTAATGAGTCTAGTGGAGAGTCTGAATATGCCAATGTCATGTATGCAAATCCTAATTCTGGGCCTCAACCTAGACAGATGAGACCCCAAGCACCTAGAGGGCCATGTTACAGATGCCAGGGAGATCTCTCCATTCATGATTGTCCTTTACCTGCTCTGATGCAACCCGAATCGGTGACAATTCAACCAAAGTCAATCTCAAGGACTAGTCTCATAGAGACGTGCCCCCTATCCAGTGGAATCCCATACATAGACCCATAGATGATACAGAGTTAGTACATTCCATAGGATCAGGATCCTCATGGATACATGAAGACACCCACTTATGGATGTGTAAAGTTGCAGAAGAAGAAGAGAAAAGAGAAAAGGCTAGAGATGTAGGTGCAAACGAAACTCATAGATCAATTCGAGGCCCAGCCTATGCACTTGTAGTATTTCTAGACGAATACTTTGAACCTCATGATTGGGCAAAAATCCTCGCAACAATGCATGTGGCCATCAATGAAGAACAATGGACACCACATTGCGATGAAGATGGATATGACATTTCAGTCCTCACTATAGAACCAATCATGTGTGATTCAATTATTGAGGAATGTGAGCCTAGCACTGATGTACTTGAGGAAGCAAGTGATTGTGATCTAGAGTCAATTCTTATGGATCTTTTTGTGCATTAGAAGAGGAATACCTACATGAAGTAGAAGTTCACCCCCAAGAGCAAGGAGAACTTACGAATGATGTGAGATTAGCCACATAGGGAACCACAAAGAATGAAGGCAAGAAGAGGAAGAAGAGAGAAGTCACACCAGAGGAGGAAGAATCTTTGTTTGAGGTCCTTGAAAACTTTAAGAAGTATGAGACAGAAGATAGAAGAGTCATGATAAGAATGCCTAAACATGATGCACAAGCAAGAGAAGCCTATGATAACAAAGAGACAACAAAGAAAGTTGTTGTAACCATAGAAGAAGGAAAAGAAAGATGCACATACATACGACATGACCTGATTGAGGACGAGGAACAAGAGTTGATTGCTTTGTTAAGAGAATACATAGATGTTTTTGCATGGAGTTACAAAGACTTTAAAGGAGTAGACCCCGACATATGTTCACATACGATTCCCATGACCTCATATGCCAAACCCTCTAAGCAGAAGCCATACACATATAATGACAATTATGCTACCAAGATCAAGGAAGAGATAGATAGATTGGTAGAAGCTGGATTTATCTATGAGATTGAGCACACTGAATGGGTTTCACCCATCTTAGTGGTGCCCAAAAAGAATGGCAAGTTACAAGTTTGCATTAACTTGAAGAAAGTTAATGCAGCCACAATTAGAGATAGTTATCCGCTTCCTATCACTGAGCATCTATTAGAAAGAGTGGCAGGCAAGGAAGTTTATAGCTTCATTGATGGATTCTCTAGCTACAATCAAGTGGCCATTGGTCCAGAAGATCAACATAAGATGGCTTTTGCAATAGAGTGGGGCATATTTGCTTTTTGGCTAATACCATTTGGCCTTACGAATGCACCAACTACTTTCCAAAGGCTAATGTGCCATGTGTTCAAAGAATTCTTGCATAAAAACTTGGAAGTCTATATTGATGATCTATGTGCTCATTCCAACATTAGACAAACACATATACCTGAACTCAGACAAATCTTTGACAAATGTAGAGAATATCACGTCTACCTGAACCCAGAAAAGTGTGTTTTCATGGTTAGGCAAGGTAAGATTCCAGGATACATACTGTGAAAGAATGGCATATCCACAGATGAGGATGAAGTTGGAGCTATTACATAGCTACCTAGGCCAAAGAATGTCAAGGAGGTACAAGCTTTCATGGGGCATTGTGGTTATTACCGACGTTTCATTCACATGTATGCCGTCATTGCAAAGCCCCTCTATGCTCTTTTGACTAACTTTGAGTGGACAGAAGAATGCGAAAACTCCTTTAACGAGCTGAAGAGACTATTGTGTCTAGCACCAATCTTGACTACACCAGATTGGGACAAGCCATTCCATGTTCATATGGATGCATCTAATTATGCAATGGGATGTGTACTAACACAACCTACTAGTGAAGGTAATATGGATCTTCCCATTGCTTATGCTAGTAGACAATTGAATGCGGCTGAACAAAAATATACCACTACAGAAAGAGAAGGATTAGGCATGGTGTATGCAATTAAAAGTTTTAGGCATTATTTGCTTGCAAAAAAGTTTAAATTTTTTACAGACCATCAAGCATTACTATATCTAGTGAACAAACCTTGCAGTACAGGCAGATTAGTAAGATGGTTCCTCTTACTAATTGAATATGACTTTGAAGTTGTGGTTAGGAAAGGCAGAACTCACCTTAGGGTGGATCACCTTTTTGGTTTAACTTCAGGAGAGCCCCCTCAAGGAGTGTTAGATGACCTTCCTGATGCTCACTTGTTCATCCTAGAAGTAGTGTCTGAATGGGCCAAGAATATAGTGCCTATCCTCACCTTTTGACCTAAAAACCCTATATTGAGAACCAAAGATAAAGAAGTAGTGAGGTCCCAAAAATATCACATAATGGCAAGAAGCATGTACGAGCACACCAATCAAGGCATACTGGCTTGTTGTGTAGAAGAAGACGAGCACACAAAATGGTTGCAACTAGTAGCACATGTAGGTGCACTTCAACAACATCACTCTCAGCAAAGAACCCTTCTAACTATGCAAAGGTTAGGGGTATATTGACCAACTATGGAAGCAGAAGTTCATCAGTTGTGCAAGGAATGCCCAATCTGTATCTCTAGACCTCCTATGGAAGATGCCACTCTATATCGAGTGTCTTTAGTTCCAGATTGGAGTCAACCATTGATAAATTTTTTGAGGACGAAAACATTTCCTCCGAAAATGACATTAGCTAGACACAAAAGCTTAGAGCAAGAAGCACTATATTATGCTCTCATTGGAGATAATCTATACAGATGACGAAAAGAAGGATATCTTAGATTGTGTGTCCATGAGAGCGAATATCTAAAGATCTTGGAGACTGCTCACCAAGGTGTAGTAGAAGGCCACTTTGGACCAGATAGGGTGATCAAAGCAATACTATTTGCAGTACTTTGGTGGCCAACACTTCACATGGATGCACATACGTATGTGAAGCGGTGTGATATTTGTTAGCAAACTCAGTACCCAAAACGAAAATATGAGATGCCTTTGAAACCCATGATGGGTGGACGTGCATTCTCTAAGTGGGGAATAGACTTTGTCGGTCCTATTAATCCCCCAGCTAAGATTTCACATGCTGAATACATCATTGTTGCAAATGATTATCTAACCAAGTGGGTAGAAGTGAAGGCCACAATGAAGAACGATGCTCATATGATGGCTAAGTTTTTATTTGAGAATGTATTCACCAGATATGGATTACCAATTGAGTTAGTAAGTGATAGAGGCACGCACTTCTTGAATGAAGTCATTGAAAATCTTCTCCAAGAATTCATGGTGGTTCACAAGAAGTCGGCTCCATATCACCCCCAAGCCAATGGCTAGGTCGAAAGCACAAATAAAGTTCTATGTAATGTGTTGACAAAGTTGGTGAATAATAAACGCTCTGATTGGGACAAACAATTACATCATGTTGTTTGGGCATATCGAGTTGCCTAGAAAAATGGTACTCCAAGCCACACCTTTTTAGATGGTATTTGGCCAAAATGCAGTGCTACCTTTAGATTTCTTGATACCCACACTGAGAGTAGCACAAGAGCATCACTGGACCGGCCATGTGCTCTCATCTAGAATCTTTGATCTTGAACGGTTAGGTGAAACGAGACGAAGAGAAGCTACAAGAATATACACGGCCAAGAAAAGGCAAAAGTCTTACTTTGATGCCCCATGTGAAGGATAAAGGCCTAAAAGCAGGAGATTTAGTCCTAGTATACACCTTGAAGAAACATGCAACAAAGTTAGAGAAGCGTGGCTATGGACCCATGATTATTAATATAATATCAACAACTAGAACAATCCAATTAGCCACTCTAGAAGGTGACATCCTATCAAGTTACATCAGTGGATGCTGAGTCAAATTATATCAAGAACCCCTCATTGAGTAAATGCTTAATCGACTCAACACTACCAAGAAACGTAAGGAAGAAGAAAAACGAATTCGAGAAGAAGCACAGGCAGAAGCTTTAGAACGCATTCGAAGAATGAAATTGAGAAGACAAGGTAGAGATGAGCCTAGATCAGATGTTTATGAAGCTCCAAGATACCATATGGCCATGTGTGAAGCATCATGCTTACATTCCAATAGAATAGTTGACCGACGTCCTTTCGTGACCCTAGAGGTAGGACAAGGGGATAGTACAAGGACTGTAAGAGCATTGATTGACTCAGGTGCATCACTGTGCAATTCGACTTTCTTACTGTCAAGAATTGCAATTAAACATCAATCCTATAGAAGCATATCTCATAAGATTGGGAGGTGTGGAAACCCCTTGCATGGGTGAGGTGGAGCCTCCCATCTACATTCAAGATGTTCTTATGATAGTGAAGGTGCTAGTGTGTCAAGACGAGGATCTCACTGAGCCTCTTCTCTTGGGTCAAGACTAGATCTACAATCATGTAGTCAACTTGAACCTAAGAAGTGGACTTCTTCAGGTCTGGGTAAATCAGAATCGCATTACCATTGAGTTAGAAAATAAAGCACTCAAGGAACTAGGAAAGGCATTAAGTCCTGGTCCTTCTAGGAGTACACAAGAAGATGAAAATGCTGTTCTTGTCCAACACTCTGTGATGCAGAAGAATGATGTTCCCAAAAAAGAAGCCAAAGATCTGATGGGACTCCCTTCTTTTCCAAAGGTGATTGAGACAAAGCAACCAAAGGAGTACAAGACGCAGAGGGAGACCATCTATGCTCATAATCAATGGAGAGCACGAAACAAGAGGACTCAAAATGTGAAGTAGATCAGGGTATGCAAGGGTGAACAACCCTCTGCTATCGTGATGGATCCCCAACAATGCATGAAACCATCTACTTGGACAAGGACTACAAAGAGAGAGTATTCAAGGAATTTCCCAAAATGGACCATTTCTATTTGGGTCCCAAAGCGGTCAATGAAGGCCAACCCCAATGCACAACAAATCTATGTGCCTAACACCTGCTTACATGCCCACGTAGTTTCACACAAGCTCATGACCCTAAAATGCCACTCACAATCATTCACATCACACACATCTGCATTCCAACATTCCACACATGCGACCATACCTAGAACTACTTGGAAATGGGTACCCAAAATTCCCAAATCCAAGATAACATGATACAAAAACATGAGAAGACCATTGCATCTAAAAGAAACCATCTCACACATAAAGTTTGGAGAGTTAAACTCTATGATAAACCACCTGACTCCACCATGTAAACTACTGTGCATAGTCGTAGATGCATCCGAGTACATTGCACATACAAGTATGCATATAGGGACATCACTGACCTTCTAACTTTCACTCACACACACAATTCACAACTCAACTAACTTCTAACCCAAAAAATGACATGTTGGTATTGTAAAGGGAACATGGTATTATCATGTTTCCTACACAATGCTAATGTGATTTTCGTCTTCCAACAGATAAGATCATCAGACGCTCCCAGTGATATCATGGCTGATGTAGTAGGAACCAACTCTCAAGGAGGCACGAGCCAACAATTGGTAGATCTGAAGAGCTTACCAATCATGGCTGAAACAACTGAAAGACCAGAGGAATTGCAAGCTATTCAGATCATACCTATACAGGACCCCCAAGTGGCCATACCATGCTTGTCGGCAAAGCTTCCTGTTGGTTTAGTGAGGCCGCAGGACCCTTGGGAGAAGGATCATACCTCTGGGAGTCAGGGTTGGAATTCAATGGAAAGCAAGGCAAATATCACTTCTTTACATGGGAATTTCTAAAGTTACAAAATGCAGAAGTACTACGTCTCGTATGGGAGAAAGCAGGATTGGACGCATACTTTGGTGCTCAACTCCCAAAGCCCAACTTCATGAGATGCTACTATCTTATCAACACTTTGACTCTGAGCAAGCACCCCAAAGGTACAAGCACATTTGTGCTCCCATCTCTAACAAAGGGAAATGATCTGAAGAGGTTTAAGTTAACCAACAACTTAGTGTGAGAGGCCCTAGATATGCAAGGAATGCACATACCCACAAAGAAGGAGGTCCTGGTGCCCGATAATATGAAGAATCGAAGCCTCACCAAGCTCAAGGACATGGTGGCCATGACGCCGAACATCGCAGTTCACTTGAGAATGTGCATGCAACATTTTGGATTTCCAGCACAAGATAGGTTCACTATGCCATCTAAGAAACTCCAGTTTAGCTTATACCTTGCAGAGACACAGAACCTCACCATCAACCTACCCCACTGGATCATCGATCAGATACACTTGGCTCACAAGAGATGGCCACATAAATCAGTCTTGTGTGGATTTTGCTCTTTAACGAGAATCATTTATAGATGTTTAGCTTATGACATTCCTATTCAAAGGGCCCTAATGTGGAGCAGAGTGCCATAGTTCAAAGGTCGGACATCCACTGGACCCCCTTCCAAGAGGATGAGAGGAACTGTACAAGTACCTTGTGCTCAACCCTGTGGAGCCACACTACCAACATCACCCCCTCCTCAAAAGATAGGCCATTCACATTACAACTACCACAAAAAAGCTCTAAAGGTCCCAATCTGATATTTCCACCCATTCCCGCGGACCTTGAATTCCCTGGAGGAGCACCGTTGGAAGAAATCATCAATGAAGACTTTGAGTAGATGTTAAAAGAAGTGAATCTGGAAGCAGAAGAAGAACAAAAATTGGAAGAGGATCAATTGCAAGGAACAACATCACAAGTACCCATTACCACTGTTGATGTGGATGAAGAAGAGGATGAAGACGACGCAGAAGATGAAGGATCCAAAGAAGGCAAGGAAGGGCATGAAGAAAGATACTGAGATGAACAACAAGGAGTACTAGAACTCATAGGTCCTCCGACATACACAGCCCAATTGCAAAGGTTATACGACATGATCAAATTAGTGCAAGAGAGGCACAAACTTTCCTTTGCATCAAGCCAAGCTCTAATAGAATAGATGTTAGCAGATGAAGGAGTGGATCCGCAATTCATCACTTCCCTCCAACTATTGTCCGAATCCTTGGGAGTTCAGGAGGCTGAATCTTGAGATATATTCACTTCATTACTCTTTAGTTTGTTGACTTATGAATCCCGAAAAATGTCGAGCAAGTCCTATGATTTGCTATACATCATACTCAGTGTATAGTTTATCTTTTTTATTAAAATTACTCATGATTGGTAGCTATTTAAGTTAATTAGATACCAACAAAAGGAATTTGGCTAATTGCTAGCAGGCTGAGAGCATTGTGCATTATACCGAACAAATGTAGAGACTAAAATAGCATGTCTATGACCTTGAATCAACATCTCTTTTGATCCATTGATTAGTGGATCATATTCCAAAGCACATAGGTGATTATTTATGATCATTAGCAAGCTAAAGAGGCCCAATACACTCTCCATAACTTGTTCTTGGCTGGTGTGAAGCAGATTATTGTGGCACCACTTCATCTTTGAAGATTATGCACCATCTCCTCCAACAAATAAGGACAATCTCGAGAAAGGAGTACATCATTGTGGCATCCATGGATAAAATGATCAATTTTGGTTCATGAAGCAAGTCTAAGTGTTTGATTCATGTATTAGGACTTTAGATAGAATTTATGGCACAATATTTATACATATGTATGTATAGCATGAAGTTCAAACGTTAATGTCAAGATTTATCTTTGTAAAAAGTAAAAGATATGTTTGGAGAGAGAATCTCATGGAAACATTGGGAGCCAAATACTATGACTTCATTTGAATTCAAAAATAGCCATGATGCAAAGAAATGGCACAACGATAGGGGATGTTCAAATCACATGAGCTTCAATAGGGAAATGTTTTGTTATTTGCATGAACCAAGCACATGAGGGCATATAGAAACAAGGGATGACAATGAGCATAGGATCACACACATAGGTGATGTTCCTTTGGACAAAAATTAGAATGCAAAGTGTCTTAAAGATGTGTTACATGTACCGACAATCACAAAGAATTTAGTATGAGTTGGATAGATGGTTGAAAAAGGGTATGTAGTCAAGTTCAACAATAAGGGATGTTTTGTGGAAGATCCAAAGCAAGGCGGCAAGCTGATAGTTAAAGGAAAGAAGGAAGGAAGGTTATTCACCATGCAGGCAAAACCACCCTCATTACATACAATCTATTTGACGGTTGGCAGCAAGAAAATAGATCATGCGGATTTATGGCACAAGGTCAAAAGCTGAAGGATATGAAAAGTAGAGGAGTGGTAAGTGCTCTTCCAAATTAACACTCTCAGAGTATGCAACACTTGTGTGAAGCATGTCAATTTGAGAAGCAAGCAAGCCTTCCATTCAAGCAGAGTACACAATGGAGGGTTGTATTGTATGAAATCAAAAGCTGAAGCTTTTAGTCACTTTAAAGTTTTCAAAGCACTTGTTGAAAAGGAAATGGGCAGGTACATAAAGATCCTTAGATTTGATGGAGGGGGAGAATATTTCTCCAAAGAATTACTAGAATTTTTAAGTCACAATGGCATCAAATGATATTATACATGCAGGTATACACCTCAACAAAATGGAATTGTAGAGAGGAAAAATAGACACATAGCTAAAGTGGCACGGTCAATGCTCAACAAAATGAATGTGCCCAATTTCTATTGGGCAAGCACAACAAGTACAATCATCTACATCATGAATAGATGCCCCACTAGATGTCTACATGCTTTAAGTCCATATGAAGCATGATACAGTGAGAAACCAGATCGATTTCACCTCAATATTTTTGGTTCGGTATGTTATGTGCACATGCCTTATGAATTGAGACATAAACTTGAAGAAAAAGTGGAACGCTACATTTTTATTGGGTATTCAAGTGAGCAAAGAGTTGAAGGTATCTAGAGATGATCTTTGATAAACTGGTGCCATGGTATGGTGTGAAGGATTCCATGTCGGTTGAGGACATACATAATGCCAAGAGGAGACGTGTAGAAGACCATAGAAGTGTGGAAGTTTCTGGTCCCTCAAATTCAAGAACAACATCAGAGGGAAGCCACACATCTCGATGGAAAGGGAGATTGAGAAAAAAACTACTCCAAGTGAAGAAAGTTCTACAAGAAGAAAAAGCATGGAGAAAAAGGATGATTCCTGCAATCTTATGGCCGACATGGATAGCAGTAGTGAAGGAGAGTTTGAAAAAATAGAATCTCCAAGTGTAAAATCATCAAAAGAAAGAAGAATAAATTTTTCCAGTCTCTCAAGAGAGAAGAAGCACAAAAAGAGAAAGATATTCAGTTCAACGATTAACTTCTGACTCTTTATCTGCAACAAATGGGTATACAAGCTGAAGAGAAGTTCAAATGGAAGCATATCTAAGCATAAAGCAAGGCTCATTGCCAAGGGTTTTGCACAAACCTATGGCATTGACTTTGAGGAGATATTTAGCCTTGTAACAAAGATGACTACAATAAGAACTCTTATTGCAATTTCAACCTCTAAGAGTTGAAGGATCCACCAACTCGATGTGAAGAATGCTTTCTTAAACCGTGACCTAGAGGAGATTGTTTTCATGGAGAAGCCCAAAGGTTTTGAAGATCAGAGGTACCCACATCATGTATGCGGGTTAAAGAAAACTCTTTATGGTCTAAAGCAAGCACCAAGATCATGGAATCATAGGTTCATGGAATATTTAGCCAAATGTGGCTACAAGCAAAGTGATGCCGACTCATCATTGTATATGAAGAAGGAAGGTGATGAGGTTGTCTACATTTGCATATATGTCAATTATCTTATTCTTACATGGAATAATGAAGCAAGCATCTCAGATCTTGGAGAGTTGAAGTACTGCTTAGGCATAGAAGTAAGTTAAAAGGAGGAAGGTATATATCTCATGCAAAGAAAGTACATTCTTGATGTACTAACAAAGTATGGCATGTGTAATAGCAAGCCAATTGCAAACCCATTGGAGGTAAATGTAAATTTGAGTGCAAAGGAGGGAGAAGAGATTGAAGATGTTACATTGTATAGATCCATTAGGATCTTTGAACTACGCAACCCTTACTAGGCCAGACATCAAACATGTAGTAGGAGTTCTCTCACAATTTATGCAAACTCCCAAAGTGCAACATTTAATGGTGGCCAAGAGAGTTCTTAGATATCTCAAGGGTAGTATAAACGAAGGTTTATTCTATGCTTATGATGAAGATTTGTAGGTGAAAGCCTATTGTGATGCGGATTGGGCAGGGTCAAATGATGTCAAGAGAAGTACAAGTGGCTATGTAGTCATGATTGCAAGCAAGACTATCTCATGGAGCTCCAAGAAGTAGCCAACAGTGGCCATATCTTCTAACCAAATCTGAATATAGAGCCTACGTCCTCATCACATGTGAGCTTATGTGGCTGAAAAAGCTCTTTAAAGACTTCAACTTACACATGAAACAAACTGCAATCATGTGCAACAATATGAGCAGTGTACATCTAGCTTTGAATCCAATTTTGCATGATATTTCCAAGCACATTGAAGTACATTACCACTTCATAAGAGAGAAGATGATTGCAAAGGAGGGCAAGGTGGAGCATGTGAGTACCAAAGATCAATTTGCATATATGTTTACAAAAGGAGTGGAAGGAACAAAGCTATTGAAATTCAAAGGAAGTATTAGCATGGTAGATTTAAGTTCAAAGCTTGGGGGGGAGTGTTAAAAATCAAGCCTTAAACATGAACAAAATTGTTTTTGGTGATCACCAAACCTTTTTTCAGTAGTCTAGGAGTCATGTAGTTTGGCAATCTACTAGTCTGGCAGTCCGGTAGTCCGATATGTTTCGATGTGCAAGTGTTCCGAATATTTGCTTAAATCATAGCTAAAGCTTTACGGGCATGGATGGTAAGTGGACCTATTATTTAGAGGCTTCATATCACAAGTCTCTACTATCAGGAAGTCTCAACCACTTTCCTCAATCACAGCTTACCAAAAATGTTAAAGAGGCTGATTGAGAGATTCTTTTTGACAACCTATATATGTATGAATCCAAGTCGTGAAACAATAACAATGACCTCTACTTTCTTCCTAGAGTTATTACAGAGTGTAAGGAAGTTGCTACACATAGCCCTCTTGCTTAGTTAGTCATTTTGTTTTAGCTTATTCTTCTCTGTAGTTAGTCATTTCTCACTACCTATCTAAGGAGTGAGCTAGTTTTTTCAGCACTATATTGCTTTGGCTAGAACACCTTTTTCCAGTATCCATTTCAAGTGATTTTACTTGTGTTTCATTACTCATAGAGTAAATTCAAAGTGGTGTAAATTTTGTTACTATACTTCAAGTGATCACTGAGTGAGGTTGTAAACAGTGAAGGTGTGTCTCTGCACATAGACAAACAACACTAGTGATAGCTAGTCTAACTTGGAAAGAGATTTTGAACTCTATTAACATCATTGTATACTAGTGTATTGTACTTGACAATGGACTTCAATTCATCAACAACAAAGTGCGACCACACTACTAGCACAATTGGAAGCACTTCTACATAGAATGGATGAATGTTGATCAAAGTTCCCAAGAACGGTCTTCGCAAAGAAGTTTCATCATCCAAATATACGAATGTCAAACATATAGTCCATTATGATTGAAGTTTCAATTTTCTTAGAGCAAAAAACTTCACCATCAATATGCCCTTAAGCAATTTCCTCAGGACCCACCTCGCTGCACCATAATTTTTGCCAACGCATTCCCAAGTATGCATAGGTTTGTATTGCAAGGCCATGCATAAGGTACATTATGGATAAATCCCTTGGAGTCTTCACAGATGGCAATCCAAGTTCCTCATCAAGGCTCTTTTCTAAACCACTTGAACCTCCATCAATGTCTTCAAAACCTGTATATGTTTTACTAGTGTCAAAAAGTTTCTCTTTACCTTTCTTTGATGTAGTTGATGAATTTACCGGACTGAACTTTCCATGTAATTGTCCACTCCATGGATTTGAGTTGGAACTATTTCTTGGTGATGCATCAGATCCACTCAAAACTTGAGATTTTGCACTTGATTTTTCAATATTTTCTTTGTCATTTGGTTCAAGATTAAGTCCCTCTTTAGAATCTACATAAAAGCTTGATATTTCATCAAATACCACATATTTGCTTACCATCACCTGTCGTGTTAGTAAGTTATAACATATATACCACTTTTTCTCAAATGAGTACTCAATGAAGATACATTTTTCAACTTTTGGATCAAGCTTCATCCTCAACTCATCTAGAATATGTACATATGCAATACAACAAAAAACTTTCATATGTGATGAGTTTGGCTTTTTACCGATGAACATCTCTTGAGGTGTAACTTGATATACTATAGTAGTCGGAGTTTGGTTCATGATGTATATAGCGGTGTGCATAGCTTGTGCCCAATAACAATGAGGCATTTTCTTCTCAGCCATCAAGGCTCTTGTTATTTCTGCAATATATCTATTTTTTCATCCAGCATGGTCATTTTGCTATGGTGTCTATCTACATGAAAATTGATGTCAAATTCCATTACTTTTTAGAAATTTATTGAGCTCATTTGATATGTATTCACCTCCTCCACCATATCTTAATGTCTGAATATACTTCCCTGTCTGCTTTTCCACCATAGCCTTAAAATTTGGAAGTGAGTGAACACCTCACTCTTCTCTTTCACAAAATATACCCATACTTTTTGTGTCAAGGGAGCACTAGGTTGTGCTCTCTGACTGGACTAGACAAGATTTCGGAAATACACTTTCGATTACAAGATCACCCACATAGGGGAAACAATACAAGGATATGTAACTCATACAAGAAGTCCCACAACTCGGGACTGATGGGTATGGAACCCTTCAGGGATATAGACTAGATACAAGAAATAACTAGACAAGATCTTGTACTATGAGATTACAAGAGGAAAAGGCTAGATGTCCAAGAACTAGACTAGAGAAGACTAGAGCAAGAGACAAAACAAGAACTGGAACTAGAACTTGGAAAGTACTTACTTGGAGATAGTGACTCCTTGAGCTCCCAAGATTAGCATTGGAAGGAATGAGAATGAATGTGGCCAACCCCTCCTTATATAGGTTTTCCAAGGGTTGTTCAAGGGCGGTTACTAGTTGATGATGTTATCAATGATGTCATCAACTGGAAACAAGACCTTCGGGTGTCAGAATTCAGCAAATAGACAGTCAATCTTGGGATTTTTGCATATTCTGAATGCAATGGTAGCAGTAGTTTCTCCCAAACCTTAACCAAACATGAGATATAGGAAATTCACATGGAATCTAAGGTTTAAGATGATTTTCTTTGTCTCCATGACATCACCTCCCCCTCAAGCGACGAGTTCCACGAGGAGCGGCCATGTTCTCTAGGTTGGGTTTCATTGGCTTTTTCTTATGGAATTCACGAACCTTGATTTTAGCTCTCTAAAGATTTTGTGTAAGTTCCCAAGCACAATCATTGATGTCATACGCTTTCCAATGAATAAGGCATTCCAATCTTCCTCGAGAGATCCTTGAATATAATACATGTACGACCTTGAATTCTTTATGATCCTCAATCTTGATAGGTGGTGAAGGAATGTGTGTCTCTAGAGCTTCCTCGGGTTCTTCATGTGATAGATCCTTTGAGCTTTTAGTGGTACATTGTGGTGTTTCCAAGATCTTTGTTGGAGAGCCTTGAGTAAGCACACCTCCTTGATTGAACATGAAATCCTCCTTGTCCTTTACCTTCTTGTTATCTTCACAATTTGTATTCTCCATATAATTTTTAATGACTTCTTGGTCTTCAAAATATCTTTATTCAAATTCTTGAGGAATAGTGTCCTGATTATTCAAAACTCCTAGCTTTTGGACTTGGCTTCCTTTGAACAAATGACTTTCACATTGAAATGTTTGATTGATAACATCCTCCAAGGTATTTTCTTGAGGCATTGATAGAAAGAGATATTTGACTTCAAGATTGAGGCCACTTCAAAACTGATTAACCATGTAGTCTTCTTGATATGTGGTTCCATGAAACAACATCTTGACATTCAAGACATAGCTTGAAACTAATCGATCATCTTATCATAGCAATCTTTTCATCTCTTGGACATGTTCGATCAAGTCCTTTATGGTGGATTGAATCTCCTTGCATAGGGAATCCATGGTGCCTGGTCTTGGATAGGATCTAGTCTTGCCAAAATGTCAGGGGAGCACTAGGTTGTGCTCTCTAAATGGACTAGACAGTAGTTCAGAAATACACTTTTGATTACAAGGTCATCCACATAGGGAAAAAAATACAAGGATATGTAACAAATACAAGAAGTCCCACAACCCGGGACCGATGGATATGGATAACTAGACTAGGGATGATACAAGAGATCCCACAACCCGGGATCATAGGTATGAAATAAGATATCTCAATTACAAGAAATCCCTTCACAGATATAGACTAGATACAAGAAATAACTAGACAAGATCTCGTACTACGAGGGTCCAAGAGGACAAGGCTAGATGTCCAAGAACTAGATTAGAGAAGACTAGAGGAAGAGAAAAGACAAGAACTGGAACTGGAACTTGGAAAGTACTTACTTGGAGATCGTGACTCCTTGAGCTCCCAAGTACTTGCATTGGAAGGAGTGAGAATGAATGTGGCCTGCCCCTCCTTATATAGGTTTGTCAAGGGTAGTTCAAGGGCAGTTAGGAGTTGATGATGTCATCAACTCGAAACAAGACCTTCAAGTGTCGGAATTCAGCAAATAGATAATCGATCTTGGGGTTTTGGCAAATTTTGGATGCAATGGTAGCATTAATTTCTCCAAAATCTTAACCAAACATGACATATAGGAAATTCACATGGAATCTAAGGTTTAAGATGGTTTTCTTTGTGTCCATGACATTCTGTGTATGGTCATCAATGAAAGTAACATAAAATCTACAACCATCCATAGATGTGGTCTTTGCAGGACCCCAAACATTTGTATGTACTATTTCTAGAACATTCTTGCTAACATGTTTGTCATGCAAAAATGATGCTCTTGATTGTTTACCAAATTGACAGTTGCACATGAATTCTTGATAGGATGTGATCTGTCATCACCTCTTTCAACATATCTAGGAAATGGAAATTTTTGCAAACTACTAAACCATTCTACATGATTGGTCATGTGATTTGAAACACTTGAATCAACATACTAGACATTACCATTTGATTTTGAAACATCAATAGATATCGTATTCAGCAGACATTGTATTCAATAGACATCGTATCCAATAGACATCATATTCATCATATGATGCTGGACCATGAATAGCTTCTTAGAATCATCTGCACTTCCAGATGCATAGTTGTTTTGTTGCATTCTATTACCTTGATTCTTTAACCTACAATCACATTCAAAGTGTCCAGGTTCACCACAGTTCTAGCATCCTTTACTATCATTACCTGAATCAATTCTTTGGAAATTTCTACTCCCTCTTTGGCTCCCTCTGCCTTGAAATTGTCCTCTACCTCTTGCATGATTATGCTATTGACTTGGTCTTGGTTATTGTGTCCTCTTCCACTTTCGAAGCCTCTAGCTCTACCTCTTCCTCTGCCAAAGTAGAATACCTGCTTAGAACTAGGTTTTCCTTGGGCGTTTGATTCCTCACCAAGATTCTTTTCTTTAATAATCAGCATGGATACTAGATCAGCAAATTTTGGACTCTTTTCCCTCGTTTGTATAAAATTTTTGAACTGCTTTTATGCAGCTCCTAAACCATGAAGGCACACTTCCACCTTCTCATCATCATCATCATCTACATTCACGCCAATAGATGCAAGTGACTCACATATGCTTTTGATTTTCAGGGTGTAGTCACTTATCGACATGCCTTTTTCCTCTAGTGTATGCAACTTGTTCGAGTTGCAATTTCTGTGCCTTTGTATTAGTCTCATAAAATGTGAACAACCTGTTCCAAGCCTCTCTCAGAGTCTTTGCATCATGTATGTGCTCAATCATGTTATCTTGTATGCTAATAGATAGCCAATGCATTATCTTTCGTGCTCCTTGATTCCATTCTTCATACGCTCTTAACTGGTCCACAATCTCATTACTCTCTGGTAACTAAGGAGCATTTTCATTCTCTCCTTCTATGTACTTCCAATAGCCTTTTCCCATCAAGAAATTCATCATTTTGAATCTCCTAGTATGGAAGTTGTTCTTATCCATCTTGTCACCCATAAGCTAACACATTCCATCGGCATTTATCGTTTCTGCAGCAATTCAAAACACTGCAAAAACACTACAAGCAGTACTTCTGTTTGAACATTGTCGCACTATGATGTGACTATTTGATCTCGAAAACCATAGTTTTCATGTATCAATAGTACATGGAATCGCTTGAAATTTTGGATCTAGAATATTTGAGTATTGTTGAACAGGATACAAGTTAGAGTCTTGCAAACTGACCTGATTTTTCCATGGCTTCACCTTGCAGGCTCAAAATGGAGGTCGAGTAGCTCTGAAACAAAAGTATGATAAAAATGAGTGAACGTAAAGGGATAACTCATGAAAATATTTTGATGCCTTCCACCTTCACGCCAATTTTTGTAGCAATCTGAGGTCGTTTCTAAATTGCACTTTCTCCATGCCTTCTCATGTACTCTACATTGTTAGCATTCTCCATGAGCTCTCTATAGCCACGCTGGCTCTAATACTTTGTCATGAGGAAGGAGATAAGGATGAGAGATCTCTCATACACTCTCACACTCAAAGAGGAGCACACACACAGATTGAGAAAAGGTAGAATGATCTTCTTCTTCTTCTTCATTACATAAAAGGAATGTATAAGAATGACCTAAAACAACAATACAACAAGTGTAATATATAAACAACAAGTGTAATATATAAAGAACAATACATGAGTAAAATCTTAATTTCCACAAATGAGTGAGCTGGCAAGAAAACAAATGTTCCATCACTCTCGATAGATAAATCTAGTAAAGCTCAATGAAGTATCCCTGATATATACCTATATGACCACTATACATGTCAAAGAAATGAAAAAGTGATATGTGTTATCCGGGATCGTTCGATGTTGAGGTTGATATCTCAACACCTCTTTGTCCATTCCATGTGTCAACCATCATCTAGGTGCATGCTTCTATGCTTTCGGCCAGGTCAACTTCTAGTTTGCAAGTTTAACATGCTTAGGTCAAGCCACCACTTTATTACACTCGTAGGATGTGTGGTTGCTAGCTAGGATCACTTTTCAATCAGTAGTACAATAATGCTTGCATACATATGTATGAAACATCTAGAATAACCACAATGCCCTATAAAGGTTGGGACTTCTTTAGCATTGTGTGGTCTTAGAAGCTCTTGATTTCTCTAATCCTATCTCATCTATGGATATGCCATTCTTGACAAAGAAATATTCCCATGGATCTTGCATTGGAGGACCATGAATATGCTTTTTTCTAGATTCTGATGGGCTTTGTATAGTAAACACTTGTCAAAAAATTTCCGTTGGGTCCAATACATGAACTTTATATTCATTAAGATATGCATGTAAGTTATCTAGATGGTACCATTAGTTTCTCCAAAATCTTACCCAAACATGAGATATAGGAAATTCACATGAAATCCATTGAGTCCTGGCATCACCTCCCCCTCAAGGGACGAGTTCCACGAGGAGCGGCCATGTTCTCTAGCTTGGGTTTCATTGGATTTTACGTATGGAATTCAGGAACCTTGATTTTAGCTCTCTCAAGATTTTTTGTAAGTTCCCAAGTACGATCACTGATGTCATACGCTTTCTAATGAATAAGGCATTCCAATCTTCCTCGAGAGATCCTTGAATCTAATACATGCACGACCTTGAATTCTTCATGATCCTCAATCTTGATAGGAGGTGAAGGAATGTGTGTCTCTTGAGCTTCCTTGGGTTCTTCATGCGATATATCCTTTGAGCTTTTAGTGGTACATTGTGGTGTTTCCAAGATCTTTGTTGGAGAGCCTTGAGTAAGCACACCTCCTTAATTGAGCATGAAATACTCCTTGTCCTTTACCTTCTTGTTATCTTCATAATTTGTATTCTCCATATTATTTGTAATGATTTCTTGGGCTTCAAAAGTTCTTGATTCAGATTCTTGAGGAATAGTGTCTTGATTATTCAACAATCCTAGCTTTTGGACTTGGCTTCCTTTGAACAAATGATTCTCACATTGAACTGCGTGATTGATAACATCCTCCAAGGTATTTGCTTGAGGCATGGATAGCAAAAGATATTTGACTTCAGGATTGAGGCCACTTCGAAATTGATTAACCATGTAGTCTTCTTGATATGTAGTTCCACGAAACAACATTTTGATATTCAAGGCCTATATTGAAACTAATTGATCATCTTGTCGTAGCAATCTTTTCATCTCTTGGACATGTTCGATCAAGTTCTTTATGGTAGATTGAGTCTCCTTGCATAGGGAATCCATGGTATCTAGTCTTGGATAGGATCTAGTCTTGCCAAAATGTCAGGGGAGCACTAGGTTGTATTCTCTGACTGGACTAGATAAGATTTTGGAAATACACTTTCGATTACAAGATCACCCACATAGGGGAAACAATACAAGGATATGTAACTCATACAAGAAGTCCCACAACTCGAGACCAATGGGTATGGATAACTGGACTTGAGATTATACAGGAGATCCCACAACCCGGGATTGTAGGTATGAAACAAGATATCTCGATTACAAGAAATCCCTTCAGGGATATAGACTAGATACAAGAAATAACTAGAAAAGATCTTGTACTACGAGATTACAAGAGGACAAGGCTAGATGTCTAAGAACTAGACTAGAGAAGACTAGAGCAAGAGACAAGACAAGAACTAGAACTAGAACTTGGAAAGTACTTACCTGGAGATCGTGACTCCTTGAGCTCCCAAGACTGGCATTGGAAGGACTGAGAATGAATGCGGCTAACCCCTCCTTATATAGGTTTGTCAAGGGTGGTTCAAGGGCCGTTACGGGTTGAGGATGTCGTCGATGATGTCATTAACTAGAAACAAGACCTCGAGGTGTCAGAATTCAACAAATAGTCAGTCGATCTTGGGGTTTTGGCATATTCGAGATGCAATGGTAGCATTAGTTTCTCCAAAATCTTAACCAAACATGAGATATAGGAAATTCACATGTAATCTAAGGTTTAAGATGGTTTTCTTTGTATCCATGACATTCTGTGTATGGTCATCAATGAAAGTAACATAAAATCTACAACCATCCATAGATGTGGTCTTTCCAGGATCCCAAACATTTATATGTACTATTTCTAGCGCATTCTTGCTAACATGTTTGTCATGCGAAAATGATGTTCTTGACTATTTACCAAATTGACATGCTACACATACGGTTTGCATCTCTGCAACCTTGAAATTTGGTAGTCCATTGAAAATCTCCTTTCACTGCATCAATCTAAGCCTTTGCAAATTTGCATGTCCAATTCGTTTGTACCAGATCTCTATATCGGCAATAAATCTTGCACCTTTTGCAAACATGGCTTCATTCATTTCAAGAATTTTCACATTTGAGGTGAACATCCTACCCACTTTGTTTCCTTTGGCAATCAATATTACATCCTGTTTGTACTCTTCAACATATAACCCATCAGCATTGGACCTGACTTGTAATTCTTGGTCAACCATTTGTCCAACAAAAACCAGATTCTTTGTCATATTTGGAACATGCAGCACATCAGCAAGATATTTTACCTTTTCATCCTCCATACACAGTGCTATGTTTCTTGTATGCTCCATAGGATGTGATGTGTCATCGCCTGTTTCAACATATCCAAAGATTGGAAATTTTATAAACTACTAAACCATTTTGCATGATTGGTCATGTGATTTGAAGCACCTGAATCAACATACTAGACATTACCATTTGATTTTGAAACATCAACAGATATCATATCAGGAGACATCATATTCATCATATAATGCTCGACCATGAACAACTTCTCTGAATCATCTGCACTTCCACATGCATAGTTGCTTGGTTGCCTTCTATTATCTTGATTCTTTAACCTACAATCACGTTCAAAGTATCCAAGTTCACCACAATGCCAACATCCTTTACTATCATTACCTGAATCAATTGTTTGGAAATTTCTACTGCCTCTTTGGCTCCCACTGCCTCGAAACTCTCCTCTTCCTCTTGCATGATTATGTTGTTGACTTGGTCTTGGTTATTGTGTCCTCTTCCACTTTCGAAGCCGTTACCTCTACCTCTTCCTCTGCCAAAGTAGAATACCTGCTCAGAACTAGGTTTTCCTTGGGTGTTTGGATCCTCACCAAGATTATTTTCTTTAGTAAATAGCATGGATACCAGGTCAACAAAATTTGGACTGTTTTCCCTGGTATGTATAGAAGTTCTGAACTACTTCTATGGAGCTCCTAAACCATGAAGGCACACTTCCACCTTATCATCATCATCATCATCTACATTCACGCCAATAGATGCAAGTGACTCACATATGCTTTTGATTGTCAGGGTGTAGTCACTTACCGACATGCCTTTTATTCTCTAGTGTATGCAGCTTGTTCTTGAGTTGCAATTCTCGTGCCTTTGTATTGATCTCATACAATGTGACCAAATTGTTCCAAGCCTCTCTCAGAGTCTTTGCATCATGTATGTGCCCAATCATACTATCTTGTCTGCTAATAGATAGCCAATGCATTACCTTTTATGCTCCTTAATTCCATTCTTCATACGCTCTTATTAACTGGTTCACAATCTCATTCCTCTCTGGTAAGTAAGGAGCATTTTCATTCTCTCCTTCCATGTTCTTCCAGTAGCCTTTTCCCATCAAGAAATTCATAATTCTGAATCTCCAAGCATGGAAGTTGCTCTTATCCATCTTATCACTCATAAGCTGACACATTCCATCTGCATTTTCCATTTCTAGAACAATTCACAACAGTGAAAAAACACTACAAGCAGTACTTCTGCTTGAACATTGTCGCACTATGATGTGACTGTTTGATCTCAGAAAAACATAGTTTTCATGTATCAATAGTACATGGAATTGCTTGAGATTTTGGATCTAGAATATTTGAGTGTTCTTGAAGAGGATACAAGTTAGAGCCTTGCAAACTGACTTGATTTTTCCATGGCTTCACCTTGCGGGCTCAAAACAGAGGTCGATATAGCTCTGAAACAAAAGTATGAAAAAAATGAGTGACCCTAAAGGGATAACTCATGAAAATATTTTGATGCCTTCTACCTTCACACCAATTTCTGTAGCAATCTGAGGTCGTTTTTGAATCTCACTTTCTCCATGCCTTCTCATGTACTCTTCGTTGTTAGCATTCTCCATGAGCTCTCTATAGCCACACTGGCTCTAATACTTTGTCATGAGGAAGGAGATAAGGATGAGCGCTCTGTCATACACTCTCACACTCAAAGAGGAGCACACACACAGATTTAGGCAAGAAAGAATGATCTTCTTCTTCTTCTCTTCTTCTTCTTCTTCTTCTTCTATTACATAAAAGGAATGTATAAGACTGACCTAAAACAACAATACAACAAGTGTAATATATAAAGAACAATACATGAGGAAACTCTTAATGTCCATGAATGAGTGAGCTTGCAAGAAAACAAATGTGCCATCACTCTCGGTAGATAAATCTAGTAAAGCTCAATGAAGTATCCCTGACATATACCTGTGTGACTAGTATACATGTCAGAGAAATGAAAAGGTGATACATGTCATCGCGGATCATCACATGTTGAGCTTGATATCTCGACACCTCTTGGTCCATTCCATGTGTCAACCATCATCTAGGTGCATGCTTCTATGCTCTCGGCCAAGTCAACTTCTAGTTTGCAAGTTTAACATGTTTAGGTCAAGTCACCACTTTATTACACTCATAGGATGTGTGGTTGCTAGCTAGGATCACTTTTCACTGGGTGCTACAACAATGCTTGAATACATATGTATGAACCATCTATAATAACCATAATGCCCTATAAAGGTTGGGACTTCTTCAGCATTGTGTGGTCTTGGAAGCTCTTGATTTCTCTATTCCTATCTTCATCTATGGATATGCCATTCTTCACCAAGAAAAATATTCCCATGGATCTTGCATTGGAGGACCATGAATATGCATTTTTCTAGATTTTGATGGGGATTGTACAATAAACACTCATCAAAAAATTCCCATTGGGTCCAATACATGAATATGCATTTTTCTAGATTTTGATGGGGTTTGTACAATAAACACTTGTCAAAAAATTCCCATTGGGTCCAATACAAAGAAGTGTCCATGTGAAAGGCCAAATGGCCACTGGACACTTCTTTGTATATGTTCTTTAATAAAACATATAGTGGCCTGGTCACTCACAGACTGTAAGTTCGACCACATTTGTAAGACCTAAGAAGTCTGTCTTCATGCTCCTTGTGTATTGTGTTTTCTGCGTATTCAGTAGCCTCTGTGAAGTACTGTTTGCGGCCTTAGGAGCTCGGTTTTCTACCCCGAGGATATCGTCGCTGAGCTCTCGAGAAGGAGAGTGCACTGTGGTGCATCGCCATCAAATCCATTCCTTGGTATCAAAGAAGTTCGAGGCAAAAGCTTTGTTCCTTTTGTGCGAACGAAGCGAGCACACCCCCCCCTAAGATTTCTCCAAGGCTTACGACTAAGGCAGTGACCAAGGCATAGTCCTTGGCATACCTTGTCATCTGAGTCATCGAAGTCACCGTTGGCGCCATTGGTTGCGCGTGAGAGAGGACCTCAACGATCAAGGAATATAGAGGTTCCTGGTACTTCCCAGGAGGTCACCCATCCCAGTACTGTTTCCCCCAGAGCTTGCTTAACTGTGGCAATCTCTTGCCACTAAGCTACACTCTTGTGGTGTCTGAAGAAGGGGAAACACTAAGGTTGACATTACCTTGAACAAGTTTTGGTCCCTCAAAGCTTCATTCTTTGCTTTCAAAGCCACTTTCTGAAGCAATTTTGGGGTGTCTTTTGGAACCAGCTTGGAGTACTTTCGCACATATTTCTCTTCACACAGATCCAAGAACATCAAGAAGGGTGTTCTTTGTACTTCTCTGACAATAAATATCAACTTTTGGGCTGTGCTTTCAGCCACACTCATAAAACTACAGGTTTCTCGAGAGGTTTTCAGTTTTGGTGGGAGCAACCACTAGAAATTTATGCAGGTTTTTTGAGCCAAAAACATCAGAGTTGACAGACACTTGCAAGTGTTACTGGCTAGTTTTTGGGCTATGCATTCAGCTTTTTAGTGTCATTTTACTGCATATATTGAGCACATACACATCATGTATGCTTCTGTGGATACCGCTTATGTACATCCATGTGGTCATTGATATAGCGGTTACGTTCTTTGCATAAAGCCTTTTATGTTTGATAAAGAGGGTCGTGGTGAGGTTTTCTTAACTGGGAGACACCCAAATGTCGGGGTCTCTTTGGTGATGCAGGCGGAAGACTTATCCAGCCTCACCATAGGAGAGGTATGATAGTTGTTCATAGGTGCTCGATAAGCCTAGTTGGCTTCTATTGGGTAACTCATTATATGCAATGGAGTCAGTGATTCACTATGAAGGAAAACATGCCAGTACTTGCAGGTTTATGATATTTTGACACTGGTCATATGCTCATTTTTCATAGGATACTCTAGCAAAATTTTTCTAGATTTCTAGTTTTGTCAACTAAACAGTGGTCGATTCACTCCTTGATACACTTATTTGTTGGTGTTCGGACTCTTCTAGCTCCATTATCATTCCATTCAGCTCTCTACCATCATGACATCAGAGGTCTCAGGCAGATCTGGTGGATCAGGGTCTAGTGCTAGTGTTCTGAGGAGGAGCTATAACTTGCACGGAAAAGACCATTTTGAGATTCGAAAATTTGATGGCACTAACTTTGCTCTATGGAAGAATCAGATTAAAGATGTGCTGATTCAAAGGAGGCAATGGAAGCCAGTAAATGGAATTTCAAAGAAGCCTGCTGACATGGATGAAGATGATTGGGATGAGTTAGATGAAATGGCCAAGTCTACCATTCGCTTGCACCTTGCAGATAATGTTTAATTTACAGTATTAGACTGTGAAAGTGAGAGGAGCTTTGGAAGAAGTTATGCAATACATATGAAAAAGAGACAGCATCAAATAAAGTCTATCTGATGAGAAAATTATATGACCTTTGTATGAAGGACACAGATAGTGTTGCTGCTCATCTAAATGAGTTTGATGCTATATTCTCTCAGCTACAGGCTCCAAAAATGGATATGGATAATGAAATGAAAGGAGTATTGTTGTTATGCACCTTGCCTAATCATGGGATACATTTTGCATAGCTATTAGCAGTAGTGCACCTGGTGGTAAAACTCGTCTATGATGACATATGTGGAGCACTCTTGAGTGATGAGATTCGTAGAAAATCCATGGTTGGCACTTAGAGTGGAGATGCATATAATTTTCGTGATTCTTACCAAGGAAAGAATCAACGTGGCAGGAGCAAGAACAAGGAAAAGAATGGTCAACGGAAGAGTAGAAGTAAATCAAGGAAGAGGGATATCGAATGCCATTATTGTCATAAGAAAAGACACATGAAGAAAGACTGTTATGCATTAAAGAATGCTAAAGGTAAAGGACAGAATGTTGATGGGCATGTTAGAGAGTTACTTGCACCATCTACTTTGATTGTGAAGATAGAAGAAATTAATGCTATTTCTGATGATGCTGATGTGTTGACACTTGATAGTACTGTGCCAACTGAGGCTCTTATGGTTGATTCTCTTTCCCACACCTGGCTGCTAGATTCTAGTGCTTCTTTCCATGTGACACCACATAGAGAATGGTTCTCTAATTATGCAGCGAAGTCTCTTGGTACCGTGAGACTTGGTTCTTACATGTGTGATGTTGTGGGGATTGGAGATGTGGTTGTGTAGTTCATTCATGGTTCAAAATTTACTATGCATAATGTATGCCATGTACCTCAGTTATCACGCAGTTTGATGTCAGTTGGTCAACTTGATGACCTTGGTTACAAGGTGGTCTTCTATGGTCAGTCCTTTTGCATATCAAAGGGCAATATGGTTATTGCAAAAGGAAGCAAAGTTGGCTCACTTTATCCTTTATTTGTATCATAGAAAGAACACTCGTTAGCTGTTACTGAACAGCCTATGGTGTGTATTTGGCATGGTCATTTGGGCCATATATCTCGTAGTGGAATGGAAAATCTTTCTCATTCTGGCTACTTACCTGTGTTATCTTTCTCCGATTTTTCCTTTTGTGAGCATTGTCAATATGGAAAGCAAACTAGAAATGTGCATAGAATGCACATTGACTCTTCAATTCAGCCTTTAGATCTCGTTCATATAGATGTGTGTGGTCCTATGCCGACTAGATCCTTAGGTGGTTCTTTTTACTTTGTCACTTTCATAGATGATGCTACTAGAAAGGTTTGGGTATATCCTATCAAATCGATGAATGAGGCATTACCTACTTTCAAAACATGTCTTGCTTCAATTGAGACTGAAAAAGGAACTAAGCTTAAGGCTTTACATTCAGATAATGGGGGTGAGTATACCTCACATGAATTCAGGCTTTTTTGTCAGTCTAGAGGGATTCGTAGAGAGTTTACAGCTCCTTATACCCCAATACAGAATGGAGTAGTTGAGAGGATGAATAGAACTATTCAAGATAGAGTAGTCTCTATGTTGCATCATGCAAACCTCTCACAAGGTTTTCGGGCAGAAGCAGTATTGACTACAGTTCATGTGATTAACCTTTCACCTAGTACTGCCAAAGGTTTGAAAGTGGCACAAGAGTTATGGACAGGGAAGCCACCATATTATGATTATCTTCGAGTTTTTGGGTGTGAAGCATATGTTCATATACCAAAGAATCTTAGGCAAAAGCTGGATCATAAGTCAAAGAAATGCATTTTTCTTGGATATGGTCGAGAAGGACAATTTGGATATCGCTTATGAGATCCTGAAACACGGTCAATGATAAGAAGTAGTGATCTCATTTTCAATGAGTCTAAGATGCATAAACATCCCATTAAGGAGGTTGAAGTGAGAAGAGTGGTGTTTGAGGATACTAGTCCTCCGGTTAGCATGCATAAAAATGCTGCACACAGGGATGTTCAAGAGAATGTCCATTCAGATTAGTCTGCACATATTCATGTTCAACAACCATTGAGATGTTATGCACGTGTCTCACATCAACCTGATAGATATGTTCTAGGTTTAGATTTTGTTATGCTAACAGATGCCGATGAGCCCTCTTTCTACAAAGAGGGTATGCAGACAGAGGATCATGTCAAGTGGGAGCGTGCCATGAAGAGTGAGTTTGATTCTATTCACAAGAATGGTACTTGGGATTTGGTACCTTTGCCAAAGGGCAGGAAAGCTTTACCATGTAAATGGGTATATAAGCTGAAATTCACATCAGATAGTGCTTCTCTAAAGTATAAAGCACGACTTGTTGCAAAGGGTTTTAAGCAACAACATGGTGTTGATTTCGAGGAAATCTTCTCTCCTGTGGTCAAGATGACTACCCTGCACATGTTGTTTGGATTCGTTGCAATGGAGGACTTAGAGCTAGTCCAAATGGATGTGAAAACTGCTTTCTTGTATGGAGATCTTACAGATAAGATCTATATGGAACAACCAGAGGGTTACGCAATCCTGGCAAGGAAAGTCTAGTTTGTAAGTGTAATAAAGTAAGTCTATGATCCAAACGGTGTCCGATTTCAGATCTGTCTGAACCGGCCAGACCCTTGGATCATAGACTTACTTTATTGAGGACAATGATCGACCAAGGGGGGGAGAATGTAACATAATCCTGGTAGGAGATGGTTGAACCACACTCTAAGAGAGAGGATTAGGAAGTAATCCTCAACCATGGCTTTTGGGGCAAGTGGTTAGCCCATCACATTCCTAACCAAGAGGTTGTGAGTTCAATTCCTTACAGTAAGCTTAACAAGAGCTTGTATGGACTTAAACAGTCCCCTAGACAATGGTACCAAAAGTTTGATGCTTTTTATGAAGTCTCAAGGCTATTCTCGAAGCAATAAGGATCATTGTCTCTACACAAAGAGATGCTCAGATGGCAGCTTGATATGCTTGATACTTTATGTCGATGATATGCTGATTGCTGGGAAGTCCTCTTATGATTTGTCAATTCTCAAAAAGAAGTTGAGTCAGACATTTGATATGAAGGATTTTGGGGATGCCAAACATATTCTTGGCATGCGCATTACTCGTGATAGGAGCAAAAGATGCATATACTTGTCTCAAAGTGAGTACATATCCAAAGTACTTCACAGGTTCAATATGCAAGGTGAAAAGGCATTGAGTACACCTTTACCTACATATGTGAAATTGAGCAAGGATGATTGCCCCAAATCAGATGAGGAAAAGGAATTCATGACCGAAATTCCCTATCAGTCTGCTGTTGGTAGTCTCATGTATGCTATGGTAGCTACAAGACCAAATATTGCATTTGCAGTGGGAGTTGTGAGCAGATATATGTCTAATCTTGGCAAGAAACATTGGGAAGCGATCAAGATGATTTTAAGATATGTGAGTGGCACTAAGGACAAGTGTCTATGCTTAGGTAGAGGGAAAGCATCCATTATTGGTTACACAGATTCTGACTATGCTGGTTTTGTAGACAATCGTAAGTCTACATCATGGTACATTTTTCATTTTGCTGGAGGTGCTATCTCTTAGAGATCTCGTCTTCAAGAATGTATAGTGGTTTCCACCACAGAAGCAGAGTATGGTGTAGCAAGTGAGGCATGTAAGGAAGCGTTGTGGCTTTCTCATCTTGCTTGTGATATGGGTTTACCTCAGCATGTACCTCGTTTGCTCAGTGATAGTCAGAGTGCCATTGCTTTGGCTAAGAATCCGGTCTATCATGCAAAGACCAAGCACATTGAGGTGAGGTATCACTTCCTTCGAGATTGCTTAGCCACTGAGCGCATTATTCTTGACAAGGTTCACACTCGAGATAATGCTGTCGATGCTTTGACTAAACCTCTACCACAGGATAGCTTTCGACATTGTTGTCACTTGATGGGGGTTACTTGATTCATGATCTTACATAGTCCCTTGTATACTGTGTAACATGCCCATCAAGTGGGAGGTATAGTTTGTATACTTACACTCAGGTATTCTTTATCATTCTTCATTTTTCTCCCATAGTTACTTTGGCCATATTGGCCTTTAGTGGGAGATTGTTACCATTAGTGTCCATGTGAAAGGCCAAATGGCCACCGGACACTTCTTTGTATATGTTCTTTAATAAAACATATAGTGGCTTGGTCAGTCACAGACTGTAAGTTCGACCGCATTTGTAAGACCTAAGAAGTTTGTCTTCGTGCTCCTTGTGTATTGTGTTTTCTGTGTATTCAGCAGCCTCTGGGAAGTACTGTGTGCGGCCTTAGGAGCTCGGTTTTCTACCCCGAGGATATCGTCGCGGCACTCTCAAGAAGGAGAGCACACTATGGTGTATTGCCATCGAATCCCTTCAATATCCACGTAAGTTATCTAGATACACCTCCAAGAATTTCCAAAGAAATTCCTAGAAGACATGGCACATTATCCTTTGGAATGCAGCAAGGACACTTCTAAGGCAAAATGGCATCATGTGAAAGGCATAGACGCCCCATTTAAATGTCTCAGCAATTATTGTATCTTGGTCCTTTTGTGCTATAAGCACTTGATTATACTTAAACAACTCATCTAGGAAGCTATAAACTTCCTTACTATATATCTATTCTAACGAATGATATGCGATTGGGAGTGGATAACTATCCCATATAGTGGAAACATTGACTTTTTCAGGTTAACGCAAACCCTAAGTTGCCCATTCTTTTTAGGCACTACCACTATAGTTCAGATCCATTTAGTTTTGCTCAATTTTATATATGGAAATGGTGGCCAAAATTTTGTTTATTTCTCCTTGATCTGGGTAGAGTAGGCTTTATTGTATCGGTTATCTGTGGATAATTGTACCTCAGGGGATATTTATATGGTTGTGGATAAGGGATTTGGACTTGGTAATATCCCATGGTTGGTCTATTTTGGTATTGGCCTTGAGCGATGGGGTATTGCCTTACTAAATGTTTGTTATAGAAACAGATGATAGTAGAATGATTTGTCATTGCTTGTTCAATTTCACAATATTGCATTTGTGGGTGTACAAGAGGAGATGGGCTCCTCGAACAAAATAGGTGAGTCAACTATGATACAGCATAGGGTATATGAAACTAGAGGAATCTACTTAATGCAAGGCTTGATTACATTGGGATATCATTTAAGAATGGGGAATACAAAAAAATTTGTGGCCCTATTTTCCCTGCATCCTTGCTGTAGCATGTGTGCTTCCTTCCTTGCAACATTCTCCCCCTCCTAGTGTCTATCATTTTTATAGACCTTCTCGTCCTTGGTACGTGTCAATGACAAGACTATGGAGCTACGAGTTCCTAAGAGATAAGACAGACAACCCATATGTCATATCTTTGTTTTTATCGTGGTTTTCTCATCGTCTATTTTTTTGAAAGCTTCCCAATATGTACTTACTATAAGCTCTTTTCTTATGCTATTGTTGGTTGGGCCTCTTATTTCTCTTTTGTAAATTCTTTTGATTATCTTCTTTTTATTGCTTTTTGCTTATTCTATTGGGACTTGTTTATTGTGTTTGACCATACATGCTCCCACACTCTCCAACTCTTGAATTTGGTCACCCTTTACCATGCAATGTTGTCGCCTTCTATGGCTTATATAGCTTTTGTAGCTACTATGTACTTTACCATTAGTTCTTCCCATTGTTGTAGTCAAATTGGATCATTTGGAGCTACCTCAATAAAAAGACAATTTGCGAGAAGTATGCCATGATTGTAGCTCAATATTGTTGATGTTGTTTAATTTATCCATGTGAGTGATTAAGCGTGGGACATGAGTAGACAATACATAAATGACATGCCATTGAGTCCAAATGGAAAGATGGACTAAGGATACAATGCGTAGGAGATCTTAATAATGTGCCTTATGCATGGCCTCGCAATGTAGCCCTATGCATGCATACTTGGGAATGCATTGGAAAAATTATGGTGCACTGAGGTGGATCATGAGGAAATCGCTCAACGGCATGTTGATGGTGAAGTTTCTTGTTATAAGAAAATTGAAATATCAAACCTAATAGACTTTATGTTTGACATTCATATATTTGGATGATGAAAATCCTTTCCGATGACCATTCTTGGGAACTTTGGCCAATATTCATTCATTCTTTGTAGAAGTTTTTTTGAATGTATTGATAATGTGGTTGCACTTGTTGACGAATTGAAGGCCATTTTCAAGTACAATATGGCAGTAGCAAATCATGTTGTAGAGTTCGAAATTTGTTGTCAGTACTGTATAGACAAGAATCCTTGTCGTGCCCTTGTTTTTTTTCTTTTTTTTTTCTTTTCTTTTATTCTTCTTTTATCATCACATGGCTGAATTAGTGAAAGCTAAAAGAATAAAATAATTTATACAAAAAGCAAAAGTGACTTCTCCCCCTCCGAGAGGGGGGAACAAGTTGATCATTGTTGAACCAATATTGCCCGATGCATTGTCTCTGAATGTGGCCCTATTTATGCATACTCTAGGTGCACATGAACACATGGTTCAATCAGAAGAGTTGGAGCCCCCTGAATCGGTCAAGATATGTGTGAGTGCATTGTGCTTAATTTTGCTCTTGTCCTTTGGATGCTTAAACGCATGCACTTTGAAACATTGAATCTTCTTACATATAGAATAAGAACAACATGTTGCTCAATTGTATGAGATGAATCTTCTGCCATTATTGTGTTTAAGATTATTTTTAGTGGTTCCGTATATGATAACTTTTAGTAGCAATATATGTATTGAGCCTTTTGAACATGGATTTTTGAAGAGCTAGAAGAAAACATTAGGGGTCAAAACAAAGTATCCAAGTGACATTTGACCTCTCATTACAACATATCTCTCATGCATGAGATAGAACAAATGTGCTTGATCCATGGACATGTAATGTGGCCCTATATTGAATGAATAATTAATGTGGTAAAAATCCAAAAATGGTGCAAAAAAGATAGTTGTGCAATGAGCATAGTTATTGCATAAAGAGGCATGTCCTATACTACCAAAGTTTCTCCAAATATGACATAAGTTTTAGTGAGAGAAAAATGCAGACAAAGATAGACGGAGACTGAGAGATAGAGAACTCAAATTCTCAAATTGCCGAGCGTAATGAAGTTACAATGATGGTGCTGTCCACCCGTGCGCTCCCACTGTGGAGCTTAGATGGTGATCTAGACAGACTCTAGATGAAGGGCTTACTAGTGTGCAATGATATGTAAAGCTCAACCTGGGCCGTGCTTATATAGCTTTTACAAGGTGGTTCGGTATAGATAAATGTAGTCGGGGGATACAAAATAGTTGGTAAAATATATGATCCGACAATATCTCCACGACCAGAAGTCCTACCGTCTCGGCCCTACGGGCCGGGGGGATAGGCCCCCTGGACCCCGCAGAAGGGGGCAAGCCCCCCTCTACACTCCCCCCATTAAGGTTCTATGGGGAAAACGCGCGGCGCCACAGGGCCTTTATTTTCACCTTAAATGGCAACCCAATGGCCTGGAAGTTTATGCCCTACCTAACCTAACAGCTAGGCTCACAAAGATCATCTACAACCATTAATGGTCACATATAGACCTCATCTAACTTGGAAGTTAAGTCCCAGTTCGCTGGCCTAGTGGTTGGGCCTCTCACCTCTTGAGGCGGGGGCAAGGGTTCAATCCCTGGCAGCAACATGTAAGGGACATGTAATCTGGAATGATGTTGCATTATGGCTGAGTGCCACCGTTTGTCTGTCCTTGCGGTAGTGTTGACCGCCGTTTAACCCAGTCTTGTAAACCCCTGTTCTTGTGGGATAAGGGGGGTCCCATGGGTACTATGCCCTTCCTTGTACAGTTGCAATTTCAAAGTTAAAGTCCGGGGGAGTAGGCCTCGGCCGAACCTCCATTTTATAAAAAAAAAAACTTTGAAGTTAGGGTTCCACAAATGTCCGAGCTCTCATAATGGCTTCTCCTCATAATGGGGGCCTTACAACTTAGAGCACCATGGATCATTTGTGGTCACATGAGGGTGGAGTATTGAGCATATCTAACACCCCAACTCAATGTCCACCCGATGGTGAACTACCTCCTTGGTCCAATCCCAAGCTTTGGAAAATGTCAAAGAAGTTGCTCTCTCCCAAGAGCCTTGGTGAAGATGTCTGCCCCATTTTCTTCAGTAGGGCAATAGGTTATCTCCACGACCCCGTCCTCAATCAACTCACGCACATAGTGATACTGGATTTCTATGTGCTTGGTACGTGCATGGAAAACAAGATTTTTGGCGATGGCCATGCAACTTTGGTTGTCACACTTCAACTCTGTAGCCTCCTGTCCTTGTATTCCTATGTGCCATAGGATCCTCCTCAACCATACTGCTTCACATGCTGCAATGCATGCAGCTTTGTACTCAGCTTCAGTAGAAGATAATGCTACAGTCAGTTGCTTCTTATTGATCCAAGAGAAAATCCCTGATCCTAAAGAAAAGCAATATCCAGAAACTGATTTTCTGGTATCAATATCTCCTGCCCAATCTGAGTCACAATATCCGATTAGAGATGATCCTTCTTCATAAAGAATACCATAATCAGTGGTTCCTTTCACATACCTGAGTATCCGCATGCTTGCCTTCCAATGAGTTTGGCAAGGCTTATTAGAGAACCTGCTTGCTACTCCAACAACATAAGAGATGTCTGGTCTGCTATTGCACAAGTAGATGAGACTTCCAACTAATTTCCTGTATCTTCCAATATCCACTGGAGGTGAAGTATCTTCAATAGATAATTTTGTGTTGACCTCCATAGGTGTAGAAATTTCCTTGCAATCCTCCATGTCGAATGCCTTCAATATCTGCCTTGCATACTTTTGTTGAGAGATGAAAATCTTCCCTGGTTCCTGCCAAACTTCAAGACCTCAGCAATTATGCATTAAGCCCAAGTCTGTCATTTCAAATTCTGAACTCAGGGCATCTTTTGTTTGTTGAAGAAGAGCATCATCATTTCCTGTAATCACAAGGTCATCTACATAGAGTACAAGCACAATTGTCTTCCCTCCTTTCTTTAGAACATACAAGTTAGCATCAGAAGCACATCTTTTGAACCCTAGATCCAAGAGATACTTATCTATCCGTTGGTACCATGCTCTAGGGGCTTGTTTTAGCCCATATAATGCCTTCTTCAGCTTACATACCTTGTTCTCTGAATGGGGAGCCTCAAACCCTGGTGGCTGAGACACATATACCTCCTCCTTGAGGTCTCCATTCAGGAATGCTGATTTTACATCCATGTGATAGACTGGCCAACGCTTATGTGCAGCCACAGCTAGTACTACTCGGATAGTAGTCATTCTTGCAGTTGGGGCAAATGATTCACAAAAGTCAATGCCTTCAACTTGTGAGTAGCCTTGTGCAACAAGTCTTGCTTTATATTTTTCTAGAGTACCATCAGCCTTGTACTTTAGCTTCCAAACCCACTTGGTGCCAATGACTTTACGCTTAGGGGGTCGATCCACTAGCTCCCAAGTTCCATTCTTTATGATATTGTTGTATTCGGTTTGCATGGCAGCCCTCCAATTCGGATCATGGAGTGCCTCTTCCACATTGGTTGGTTCCTTTGCTTCTTCTTGAATGAGATCAGCCATCAAGGCTGTGTTTAAAATATGGGCGCTTGCCCGTCTCTGTTCCTCTATTCTCTATGATCGCCTCGGTCCATCTGCAACCTGTTCTAGTGACTCTGGGATGGGGTTTGCAGAATCATAGAGCTGCCTCACCTAACGTGGCAATGGCTTTTCCACTTGGGTGTCGACAGGTTGGTGACTTTCAGACTCATCATCTGAAGATGATGCTTCCTTCTCTTGTGTAGAAGGGATAGCTCTTGGGCCAGGTTCATAGTGGATTGCCCCTTCGCCTGATGATAAAGTGGAAGCTCTCTTTTCCTCCTCCACTGCATGTGGCTGCTCCTCCTTAAACACCACATCACGACTCGCCATGATCTTCTTAGCCTCAGGGTCATAAAGCTTATAAGCCTTCTTATCTTCACTGTACCCTAGGAAGATACATTTGATGCTTTTTGGTTGAAGCTTGTTTCTTTCTCTATCTGGAACATGTACATAACATTCACTTCCAAATACGTTGAAATGGGAAACAGAAGGCTTTTTACCAATGTAGGCTTCTTGTGGAGTCTTTCCATCAAGTGCCTTGGTGTAGCTTCGATTCAAGATGTAGACAGCAGTGTTGACAGCCTCTGCCCAAAACTGATTAGGCAGACCCTTTCCTTTCAACATGCACCTTGCCATCTCCATGATGGTTCGATTCCGATGTTCTGCAACACCGTTCTGTTGAGGACTATTTGCCACTGTGAGTTGATGCTTGATTCCCTTACTCTTGCAGAAATCTTCAAACTCTATTGATGTGAACTCACCACCATTGTCTATCCTGAATTTCTTCATCTTCTTCCCTCTTTCAGTTTCAACAAGCTGAAGCCATTCTTTAAACTTACCAAAAGCTTGAGCCTTATCGTGAAGGAAGTACACCCACATCTTCTTGCTATAGTCGTCGACAAGTAACATGAAGTAGGAAGATCCGCCCAAGGCCTTTGTAGGCATTTTTCTGCACAAGTCAGCATGCACCAACTCTAGAGGATAGCTTGCCCTATTCTTGCTTTCTTGTGGAAACGCCTTCCTCTGTTGCTTGCCCATCATGCAAGCTTCACATGGTTCCTTCATTTCTGCAATCGATGGTAGGTGTGCAACCATACCTCTGTGATGCATCTCCTTCAGTACAGGGTATCCAATGTGGCCGAATCTCTCATGCCATAGCTTACTTGTGCCCATGTTTGTAGTGGCTGTAAGAGCACACAACTCATACATGTTGTTCCTCCTTATGCCAGTCCCAACGATGTTGTTGTTACCGTCCATAATCTTAGCTCCTGTCTTACTGAAAGATACTTGGTGACCTTGATCAGTTATAGAAGCTACTGAAAGTAGATTTCGTTTTATTTGTGGAACATACAACACATTTGAAAGCTTTTTGATATCACCATTAGAGTTAATGAAAGAAACCGTACCTTCGCCCTCTGCACGACATCTTGCATTGTTCCCTGTCATGGACGAGATGCACCACTGTCCAACACCCATGAGTCATCTGTTCCTAAATCTTTAGCCGAGGAGCACACCTCCTCTATCGTAACAAATAACTCAAGCTCTGTTTCTGCTGTGTTGGCAGACTCCTTGCCCTTGCCACCTTTTGAAGAGCCACTCTTCTCTTCTGCCTTCTTGATACGATAGTCTTGGATTCTGTGTCCCTTCTTCTTGCAGTGGAAACACTCTCCCTTGAACTTCTTTTTTTCGTTCTTCTTTTTGTCTCCATCTTTTGAAGAGTCTGTTTTGCCTCCTTTGGCATTTGCTGTGAATGCAGCATCTCCTTTGCTACCACCACTCCTTGCCTTGAGCCGCAACTCCTCCTCCATGAGTAAGGCACTGAATTCTTCAAAAGTTAGTGGTTGAGGTCTGATTTGAGCGTTAAGAGCAGTTACAAAACCATCAAACTTAGGTGGACAGATTCGAAGACAACGTCGAGCTAGCTCCTCACTTGACTTTTGAACACCTTCTCCCGCCATTTGATCTCGTAGATTCTTTATGCGGGTGATAAACACCTCTGCAGTCTCCCCATCAAAAAACCGTTCTGCTGCAAGCTGATTCTCCAAGTTTTGAATCCGTGTCTGATTACGAGTTTCATATTGATTTCTCAATATGTTCCATGCTTCACATGCCTTCGTAGTATGCTGAATGAGAGTCAGAACACTATCAGAAGTACTTGTAACAAGAGCACAGAGTGCATCTGCATTTCTACGTTTCCAAGCACGTAGAAGATCAGCATCAGGAGGAATCATTCGACCAGGATTATTTGGATCAGGTCTTTCTTGGGGCTCATGATCACTCCCAAGAACAGTCTCCAAAAGCTCATACGAATCAAGAATAGAAGTGATTTTGAACTTCCACAAGGTGTAGTTCGTACCATTAAGTTTACCTTCTGTGAAGGCTGGTGGCCGTATCCGCAACATTGGGATGACCGGCATCATTGCTGCTCCTGCTTGTGTGCCACCTACTCCTGTTGATGAACCACCTTGGCCCCCAGTCGTAGATGATGACGCACCGCTTGACATCTTCTCTCTTTTGTTCTTTAGACCTCTGCAACTTCTACGTTTCTACTTCTACACCACTCAGAGCCTCCTGAGCTCTGATACCATGTAAGAAAATAACAGCACAGTGAAATAGACCTGTAGATAGAGTTGAGAGAAAAACACAGACAAAGATAGACGGAGACTGAGAGATAGAGAACTCAAATTCTCAGATTGCCGAGCGTAATGAAGTTACAATGATGGTGTTGTCCACCCCTGCGCTCCCACTGTGGAGCTTAGATGGCGATCTAGACAGACTCTAGATGAAGGGCTTACTAGTGTGCAATGCTATGTAAAGCTCAACCTGGGTCGTGCTTATATAGCTTTTACAAGGCGGTTCGGTATAGATAAATGTAGTCAGGGGATACAAAATAGTCAGTAAAATATATGATCCGACATTATCTCCACGACCAGAAGTCCTACCGTCTCGGCCCTACGGGCCGGGGGGATAGGCCCCCGGGACCCCGTAGAAGGGGGCAAGCCCCCCTCTGCACTCCCCCCATTAAGGTTCTATGGGGAAACCGCGCGGCGCCACAGGGCCTTTATTTTCACCTTTAATTGCAACCCAATGGCCTGGAAGTTTATGCCCTACCTAACCTAACAGCTAGGCTCACAAAGATCATCTACAACCATCAATGGTCACATATAGACCTCATCTAACTTGGAAGTTAGGGTTCCACAAATGTCCGGGCTCTCATAATGGCTTCTCCTCATAATGGGGGCCTTACAACTTAGAGCACCATGGATCATTTGTGGTCACATGAGGGTGGAGTATTGAGCATATCTAACAGGGCCTAGGGTATTTTGTACTAATATGGGTGTCTTGCTATGAAAATGTGAACCTCCCCTCCTTGTCTTGATTTGTAACTTCAAGGAGGTTATCTTCCTCTTTGGGACCAACTATTGGCACTTCTTCTATTGCACCCTTTGGATTCTTCAAATGCTTTGCTCGTGATGCTTCCGCAAACTTTTGCAAAGTTTTATGCAATTGGTCATAAAATTCAATGTCAAGATCAAGTCTTGGATCATCAAAGTTCAAAGTGTCTTCCATCTTCTATTAAGTGATCTCGAATGAAATAAGCCCATAAGTTATTGTCCCACTATGTGTGTTCTTTTGATTTCTCATCTTGTAATTTTGATGTTTACTTTGGATCATAAGGTAGAGAAGTTATTTCTTAAGAAACATAAGCGGATTGACTTGAATTGCCTATTAGGGCTAGATATGCACCTCTAAGAAACTAACTATTTCTTTCCCGTTGACTCTGGTAGATTGCATGCCTTGGGCAAGATCCAATCCAACCACGTGATTATAAATCTACCCTTAACCTACAATCATGTCTTGTACAATATCTTCATCATGACAAGCAATAAATTCCATTAATGCGAAGTGGAGTCTCCACCTTTGCCTAGACATTGTATTTCATATCCTCCTGTGCCGGTGATGTATGCCTCCATCGATTGTAGAGTCCTTGCAATGCAATTCTTGTACAATTGATTTCTTGGAAAGAATCCCATAGAAGCACCCGCAACCTCATCTGCCAAACAAAATACCAAAAACACCTTGATATCTCCCAAAAGAACACGTTTCCTATAACTTCAACGACACAAAACTAAGACAAAGCTTGAATGCGCAAATCAAATGCACAAGTATTTATGCACAAAAAATGTTCTTCTAAAGACATAAAACATGAATATGAACGAACAAAAGTTGTATTGGTATTATCATCAGGTTATCTAATTACTTGTGCGATAGATGTTTGGTACATAAGTAGTAAGATTGCGGCTTCCAATTAAGGATTCGACCTAACGTATATCTTCATTTGTGTCGTGAGCACTCTTCCACTACTACTTCTTCTTCTTTGTTATGGGTCTCTTTGCAATCTCCAAATCCCTAGACCACCAATCCTTTTAGCCTTAGTTTTTGCAACTATTTATATCTCTACAACTAATCGATATCTTGCGGCTTTTAGCTAACCCAGACTCGCAATTTTATCATAGGACAAAAATAAAGCTAGACATGTTGAAGAGGACCCAAAAAGATAAAACAAAGCATAGCTCTACTTCACACCGCATCTATTATGACACATGTCACACCTGGAACTTCTTGATGGAATCAACATAACCACAATTGAGTTGATTGAGAACCCATAGGCTCCGTACTATTATCTTCTATCGACACACCTACTTCTGAATCACAAAGCTGGTCATCACTGAGAAAAAAATCATGTTTATCATCATTATGATTCTCCCTAATATATTCCAAAATAAAACATTTTGACAACTTTTTTGTAATGTCAAAAAAATATTTGTTGCCCAATTCCTTTGAAAATGACTTTTGTCTAGATTCATGAGACGAAGATTGTCCACAATTCTGTCTTTAGATTTCAAAGGTTCTTGAACAACTTGACTTGTAATTCTAAATCTAGAACCTGATCCTGCTTTTGTTGTTGTTGTTCTGTAAGCAAAACTTGGTTATTGCAGCTACATGGGCAGACATGGGCACAAGGGCTGATGTTCCATACCTCCACACCCACACCTGATACACAGGTGACCCCACCAACAGGATCTAGAGTCCAAGTGTATGCGCCCAAGGATATGCACAAACGGACCAAGGCGCCTTAATTATAGGACTCGCTAAAGGATGTGGGCAAAGTCACATGGACCAGTCCTTCTCCCTTTGACCTGACATAGCTACAAGCACCCAACCATCTATTTTAGGGAAGTGGAGACATAACACCTAGATGCAACTATAAGTGCATTCCACAAACACTGACTTGACACTGGTATTAGAAATGTTCAATCAATAATACTAAGAGTCTATCCATATTAGAAAACTTTTTTTTTTTCAGTCCACCTGTTCAACATCGTATGAGGGTTGAAAACTCTACATGGGAGTGTGTCATCTCTTCATATATAGAAGTACTGAACCAAGACGCCTCACAAATTTCAGTCACCCAAAAGGAACCTATTCCCCACAATCATAAAGGCTTAAAGCCTGAGCAGATAAGACTGCATGCAAGCAGGGTTCTACCTAGATATCACCGTATGATTGCTGCATCCTGCATATCAAGCACAGTCCTACATCAATAGAAAAGAGCTTACCCCCATATAAAGTAATTTGTTCTTGATTTAGCCAAATAGATAAGACCTTCAGGGCCACAAAAACCCCCATATAACATATTCCTAAACAACTAAAAGCAAGGACCATTTGCATATATGTAGGCCTCCAATGACACAGTGTCGCCACTATTACAGACTGGCATGAATTACCGTGAAGAAAAGAGCAGCTCTTCACATAACTGCCATAGCAATAGAAAACACAATAAATGCACAGACCACCTCAGTGTTAGTACAAACAGCAAATTATTATTACATTTGACTTTAGTATTTACACATGGCATTCAGAAGAATCTGTAGTCTATGAGCCCTAACAAACACAAATCAGAGACTCTCAGACTCACCCTTACGTGCCTCATCTTACAAGCTTCAACTACATACTTGGCACAAAGAGGCCAAGCACTACCAAAAGCCAATAGTTTAGATGCAACAGCCAGGCTAGCTAGGACACAGTATCAAGCAAATAGTGATCAAAATTCAGATGTGCATACTAGATCAAGAAGACCCACTCGAATACTTAGAAGCGTCCTGAAAAGACGATCCAAATTCTGCTGAAGTTGAAGCAAATACAGTCGTAAAGCATCACCATCCCTGCTGAGTTGCTCGCACTGCTTGCTTATGCTCGATTTGTCTGCATCTAAAATTGGTTTTTCATGCACACAAAACTTTCCAAGGACGTCTCGAGTGCCATCTGCAGACACAAAGACCTCCTCAACCTCCTTCAATATGGCAACCGACCCACAACCGATCGCAGAGTCTGTCAATTTTTTCAGATTCTGTTGCGCTGTTTGAAGCACTTCCAGCCAGCTGGGTTGATTCTTTGCGTAAAAGAAGGAAAGGGCCCTTTTGGGCTTGATAGAGAGAGAAATGGCAATCACACTGAACAAGAACATTACCAGTACCTTTAGCCCATACATATGAGTAAAGATTGCATTGGAAGAAGCATGTCTGCTACAAGAAGCGGCTACATGGGGATACGTTCCTAAGTTTCTCAACATAGAGCTACATGCCTCAAGTTTGGACCTGCCCTCATGAGACCTGTTATTCTCCTCTACTTTGGCCTCCATGAAATCTGTGGCTTTGCCAAGAGACTCTAGTGCCCGTGACAACCTTGCTTTTAATTCTTCGTCTGTAGCATCCTTTATGTCCTTCCCCGTAACAGCTGCATACCTTACAAGCATCACATAGTGCTGTAGATCGTTCAAAGACTCCTTCAATGCATTGCAGACATCAAGAAGACGAAGGGCGTCTTCAAGGTTTGATTCTAACACTGTCCCGTCCTTCTCCGAGCAAGTAAACTTCGGCAGAAGATTCGATATGTATGCACAAACGTCACACACGACGTTAACCGCTTCTTGTAGCCAAGTGATAGGTATTCGTCCTTGATCTGTTGATATGATAAGACACGAAAGACGATTGCGTAGATCTTCGTTCAACTCGACGGTTACTGCGTCTTCAGCTTCCTTCTTTGGATTGGGAGTATGGAATCTCGAAATCAAACGGGGATTTCTCAAAGAGTGCAAACCGTTGGCGAGAGCGTCGTGCACCGAAGACATTTTACAGCAATATCTGTGCCGTAACAGGAACTTCGATAGGAGATCCGGAACCAGAAACGCACGGTAAACGACCGTAGACCATATGTAGGCTGTGTGAGAGTAGGAAGAAGTGGTGAATATGTAGATCAGAGAAATTCACGCTAAAAAAGAAATGACGAGGGAGGATGCGCGGAACAAAGTAGTCAGCAGTCCCGATGATGAAATCCTTAAGGCAAAGCGAAAGCCGCAATTGGACCCCCCGGAGAGAGAGACATGATCAACGAGGGAAGATCGAATGGATTAGTGGACATAAAAAAGGTCGTGCGGATATTGGAAGCGATTGTGCACATTTAGGAAAGAACTTTATTTTACTCTTTTTTTGGGATTTTACTCTTTTTTTGGTTGCCAAACAAATTCACGAACGCAACAAATTCACGAACGCTATTTTTTTTCTTTTTTTAGTACAACAGGAATTGAAATCACACTCGCACATCCACGATATGGTACAAAGAACTTAGAATACGCTCGGGTAGGATTTGAACCCTGGCTATTTCTCTAGGAGTACAAGGCAGTACTGCTACACCATGCCTGCTGGGTATGAACGCTATTTTATCCTCTAGTAGCAGTGTTGTATTTTGACGGGCAGCCTTGCCCTTCAATTTTGTAGCCATTTGAATTCATTTTTCGATGGATAATTAAAATCGTCATTAGCCTTATTATACGTGAAAAAACACTAAATATGGGCAATAAGGCCATCACATAATTTTTTGGCTTATTTTTTTACATGTCAGAAATTGATTCAATTTGTGAAGTAAAGAGGTTCCCATAAACTCAAACAAAGCTATGGAATGCATTGAAGATACCTTGAAGTCCAAGCCAAGCAATAAAGAGCATCATAGCAAGGTGTGCAAGGCACAAGAGGCATGAGTAATGTTAAACATACCTATTTTTAAAAATATTCGAGCCACTTACCAAATTTAGAAGGCCATTTTGTATAATTAGTTTCACTTTTGTACAAGCCAAGAAGTCTGTTAATTTTTTATAGCTCGAATCGGGCATCAAATGATCTTACATGAGCATTTTCAAATTTTCTAGGGCATTTCATTGTCGAAAAGGCTATTTTTTTTAAGTATAAAGATCTTTCTTTGCAAAGGTTAGTCAGAGAATTTATAAGCAAATTCTCAAAATGAGGAGTGTACATAACACTTCCTCATTAATTCACAATTTCAAACAATCATCATTGGAATCTTTATGATTGGTAACACGATGCTTTAAACAATATATTGCAAGATGCCTACCTCCTGAACTAACTTCTGAGGAAAAAAAGGTTTCGCTCTTTATAGAAAGAATAACCAATGGCAAAATGCAGGCCCTAGTCTATTTTTGAAGGACTTCTGGTGTGAACGAATGCATCATAGAGTGTATTACCTTAGAGGACAGTCTTGCCAACGCCTTAAAGATCCTAGAACAAACTCCCAAAGTAGGAAGTACCTCAAGTATTCAATTAGGAAGTACCTCAAGATCCTAGAACAAACTCCCAAAGTAGGAAGTACCTCAAGTATTCATTGGTGATTTGTCTGATGGGATTGTGAAGAGGTTGAATGCCCCTAAAAAATCTAGGAGGAATCAACAAGAGCGATTGCCTAGATGATGTCTTAATTGTGGAGGTGACCATGTAACTCACTCTTGCCCTATACAAGGGCAAGGATATGCTAATAGACCTCCTCAATTAAACGAAGTTGGTCTTGGGGAAATGAACATTCTTTAAGGTTTTGGGCATTGTGGATGCATTGGCACAATCAATTTGCCAGAGTTATTCATTGTTTGAAAGTTACAACCTACAAACCAACACGAAGTTGTAGCAAGATGGGAAGAGGGTACTCAATCTCTCTCCCTTCCAAGATGTTGCAAACCCAAGAAGGAAGAATTGGATCGAGATTCAATGTAACAACTGGCTCAATTGTTGGTGCATATGGCAAGCCTAGATGCTTGACCATATTCCATGGCTTCATTTCACTATTGAGTTTAGTAATATGTATACACATATATTTCCTGATTATTGCCAAGGTTAAAAGATATGGCATCTTTATGCACTTGTAAAAGGTTATATGAAGAGAGAATCTAATAAATGTGATGAGATCCAAATCCCATGACTTCCATTTTAACTCAAATTCAAATGAACTCCTAAAACTAGGGAGATTTTAAGGTGAGATCCATCAAAAAGTCACTTTCACTCACTCTTGAGTGTGCATTATACTCAAATCAAAGCCCTTGGAGTCCTCCAACAGCTCCATGTACTATACTTACCTTTCCAATACATATACATCAATTTTTAGCATCATTGTTGCTATGTAGTTCTCAAAGTTTGTCAACTTCTCTCAGCCATGAAAGTGAGGTTATGGTCTCATTGACTTATCCACCAATTGGATCATGAAGCTAAAACTCTTATGAGTGTTCCTAAAAAATATTTTAGTCATTGGATCTATGTGTGTAGAGATATGACCATATCTTTATGACTATGAGTATGCATCTTCTGCTTCCTAAAAAGTCAGGATCACCAGCATGACTTCTTAGATATCTGTCGCACACGATGGTCACTCTAAATTCATCAAATAACTTGTTTTAGCTCAATCACCTTCCAATTTAAAGTTGTACAAGAGGACTTGGATCCATTCCTAGCAGGTTGTGAGCTCTGCGTATTTTTCTGAGAGCCTTCTTCCATAAATAGAAGGTTTTCTCTACATGTGCATATTCTGAAAGTTGTTTGTCTTGACTCAAACTTTTGAGATCAATGCTCCAAGGTATTATGGTCATATTATTGCATAAATTGCAAGACTAGGAAGCCTAATAAAGATTTCAAGTAAGAAATAGGCTGGTCTAGAGCAAGTTTTTTCCAAGACCCTCTCCTCTCTACAAATTGCCATCATTCCTCACCATGGTATCAGAGCATCACCATAGTTTAGACATTTTGGTTCATGGATTTCCTTCTTCAATTGAAAAATTGGATCAAAGAAACTAATCAACATGGTCTTTTAGGTGGAAGCATATCTACAAGGGATAAATCTTTATAAATACATCTTTGGAGATGAGTTGATGCTTATGCTAAGGAGCAAACTACAACCAACACAAGAAGAGCAAGAAAGGTTGAACATATGGTGTGCAAAGGATGCTTTGGAAAGTTCATACATTCTAAACTCTATGTCTGATTTCTTACTTCCACATAATAGGAGTTGCAAGAGACTTGGAATGCTCTAGAATCAGTCTTCTCTTCAAGCACCAAGGCCAGGAAGAACCAAGTATGGATGGAGTTCACATCCTTCAAGAAGCAGCCCAAGCAAAGTGTCACCAACTTTGTCACAAAGATGAAGAATATTCTTGATCATTTAGGAGAGATAATAGATGAGGAACAAATTGTGAGACAATTCATCAGCTAGATCTAAGCAAATGACAAGTGAGAAGCATTCACCATTGCCATGGACTTATACATGGATATGCAAGTGCCAATTTTCAAACACACTCAATGGACAAATCTTCACTCATGAATCCAAATTTATGAAGAATGGTGAGACACAAAAAGTTAATCGATCCTCTACCCTTTTCATAGATAAAAGTAAAGGTAAATATGTCAAAGGAAAAGGCAAGAAATTTGATGAGGAAGCAAGTACCTCTCAAGGTAGCTTTGCATGTAGACATAGAAGTTCAAGAGGAAGCGAGCTAGTAGACAAGGCAAGGGGGATATCTCAAACCTCCCCACCTTGTGCCATATGTGGATTAAAAAACACACATCATTAAGCATTGTTTCAAGAACCCAAGGAAGCAGAGAGGAAGATGATACAACAAATGAGGATATGGAGATTCAAGAGGCATATACAACAAATCTTATGGATATAACAACAAAAACTAGTACTACAACAATTACCAAGGTGGCTACAAAGGAAGATTAGACTACTACAACTATGTTGATTATCAATCTCAAAAGGATTCACTTATGCTCATAAACATAATAATGAAAGGAGGTAGATAAGCATGTGTTCTATATTGACTTTGGATTTCAAATCATGTAGCAGGGAATGTAGCATTACTTTCAGATTTGGAAGACCCCAAGAATAAGCATGAGGTCCAAACAAGAGATGACATTGTTGATGACATGGTTGCTCCTACATCATTTACATTTGTATCCGCATGAGTGCATCTCCATTTTGTATCTATGAGGCACTCCATTTCTAGTTTATTTCCATTTTATATTGTATTTCTTTTGTATTTGGGTACCTTGCTATTTGCTTCTACTAGTGTATTAATTCTCCTTTGAGGGGAATTATCCCGCATGAGATGTACTTTGGAGAGCCCCTCCCAAATCTATATAACGAGAGCCTCTCCCCCCATTTGTACTTGGTCAGAAGCTTGAGGAGCCTACTCCATGCTCTTAACAAGCTCATTTCTAATCCATGTGAGTTTACCCATTTCTTGGTCTACTCACTTTGAGTCTTTCACACTATTCCTTTTGTGAGTGCACTCTTCTCTTCATTTTGGTTCCACATGTGTACTCTCTACATGGTATCAAAGCACTAGGTGGAGGTCTTGGTGGTGGGTTTGCTTGTCGTTTTGATGGTGGTGGTGCTTGACTTTGGTGGTGTGCTTTCTCCTCATTGAGAGAAGCCTTTTGCCATCAATTTTTTGGGACTCATCTTGCCCATTTGCCCACCCTCCCACCCTTTCTCCCTATTTTCCCTCCCACCCACCCTTACTCTTGACATTCTTTGATGATTCATGATTTGTTTCATGGTCAACTTTGAAGCATTGAGCTTACATCTCATTTGTTTTGGAGTGTTTATAAACACTGTAACGGATCTCATTTTCCATTTTCTTTAGTTTGTAATGTGATAGTCTAGTGGTTTTCTCTACATCAAAGGTTCAAATCTTGAACCTTGCCATATATGTGTATTCTATCGATGTTCTCATGGTATCTTGAGTGCAGTGCTATCAGATTTGAAGACAGGGCAGTGCTATCATATTGTGATGGAACCTATCGAAGGGACACCATCCAACTAGCGCATGTGTTGCTGCAACAAGTATTGAAGGCATAACCCCCCCTTCGACAATCTTAACTCCTCTATGTATCTCTGTGTGTATGGTTGCAAATGAAAAGCACCATAGTCTAATGAGAAAAAGCACACCTTTGCTCTTTGCTATTTGATCGAAGCATTTTGTCTATCGGCTCCCGCATCACAGAGCTTCTGACCTTTGAATCTGAGCTTAGAGCCATCTTGGTATAGTGATGCCAAGCTCGATCTACTAGTGACGAAGATGATGTTCCACAATGGGTTTTGTGATATGTTCTAGGATCCATCGTGTGCTTGTCCACTCACATAAACTCCACATAGATCTCACTCAATCTCGTTCTCTTTCTTAAATAGTAGATGCCATTATGTGCAGAGAGAGACAAAGAGAGAGAGAGAGAGGCTTCCATGAATGCAATCAGAATACGAGCTGCTTCAAAATGACTGAATAGCAAGCATAATTGCTCCAGACTATACCCCTCGACTATTGTTCAACTTGGTGCAAGTTCGTTAGGAACTCGTTGCAAAAGCCACACAATTTCTAATCCGAGGATAAGAGCATGTGTAGATGCATTTTTTTGTTGCTTATAATGATGCTCCTATTTTCTCTTTATTGCAACTTTTAATTCGTTATCCACAATTTTCCACGTGATTGCTTGATAGCATATCTCACTGCGTGCCACTCACTGTTGATTTTTGACGGCCGTATTGCTCGTTTTGGCCATTTTCAACCGTAAAACACAGTCATAAATTTTATTTGACCTTTAGAAATTACATTAAAAATATTAAATACAGGTACCATGTATAAAAAAGGGCATGTTAGACCGTCAAAATACAACACTGCCACTCATAAGGGTCATATGACATCATTTATGATGGCAAGAGAGCTGCTAGTCCCGAGTACTAAATCTACTTCAAACTCCCGTTATGGCTTTGGATTCATCCACGTATACACATGCATAATCATGCTGTAATTCATCCTCGTAGCAAAGAGAAGTGAGATCATCAATTTTTTTTTTTTTTACCGTATGTTTTCCACGTAGGCTAGAATTTGACTTTTGAAGTATCATTATTTTATTTTGGCACATAACTTGGCATTACTTACCAACTCTTTCATAAAGGGGATCTCTTGTACTTCTTCTTAATTGTATTGGCCCTCAAGTACTCAAAGGGTTTTAGCCCTCCAATTTTGGGTCATTTGGCACTCAAAGATCCTTTTGTACTATTTCTTTGGCATATCAACCCTCATTTCAAGGGTACCAATTTTTAACAACACTTTCTATTCTTAAAAGTTTCACTTTGCAAGGGTGCCACACCTCGATTTTGGCACTAAGTGCCCTTCTTATAACTTCAAAATATATGAAGAGGATCCTGTGTGTGTGCATTTGTGGGTTCGATGCTAGTCTAAGCCCAGGCACAAGCTTCTTTGAGTCTCAAGCCTAGTCTAAGGCTACTTGGTGTGCAACGGGCTACTCTAAGCCCTCCTTTCACATCGACTTGACTCAGTTTTTGTACAAATGTAGGGCTATTCTAAGCCCCCTCCCTCTCCAAGGTGTCTATCTCATTTTTTTTGGTGCATGCATAGGGATAATCTAAGCCCCCTACCCCATCTCAATTTTTGTACAAATTTTTGCAAGTGTGGTAACTTCATTTTGACAGCAATCATGTCAACGATTTCAAACGCAACATCCTCAAGTCAATTATATTTATCATCTTTTATGCCAATGTTCATGCCAACATATGAAAGGCTCAATGACATAAATTACAATCTATGGAAGGAAACCATTAGGGCCTACCTCTACACAAATATCTTATAGAAGGTAGTTGAAGGAACCGAATGAGAGCCAGATAAAGAAAGCGATCTAGGAGCCTGGAATGTGTGGAATGTAAAGGACAAGCAAGCCTCAGGTCAATTACTTCTAGCTTGCCACGAGTTAACCAAAGGCCATATTACCTCTTGCAAAACCTCCTTTGAAGCTTGGAAGATCCTCCAAGATTTGTATGAAGACAAAACTCCCTCAAAGATTTACACCCTAGAGGTGGAGTTTCATAACCTATCCATTCGGCCCCAGGGATCCTATTTCCAAAGCTACCGCCACATTTGAGGACTATCAACATAAACTAGCTTTATGTGTTCATCAAGTTTCTAGTGAAGATATGGCCATCCACCTTCTCAATAAGCTCCCTAGATCATAGGAGAAATTTGTAACCAACATTTATAATGGTTTGGCCAAGTTCTAACTTGAGAAGAGGTTCGTTGACTTCTACTCCTCTATGACTCATGAGAAAAGTCGGCTTCCTCATAAGAGACAACAATGAAGGCTAAGGGACCCTTCCACAAGGGCAAACATGCTAGTCATAACACTATCAACTCAACCAAACAAGGTTTCAACACTTTAACAAAGAAGTTTAGTTGTAATTTTTGTGGCAAAATAGGGCACATTGAAAAAATTTTCTACAAAAAGAAGCATAATTCCAAGCCTTTGTGCTTAAGAAACCAATCAAAACCCTCCGAACATAGTTCTCATTGTTCTGGTGAAGACATGTTTATTTCAATAGAAGCCAATGGCTCGGTAACTTCAAGTTCATCTCAAGAATGGGTCTTTGATAGTGGAGTGACATTGCACATGTGTAAAGATCAGGATTCTTTTCAAGAAATTGAAGACCATACAGATGAAGTTTACCCAGGCAATGGAGCCTACCCATCAAAGGGAAAGGCAAAGTGCAAATCACCAATGACTGAGGGGAATCCAAATCATTATCCAATGTATTATTTCTTTCTAACTTGTGCATGAGTTTACTATCAGTTAAAGCAATCACCGCCCATGATAAACAAGCTTCTTTATATGTAAGGAGTCACTATCTAGCTATTGGCATCAAAGGCATGGCCACACTTTATATTTACCAAGGATTTCCTCATCTTGTATAGTTAAAGCATTGCCCAAGATGGGGCAAGTCAATGATGTCTACCAAGCTTGCACCTAAGGCAAGAAACATAGGGATCCCGTTCCCAAGGAGGCTTCCACATGAGGCAGGAACCCTTTAACATTTGGGTATATTTTTTGAAGTTGAAGGTAGACATTTTCTCTAAGTTTTGAGAATGGATCACCCAAGTTGAGAATGAAGCATGAAAGACAATCAAGACTATTCGATCATATGGAAGTGGTGAATTTATCAATCAAGACTTTGATGTTTTCTTAAAGCAAAAAAGGATAAAGCGACAAGTCACTCAAACTCACACTCCATCCCAAAATGGAGTGATTGAGAGAAAGATCCAAAGTGTGATGGAAATGGCACAAACCATGCTTCACAACAAAGAATTACCCTACAAGTTTTGGGTAGAAGTAGTGCACACTTCCATGCACATACTCAATCGAGGCTTCACTAGTGCATTGCACAACAAGACACCCTTTGAAGCCTACTATGGAAGAAAGCCTAATGTCAATTACTTTTGAGTATTTGAAAGTGAAGCATTTGTCCATGTGCCAAAAGAAGATCAAAGTAAACTACAATCCAAGTCTAAGAAGCATAAATTCATTGGCTATAGTGAACAATCAAAAGCATACGATCTTGAAAACCATGCCATCACAATTTCCAAAGGTGCAATCTTTAATCAAGCTTAAACATACTCACAAGATCCAGTACAAGTCTTACTCCACACATCTACACTTCATAGGGGGACACAACCTTTTCAAAATGCACATTCAGAGGCAAGTACTTCAAATCAATCAAGAAGATCGCAAAGGATCATTCAAAAGAAGTAGCGAGAACAAAGTCATTATGTAAATTATGCATTAATGCATTAGATCCAACAGATTCTAGAGCCTTCCAACTACAAAGAAGCTCAAGGACAACCCAAGTGGGAAAAAGCTATGCAAGTCAAAATGGATGCAATCGAGAAGGACACTTGTTCCTAAGCCCACAAATCATCAAGTCATAGGTGTTAAGTGGCTCTATAAACTTAAGTACAAATTAGATGTCACATTGGATAAGTACAAAGAAATAATTGTAGCTAAAGGATATAAGAAACAACATGGCATTTATGAAGAACCTTTGCATGTACAACAAGGTTTACCACTATAAGAATCATTCTAGCACTAAGTGCATGTTTCAAGTGGCCTATCTACCAACTTGAGATCAAAAGTGCTTTCTCAATGTAGATCTTCAAGAAGAAGTATATGTTGACCAACCTAAAGGTTTCAAGATCAAAGGAAAGGAATATCAAGTCTACAAGCTTCACAAAGCACTTTACGGACTTAACCAAGCTCCCAGGACCTGCTATGAAAAGATTCACAAGTTCTTCAAACATAAAGGATTTCAAAGAAGCAATGCGGATGCAAACTTATACATCTATCAGAAATAGTCCTTAGTGGCCATCATCGTCCTCTATGTAGATGACTTGATCTTGATAGGTTCAGATGAAGAATGCATCCAATTCATCATCACACAGCTTCACCTTGAGTATTCCATGACAGATCTTGGTCTATTTCACTACTTCTTAGGTATGGAAGTATGGCAAACAAAAGAAAGCATATTCCTATCACAAAAGAAGCACTACTATGATCTTCTTTCCAGATATAATATGGACCATTATCGCTTAGTTTCTACACCACTTGATCCAAACATCAAGCTCACACTAGAGGATTCATCATGACTTGTGGATATGGATACTTATTGACAACTTTGTTGGCTTACTATTCTACCTCACCAACCCTAGACTAGATATTGCCTATGCATTTGGTATACTTCGTCAATTTGCACATCACCTATTATCGTTAATGTGTCCATGTGAAAGGCCAATTGGTCATCATACACTTTTGTATATGTTCTTTAATAAAGCATATAGTGGCTTGGTCAGCCACAAACTATAAGTTCGACCACATTTGTAACACCTAAGAAGTCTATGTTCGTGCTCCCTGTGTATTGTGTTTTTATGTGTATTCTGCAACTTCTATGTGGAGTACTATATGTGGTGCTTGGAGCTCGGTTTTGTACTCCAAAGATATCGTTCTGGAGCTTTGGAGAAGAAGAGCACACTATGATGCATTACCATCGAAGTACTTCACTGGTATCAAAGCGTCTGGATGCAAAAGCTTTGTTCCTTTTGTGTGAGCGAACCGAGCACACGCCCATCCACCCAAAGCTTACGACTAAGGTAATAACCAAGGCATAGACCTTGGCATACCTTGTCGTCCGAGTCACCGATGTCACTGTTGGTGCCATTGGTTGCGTGCGAGGGAGGACCTCAATGATCAAGGAAGACGGAGATTCCCGATACTTCCTGGGAGGTCACCCATTCCAATACTATTCCCCCCGAAGCGTGCTTAACCATGGCAAGCTCTAGCCACTAAGCTACACTCTTGTGGTGCTTGAAGAAGGGGAAAGACTAAGGTTCACATTATCTTCAATAAGTTTTGAGCCCTCAAAGCTTCATTCTTTGCTTTCATAGCCTATTTTTGAAGCATTTTTGGAGTGACTTTTGGAGAGATTTTGGAGTACTTTCATGCATAGTTCTCTCCACCTAGATCCAAGAACGTCAAGAAGAGTGTTCTTTGTACTTCTTTGACAACACAAATGTTCACCTTTTGGGTTGTGTTTTTAGACACGCTATTTAATCGATAGGTTTCTTGAAAGGTTTTAGTTGCGATAAGAATAGCCATCACAAATCTATGCAAGTTTGTGAGCCTAAAGGACATAATTGATAGATACTTGCAAGTGTTGTTGGCCAGTTTTTGGGCAATGAATTCAGCTTTTCGATGCCATTTTATTGGATATATTGAGCACATGCACAATATGTATGTCGTTGTGGATACCGCTTATGTATATCCATGTGTTCATTGATATAGCAGTTATGTTTTTGCATAAAGCCTTTTACATTTGATAAAGAGGGTCATGGTGAGGTTTTCTTAACAAGGAGACACCTAGTTGTTAGGGTCTCTTTGGTGTTGTAGGTGGAAGACTTACCCAGCCTCACCATAGGAGATGTATGACAGATGCTCATAGATGCTCGATAAGCCTAGTTGGCTTCTTTTGGGTAATTGATTATATGCAGTGGAGTTAGTGATTCACTATGCAGGTAAACATGTCAATACTTGCAGTTTTTTGAGCTTTTGACATTGGTCATATGCTCATTTTGCAGAGGATACTCTGGCAAAATTTTTCTAGATTTTTTGGTTTTATGAACTATACAATGGTCGATTTACTCCTTGATACACTTACTAGTGTGAGCACATTTACTCTCACATAATCCTTTTGATTGGTCATTATTGTTCATTAATTAATTTTTCTGGGAAGGTTCTTGAATTCTCTCCCATAATCTGACACTTGCTCATTGTTCTTTGAGCCTTAGTGGTGTTTGGACTCTTCTAGATACATTATCATTCTATTCAGTTCTCTACCATCATGGCATCAGAGGTCTCATGCACATTTGGTGGATCAGGGTCTAGTGCCAGTGTTCTGAGGAGGAGCTATAACTTGTAGGTCAAAGACCATTTTGAGATCCAAAAATTTGATGGCACAAACTTTGGTCTATGGAAGAAATAGGTTAAAGATGTGTTAATTCAAAGGAGGCAATGGAAGCTAGTAAATGGAATCTCAAAGAAGCCTATTGACATGGATGAAGATGATTGGGATGAGTTAGATGAAATGATCAAGTCTATCATTCGATTGCACATGGTAGATAATGTTTACTTTACAGTATGAGACTGTGAAAGTTCAAAGGAGCTTTGGAAGAAATTATGCAATACATATGAAAAAGAGACATCATCAAATAAAGAGTATCAGATGAGAAAGTTATACGATCTTCGCACGAAGGACACAGATAGTGTTGCTACTCATCTAAATGAGTTTGATGCTATATTCTCATAGTTATGGCCTCAAAAAATGGATATGGATAATGAAATGAAAGCAGTCTTATTGTTATGCACCTTTCCATCATTATGGGATACATTTTGCATAACTATTAGCAATAGTGCACCTGGAGGGAAACTGGTCTATGATGACATATGTGGAGCACTCTTGAGTGAGGAGATTTGTAGAAAATCTATGGTTGGCACTCAGAGTGGAGATGCATATAATGTTCGTGATTCTTACCAAGGAAAGAATCAGCAACATGATAGGAGCAAGAACAAGGAAAAGAATGGTCAACGGAATGTTGATGTGTGAAACATCACAAAAAATGAATTAATGTGACAATAGAACACCTCTATGGTCACCATTAACTCAATGCTTCTCCAAACTTTGAGAAATGATTGCTTAAACTAAGCACTTTGCTTCTTCAAAAATTTATAGGCACTAAAATGACATACCTTCAATGTTTTGCTTATTTCTCTTAGCACAAATATTTTTTTTTGTCAAGATCTTTTGGTGGATGAAAATAGAAGAGAAGAGATTTCCAAGAAGCTATTATTTGCAAGAAATCGAGCACTGCACATCAAGTTATGGGATTCTTAACATGACCCTATATGAGCTGCCAAAACTAGAAAACTTGCCTGTTTTAGTAAAAAATATGTCCCTGTAATGAAAATTCAATACCTAGCATCACCTTGCAACAAAAATTCGATGCCAAACATTGAGTTGGTGTGTTTTTAGCCATTTTTTTAGCATCTGAACTAGTCTCTTGAACACAGACATGAAGTAAAAGACTTTTATGTTGGAAGTGGATGCTATATCAACTTTACGCCGAAACTCAATGCCAGGCATCGAGTTGCTCCACAAAGCTCATGTTTTTAAGAAGTTCTAGCAGTAGATAACACTCAGAGAATAAAACAAGGACTTATCAGCACAAACTCGATGCCAGGCATCGAGTTGCTTGGAAAACTTGAACATTTGAACTCATCACATAGTAGACAAAGCATGGAGATGGACGAGAGAGTCTCATACTAAGAACTTTACTTAGTTCTTCTTATAACTATGAAAAACTTAGAAGTTTATAGGTGCGTTCTTACTCAAAGAAGCCCGACTATACTCACTCATACAAAATGAACTCCTTCTCACATTCTCTCTCTCTCTCTACCCCTCGTCTCTTTTTCTCTCCTCACGTCAATTGATACAAACTTACTTATATAGATTTTCTCAATCTCGTGATTTTTGAAAACTCTAGAACTAAAGTTAAAACTAACTTTACAATCATAATACATGTGTGAAATTGTCCCTTCACATAGGCATGTGCTTTTCTTCTTAGACTTTGACCTTCAACTTTATGTCCAATTTGTGATTGATTCTCCAACAGCTCCCCCTCAATCACTAATTGACATTCTCTATTTCTTCATATCATCTTCTTTTCTTTTACTCCTACCATACTTTTGAATCTGCTGGTCTTCACACCATCCAAGCTCTTTTTTATAATGTCTGCTATTTGATCTTTTGTAGAAATTTACTCCACTTCATTTTCTTTCTCCATTACGTTTTCTCTCAGGAAATCATACTATATCTCTATATGTTTTGTTCTTGCATGAAATACTAGATTTGTTGCAAGATAAAGTGACCTCATGTTATCTCCATGTATTGTAGGTATACCTTGATTAATGCCCAAGCTTTTGAACAATGTCTGCATCCATATGACCTCCTTAGCTACTTCTACAATTCCTTTGTACTCAGCTTCAGTTGATGATAATGCCATTGTATGTTGTTTCTGCACAGTCTTAGTCACTCAAATATAAAGTAAAAGAATAATATAATCCTTCCTTTATGGTTCCTTTGATACATCTGAGAACTCTTTGACCTGCAATCCAATGAGGCTCCTTTTGACAATGCATGGATTGTGATAAAACTCCCAGTGCATAACTAAGATCAGGTCTTGTTAGTGTAGTATAAATCAAACTACCCACAAGAGATTGATACTTCCTCATATCTTTGTATTCTACACCATCATATTTATTGAGCTTGTGATTAACTTCAAGTGGAGTTGAAGCTTCTCTGCAATTTTCCATACCAAACTTCTTCAACGGGTTCATAAGATAGCTTTCTTGTGATACATATATGCCATGATATGTATAAGTGACTTCCATTCCAAGAAAGTACGATAACTTTCCTACATCACTGATCTTGAATTCTTTCTCAAGTAATCTCTTTACCTCCTTGATTCCTTCATCTGAAGTACCTGTGATTATAATGTCATCTACATAAATACAAATGTAGATTGTACCTTCCTCTGTTATTTTGATGAGTAGACTTGGATCTACTTTTGAACTTTGATATCCAAGAGCATTGAGATACTTCACCAATCTATAGTTCCATGCTCTTGGAGCTTGCTTCAATCCATAGACTGCTCTTCTTAATCTACAAACAAAATTTGGATATGTGGAATCTATAAACCCTTGAGGTTGCTCCATATATACCTCATCTGATATGTATCCATTCAAGAATGCATTCTTTATATCCAGTTGATTTAGAGTCCATCCTTTTGAAGCTGCAATAGCAATGATTGTCCTTATAGTTGACATCTTAGCTATAGGACTAAATGTCTCATCATAATCTATGCCATAAGTTTGGGCATAGCCTTTCACCACCAATCTAGCTTTGTATCTGGCTATACTTCCAACTGCAAGCTTCTTCACTTTATAAACCCATTTATTTCAAAGTACCTTCTTACCATTTGGTTTAGAAACAAGTTCCCAAGTCTTATTCTCGGCTAGTGAGTTGAATTCTTCCTTCATTGCTTCTTCCCATTGCTTCTTAACTTTTGCTTCATCATAGTTCTGAGTTTCTTCATCATCTTTGACCATATATGCATAGTTCTTCTGAGTTATGCAAGAAGTATCATAAGAATACCTTTCTGGTTGCCTTCTTGTCCTACTTGACCTCCTTGGTTCACATTCTTCATATGTGTCTGGATACACCTCTTCATCAAATATAGGAGCTTCTTCATTTCTTCTTGTTAATCCACTTCTGGATGTACTTGCTTGCATATAGTCTTCATCTTCATTCACCTGTACAATTTTGATTTTCTTTTCTCACATCTTCTTACCTCTTCTTTAAATTCTTCAATTGTATGACTTTGATCTGCATACCAACTTTTATGTTCATCAAATGTTACATCTCTAGAAACAAGAAATTGTTTGGCTAGAGGATTCCACAACCTGTAACCCATCTGCTTTTCATCATAACCAATAAACACATATTTTTTTGTCTTTGGTTCAAGTTTATGTCTAAGTTGTGATGACAATTAAGCATATGCAATTGATCCAAACACTTTACAATGATCTAGTGGTGGTTTCTTACCCCACCAAGCTTCATATGGAGTCATTCCATTTAGAACTGTACATGGTAATCTATTCACAAGATATGTAGCTGTATTTATAGCCTCAACCCAAAGCTAATTTGGACAATTATTCTCCTTCAGTATAGCTCTAGCAAACTCAACCAAAGTCCTGTTTCTTCTTTCTACTAAACCATTTTGTTGTGGTGTATACCTGCAGGTTATTTCTCTCTTAATACATGCATTCCAAAGATAATAATTGAACTCTTGGGAGAAGTATTCTCCCCCTCCATCATACCTTAGTCTTTTAAGCTTTTGACATGTGACTCTCTCTGCATATGCATGAAAATGCTTGAAGGCTCCAAACACTTTTGATCTTTCCTTCAAAACATATAAATTTATCCATCTTGTAGCATCATCAATGAAAAGAACATAATACCTTGAGCCGCTTATAGATCCTTCTTTTATTGGTCCCCATACATATGTATGAATGAGCTCTAGTACTCCATCATGTTTGAATCATTTCTTTTGAAATGGTAACCTATGTGCTTTACCCATTTGACATGCTCAACATTTATAAATCATATGTTGACTATGCACATTTGGTAGTCCTAGTACAGACTGATTTGCAACCATAGCTTTAATTCCTTTTTCATTGAAATGACCTAATCTTTTATGCCAGAGATCAAGTTTTGTAATCACTCCTTCACCATATGTGAGCAAAACTTGACCAATGTTACCTTGCACTCTTAAAGTAAAGATTCTACCTTCTTTCTTACCACAGACAATCTGATTATATCCATTCTTTGGATCTTCAACAAATACTCCTTCATTTGTAAACCTAACTTGAAAAACTTTTTCAACTATTTGTCCCACACTAATCAAGTTTTTAGATATTGTGGGAACATACAAAATAATGGTTAGCAAATCTGCTCCACTCTTGCATTTCACTTTTCCAATTGAATGTACACTATGTCTTGTATTATCATCAGTTTGAACTGTATGACTAGAAATACCTTTTTCCAATTCTAACATCAATTCTATGTTTCCTGACAAATGATTAGAACATCTAGAGTCAATGTAAGATACCTTTAGATCTTCTTTATCTGATGTGCTGATTGAATTCATCATCAATGATTTATGAATTTCATTATGTGTGTCATTTGCATAATTGTAGTAGGTGGTGTTGTAGGATTGATTATATCCCCAACTTCTGCCTCCACCTCTACCATAGCTCCTCTTTGATTTTGTCTACCTCTCTCAGAATAATTTTGAAATATTCCATCTCTACATTTGCTATTGTTATTTTGATTTTGATTTGATCCTTGTTGATTATGCCAACAGTCATGAGCCAAACGATCACTCAATCCACAAATCCAGCAAGCCTTCTTATTGTTATTCTGATTACCTCTTTCTCTACCAAAACTTCTTGCTCTTCCTCTGCCAGTGCCTTCACCTCTTGCATAATAAACTTGAGAACTCGATTCCTCTTCATCCTTTGCTTTACCTTTATCTCCTTTCTTCTTGTTCTTCATGTACATTGCAGAGCTTTGTCCTTTATCTCCATCTCCCTTCAAATCTTGTTGAGCATCAAACCAAGCAATTGATTCAAATCTAGAACATAATGATTCAAATAAAGTTCTGTTGAGAGGAGAAAAGGTTTCCACCTTTCATCTCCTCTCAAACCTACAAGCAATTGAGCAATCAATCTGTGATCTTCAACATCTTCATCTATGGATCCAAGACTATCTGCCAGATCCTTCATCTTAGAGACATAATCAATAATACTTTGACTTGGCTTCTTCTTGAATGTAGTAAACTCTGACCATAGACTTGCTTTCCTTGCTTTGGTAGTACTTTGGAAATGATATTCCAATGCATTCCATATATCTTCAGCTGATTCCAATCCTCTGATGTGCGGTAACAAATGATCTGAGATTGTATTGTAGAAGTAAGCTTTTGCACTTGCATCCTTCTTCTACCAATGCTTTAAAGCATCAACTTCCTCTTTCTTTGGTTGGATTTCATCTTCAAATATTGGCTTCTCTTCTTCACCTTTTATGTACACCATGAGATCCTTACTCATAAGTAAGGCTTCCATTCTCATTACCCATGCAGGATAATTATCTATGTCTAGTTTGTAAATGGAAATATGATCTGCGATAATTCTTTGCTTTTGCTTCAACCTGTGAGTTTAAAGGCTAAGAATAATACCTTTTGAATTTCTTTGTGTATGAATATACTTTTGAAGTAATCTTTTGATTCCTTGTGTCTTGGAATGCTTTAGCTTTCAAACTTTAATGAAAACTTTCCAAAACTTCTTGTACCTTTGATGCCTTCTGCTCCCTAGGACCTTTCTACTTTGATACCACTTGTTGATGTGTGAAAAATCACAAGAAATGAATTAATGTGACACTAGAACACCTCTATCGTCACCATTAACTCAATGCTTCTCAAAACTTTGAGAAATGATTGCTTAAACTAAGAACTTTACTTCTTCAGAAATTTCTAGTCACTAAAATGACATACCTCAAATGTTTTGCTTATTTTTCTTACTACAAATAATATTTTGTCAAGATCTTTTGACGGATGAAAGTAGAAGAGAAGAGCTTTTCAAAAAGCTATTAGTTGCAAGAAACTAAGCACTACACATCAAGTTATGGCCTTCTTGAGATGACCCTATATGAGCTACCAAAACTGGAAAACTTGCTTGTTTTAGTAAATAATATGTCCTTGTAATGAAAATTCGATGTCTAGTATTGAGTTGCAGAGAAAATTTGATGCCAAGCATCAAATTGGTGTGTTTTTAGCCATTTTTTCAGCATCTAAACTAGTCTCTTGAACATAGACATGACGTAAAAGACTTTTATGTTGGAAGTCGATGCTAGGTATCAACTTTACATTGAAACTTGATGCCAGGCATCGAGTTGCTCCACAAAGTTTTTAAGAAGTTCTAGTAGTAGATAACACTGTGAGAATAAAACAAGGACTTATCAGCACAAACTCGATGCCATGCATCCAGTTTCTTGGAAAACTTGAACATTTGAACTCATCACACAGTAGACAAAGCATGGAGATGGAAGAGAGACTCTCATACTCAGTAATTTACTTAGTTCTTCTCATAACTATGAAAAATTCAGAAGTTTACATGTGTGTTCTTACTCAGAGAAGCCCAACTATACTCAATCATACAAAATGAACTCCTTCTCACATTCTCTCTCTCTACCTTTCATCTCTTTTTCTCTCCTCGCATCAATTGATACAAACTAACTCATATAGATTTTCTCAATCTCGTGATTTTTGAAAACTCTAGAACTAAAGCTAAAACTAACTTTACAATTATAATACATGTGTGAAATTGTCCCTTCACATAGGCATGAGCTTTTCCTCTTAGACTTTGACCTTCAACTTTATGTCCAATTTGTGATTGATTCTCCAACAAGGAATAAGAGTAGAAGTAAATCAAGGAAGAGGGATATCAAATGCCATTATTATCATAAGAAAGGTCACATGAAGAAATATTTTTATGCATTAAAGAATGCTAAAGGTAAAGGACAGAATGTTGATGGGCATGTTGAACACCTACCTGCACCATTATGAAGATTGAAGAAATTAATGCTATTTTTTATGATGCTGATGTGTTGAAACTTGATAGCACTATGCCATCTGAGGTTCTTATGGCTTATTCTCTTTCCCACATGTGGCTGCTAGATTTTGGTACTTCTTTCCATGTGAAACCACACAGAGAATGGTTTTCTAATTATAAAGCAAAGTCTCTTAGTACCATGAGACTTGATGACTCTTACCAATATGACGTTGTGGGGATTGGAGATGTGGTTGTGTAGTTCATTGATGGCTCAAAATTTACTATGCATAATGTATGCCATGTGTTATACTTTATGGAACAATGGAATGTTATATGGATTTTAATGTCTTGAGGTTTTTAATGTGATTTGTGTTTTGATTTAGTAGGTGAAGAATCATCAGGGCATGAACATGCATAGACTTATTCAGATTTTTTTGAAGATAATTGAAAGATAGTATTCTAGATATTTTTTGTAAGAATAGTAGATTGCTTAGAAAGCGACATTTTTGTAAAAATAATAGATCTTTTATAAAGGAAAGATTTTGTAAATAAAGCATATTTTCATAAATGCACAATTTTTGAAGCATTGCTCTCACGTATCCTCTATTCAAGATGTAATGGGAAATACCTATAAATACACACACTCTAGTAGACTTGTCCATTAGAGTATGTAGGGGGAAATTGTACCCAATCTTGTGTTCAATCTCTTATGTCTCTCTATTCTGTGAGTATTTTTGTATGATTTCATTTCTATCTCTGCGTATGTGCGTTTGCAAGATTTGAACAACAGCATGTACCTCAAGTATCACACAATTTGATGTCAGCTAGTCAACTTGATCACCTTGGTTACAAGGCAATCTTCTATGCTCAGTCCTTTTGCATATCAAAGGGAAATATGGTTATTGCAAAAGGAAGAAAAGTTGGCTCACTTTATCCAATATTTGTATCACAAAAAGAACACTTGTTAGCTATTACTAAACAACCTATGGATTGTATTTGGCATGGCCGTTTGGGCCATATATCACATAGTGTAATGGAAAATATTTCTTGTTCTGGCTACTTACCTGTGTCATCTTTCTCTAATTTTTCATTTTGTGAGCATTGTCAATATGGAAAGAAAACTAGGAATATTCACAAGACGCACATTGACTGTTCAATTCAGCCTTTAGATCTTGTTCATACAGATATGTGTGGTCCTATTCCCACAATGTCATTAGGTGGTTCTCTTTACTTTGTCACTTTCATGGATGGTGCTGCTAGAAAAGTATGGGTATATCCTATCAAAGCAAAGGATGAGGTATTCCCTACTTTCAAAAAATGTCTTGCTTCAGTTGAGACTAAAACAGGAACCACGCTTAAGGCTTTAGGTTTAGATCATGGGGGTGAGTATATCTCACATGAATTCAACCTCTTCTATCATTCTAGAGGAATTCATAGAGAGTTTACAACTCCTTATACCCCAGTAAAGAATGGTGTAGCTAAAAGGATGAATAGAACTATTCAGGATAGAGTAGTTTGTATGCTGGGTCATGCAAACCTTCCACAAGGCTTTTGAGCAGAAGCAATATTGACTGCACCTCATATGATTAACCTTTCACCTAATATTGCCAAAGTCTAAAAGTGGCACAAGAGTTACAGACTGGGAAGCCACCATATTATGATCATCTTTGAGTTTTTGGTTGTGAAGCATATGTTCATATACCCAAGGATCTTAGACAAAAGCTGGACCATAAGTCAAAGAAATGCATTTTTCTTGGATATGGTCGAGAAGGAAAATTTGGATATCGCTTATGTGATCTTGAAACATGATTAGTGATTAGAAGTAGTGATGTCATTTTCAATGAGTCTAAGATGCATAAACAGTCCATTAAGGAGGTTGAAGTGAGAATGGTGGTGTTTGAGGATACTAGTCCTCTAGTTAGCATGCATAAAAATGTTGCACATAGGGATGTTCAAGAGAATGTCTGATTACATTAGTCTGCAAATGTTCCTGTTCAGCAACCATTGGGATGTTCTACACATGTCTCACATCCACCTGATAGATATGTTCCAGGTTTGGATTTTGTTATGTTAACAGATGCTAGTGAGCCTTGCTACAAAGAGGCTATGCAAACAACGGATCATGTCAAGTGGGAGCGTGCCATGAAGATGAGTATTCTATTCACAAGAATGGTACTTGGCATTTAGTACATTTTCCAAAGGGCAAGAAAGCTTTACCATGTAAATGGGTATATAAGCTGAAATTCACATCAGATAGTGCCTCTCCAAAGTATAAAGCATGACTTGTTCCAAAGGGTTTTAAACAACAACATGGTGTTGATTTCAAGGAAATCTTCTCTCCCATGGTCAAGATGACTTCTCTACACATGTTGCTTGGATTCGTTGCAATGGAGGACTTAGAGCTAGTCCAAATGGATGTGAAAACTGCTTTCTTTCATGGAGATCTTGCAAATGAGATCTATATGGAATAACTAGAGGGTTACTTAGTTCCTAGAAAAGAAAGTCTAGTTTGTAAGCTCAAGAAGAGCTTATATGGACTTAAACAGTCCCCTAGACAATGGTATCAAAAGTTTGATGCTTTTATAAAGTCTCAAGGCTACTCTTGAAGCAATGAGGATCAATGTCTCTACATAAAGAGATGCTCATTTGGAAGCTTCATATGCTTGATACTTTATCTCCATGATATGTTGATTGCTGGGAAGTCCTCTTATGACTTGACAATTCTAAAAAAGAAGTTGAGTTAGAAATTTGATATGAAGGATTTGGGGGTTGCCAAACATATTCTTGGCATATGCATTACTTGTGATATGAGCAAAAGATGCATATACTTGTCTCAAAGTGAGTACATATCCAAAGTACTTCACATGTTCAATATGCAGGGTGGAAAGGCATCGAGTACACCTTTACCCACATATGTGAAATTGAGCAAGGATGATTGCTACAAATTATATGAAGAAAAGGAATTCGTGACCAAAATTCCTTATCAATCTGCTATTGGTAGTCTCACGTATGCTATGGTAGCTATGAGACCAGACATTGCATTTGCAGTGGGAGTTGTGAGCAAATATATGTCTAATCCCGACAAGCAGCATTGGGAAGTAGGAAGTAGCCAAGATGATTTTGAGATATCTGAGCGGCACTAAGGACAAGTGTCTATGCTTAGGTAGAGGGAAAGCATCCATTATTGGCTACATAGATCCCGGCTATGTTGGTTGTGTAGACAATCATACGTCTATATCAACGTACATTTTTTATTTTGCTTGAGGTGCTATGTCTTGGAGATCTCGTCTTCAAGAAGGTACAATTGTTTCCACCATAGAAGGAGAGTATGTTGTAGCTGTAGCCTTTTTGTCTTGCTTGTGATATGGGTCTACCTCAACATGTACCTCATTTGCTCAATGATAGTCAGATTGCCATTGCTTTGGCTAAGAATCCGGTCTATCATGCAAAGAACAAAGCACATTGAGGTCAGATATTACTTCATTAGAGATAGCTTAGCCACTGAGCACATTATTCTTGAGAATTTTCACACTCAAGATAATGTTGCAGATGCTCTGACTAAAGCTCTACCACATCATAGCTTTCAACATTGCTATCACTTGATGGGGGTTACTTGATCCATGATCTTATGCCATCACTTGTATACTGTGTAACATGCCCATTAGGTGGGAGGTATAGTTTGTATACTTACACTCGGGTATTCTTTATCATTCTCCATTTTTTTCTCCCATACTTACTTTTGCCATATTGGCCTTTAGTGGGAGATTGTTACCGTTAGTGTCCATGTGAAAGGCCAAATGGCCACCGGACATTGTTGTATATGTTCTTTAATAAAAAATATAGTGGTCTGGTTAGCCACAGACTGTAAGTTCAATCACATTTGTAACACCTAAGATGTGTGTGTTTGTGCTCCTTGTGTAATCCCTTTTTTTGCGTATTCTGCAACCTCAATGTGGAGTACTGTGTGTTGTGCTTGGAGCTCAATTTTCTACTCCGAAGTTATCATTGTAGAGATGTAGGGAAGGAGAGCACATTGTGGTGTATCGCCATCAAAATACTTCATCAACCTGGTTAGTTACATTGGGATGCTGCTTAGAGACTACTTTGATACCTTGTCCTCACCCAACATCATGGTCTTTGGTACAAAGGGGGCATTGAACTCACGCGATATTCAAATTCAGATTGGGGCGATGATCCTGATTCTCGATGGTCCACTTCTAAGTACATATTCTTGTTGGGCTCAGGACCTATCTCTTGGGAAAGTAAGAAGCAGCCTACATTTGCTCTGTCATCCATTGAGGCCGAGTACCGAGAATCCAACTTTCCATCATGTGAGGCCATCTGGATTTGACGTTTTTTATTTGACGTTGGTGTTTTGCAGGTTTCTCCAACATTCATTTACGCAGATAGCTAGTCAACATTGGCCATCACCAAGAATCCAATGTTCCACGCTCGAACGAAGCATATCGAGATCCTGTACCATTTCATCTGCAAGAAGCACGTCTCTCAGGAGATTACTCTAGAGTCATGTACCTCTCACGAGGACCTAGTAGACATGTTCATGAAGGCTCTACCTCTAGTTTCCCTCCAGTGCTTAGTGGACCTCTACAACATTCACCTACTCCAAAATGGATCTGTAGAGGGGGAGTTGATGACATGATTGCTCCAACATCATTACATTTGTATGTGCATGAGTGCATCTCCATTTTGTATCTATGAGCTACTCCATTTCCAGTTTGTTTCCATTTTATATTGTATCTCTTTTTTATTTGGGTACCTTGCTTTACCAGTGTATTCATTATGCTTTGAGGGAATTATCCCACATGAAATGTACTTTGGAGAGACCCTCCCAAATCTACATAAGGAGGGTCTCTCCCCCCATTTGTACTTGGTTAGAAGTTTGAGGAGCCTACTTCATTTTCTTGGCAAACTCATTTTTAATCCATGTGAGTTTATCCATTTCTTGGTCTACTCACTTTGAGTCTCTCACACTCTTTCTTTTGTGAGTAAACTCTTCTCTTCACTTTTCTTTTGTGCATATACTCTCTATAGACACAAGCCTAGCATTACTAAGAACTTGATAAGTGTAGGACAAATTGTGGAGAAAGGACTGTAGATGAGATTCAAAAAGTATGGAGCCTATTTATAGGATTCTTGGCCTACAAGCAATGAGGATATAGAGCAGTCAAGCACAATTTGGCATAGAAGAGGCCTCATCATATTTATCATAACTTATTTTCAATCAAAAGTGATTTTCATCACTAAAAGAACATTGTAAATACCATTTTTGGTAGATTAGATTCCATTTTGTTCAAGCCAAGGAGTCCTCAAGCTTGAGGAGTATTAGAAGCACCTACCTATCAATTTTTGTAATTTTTAGACTCCGTTTGAGCCATCAAATAAACCCTAGAGCCTAATTCCTAACTAAGTGAGACACTAGGTCTGGACAGGTCCAAACGCTAGTCAAAAACTATAAAAAGGGCTAGAGAGCTCATTTTTTAGGTTGGCTTGTTAGAGGTTTGATCTTTTGTAAGAGACTTCTTGAGTAATAGAAAGCACTCCATAGTTCCTCTCTTTGTTCCTACCCTGTGTGTGTGCATGTGTGTATGTGTGTGCATGCTAATGTGCTTCTCACTCATGCACTTGTTCCTTCACTTGCTCATGTTTGTCATACTAGTCCTCACATCTCCACGGATTGATATTTATGAGGTGGATCTCCTCACTTTGGTACTTACCATTGGCACCATTGTCAGGGAGAGAGCTTCGAGGACGAGTGTGTGATGGTAAGGCGTAGAGTTGTGAGGTTGGAGTCGTAGGTAATTTCCTTAATTTTTATTATTTTTTCTTACTTTCTTCATCAGTATCATTACCATCATCATCCTCACCATCTCCCACTTCCATCTCCATCTTCGCTAAATTTTAGTTTTTTGGCCATATTCCCTTCCCCACTTCATTCCCCTCATTTCACTTGTGAGAGAGAGCAAGAGAGAGCTTGTGTGCATTCTATTTTCTATGTTTTTGGGCATTTCTTGTAGGTTTTGGTTGCATCATTATCCCTAGCAGCTTGTGGAGGTGCAACAAACCTATGCATAGCTCCCAAGATGACGACCTCGTATCGCGACAGATAAAGAAAGTTTGTATTTCCTATTTTCATGTATGGCACGATACATCACACCACTAGAGCATTCCAAATCACAAAAAATTGCATTTTTTTTTGGCCTATCATGATAGATAGCCCCCAAACAGACAATAGACACCATCTATCATGATAGAAAACCCCCACGATGGATGATTGACACCATCTATCACGACAAACACTATCTATCATGATAGACACCGTCTATCATGATAGACACCGTCTATCATGATAGACAGCCCCACAATAGATGATAGACACCATCTATCACAATAGACACTCGTCTATCACAACAGACAGTCCCCCATGACAGACGATATACACCATCTATCACGATAGACACTATCTATTGCGACACACAAAGACCACGACAGATGATAGACACTATTTTTCATGACAGATAGAGACCATGATAGATGATCGACACTGTCTATCGTGACAGACACTGTCTATCATGATAGACAACCAATTTTGGTAAAAAATTGAGGTTGTATTTTTTTAAAATTTAAGGCTAATTTGTGGCATATCTACAAACTCTTTCACCTATCTCAAGATGTTGGTGTTTTTTTTAAATACACCAACATCTTGAGAGACCCTGTTTACCTGTTTTAACCTCCTGAACTCTCATAACTTTTTCATACGAAATCCATTTTTTGAGCTCTAGAGTGTGTTGGAAAGCTCGTTTTGAATCCCACTTGGCCTCAATACATTTTTCTTATGAATAATGTGTTGATTTTTAGATAGGTTAACTTGAAGTTAGCCCTCAATGGGATTAGGAAAACCAAAGGAGCTCTAGAGAAAATTTTATCAATACAAAAGGGAAAAAAAGGGTTTTTAAAAGTGTTTGAATCAAACTATCTATCAATTGAAGTTAAAAGCTGGAGCTAAACTTTGAACTTTTATAGGATCATAAGAGCTCTTGGAGAGACCAAAGTAAGGTGCCAGTGTGTGCAGGCTTGGGAACATGCATCCTGGGCATACAAGTGCACCATGGAGAAACAACTTGAGGTTGGAAGTTCTCTCAACCCCCTCAATCAATTCTTAGCATAGGCTAAGTGTGATTCGTGGTGATTGATTAGGGGCACGATAGGAACACTCAAGTCCTAAGAGCCTTTAAACTCTGAAGTTCAAGAATAGGCTAAGTACAATCAAGGGACAACTTAAGGGCAAAGAACTTAATCTGATTGGATGAAAATCATCAAGTACGGCAAACTTAAGTGCTCTTGACAATGCATATTTAAAGACAAGGAAATGCATGCCAAAGAAATTAAAAGGAAATACATGCCAAAGAAATTAAAAGGAACAAGTGATTGATATTAAGGAATCCGCAACATGGTTGTACAAGGGTCATTGGGCTAATCAATAGGGTATATGAACCTTAGATCAAGTTGACACCTAGGGAGAGATCGACAAAGTGTTAGATCATTTGAGGCTAGTGTCAACCATATAGCTAGGTCATGGGCCCAATAGCTTAGTGATTATCCCTACATACTCAGTTTAGAAACAAGTGATTTAGAGATGTCTTTTAACATGGAACGATCGATAGGTAGTGCAAGCACAAACTATTTACAAACACCAGAAGGTCCCTGTAAAATGCAATTGGAGTATATTAGGACCAACCCATTAGGTGCACACATCTATGAGGATGGGTTGAGGCGATTAGTTGTCTAACTCAAAAATCCTGATCAACCCTTCAGACTTGAACACCGAATCATTTCATATATTGATGAGCAAAGAACCATGTATAAGGTTAATAGCTTACCAGACAGGATTGATGAGTTTGGAAATGTCATTCCCGAGAATGAGATAGGAGACCCAGAGCAAGGAGACCTAGGCTGAGAATGCAAGACTCCTTGAGGCAAGTCTTTCTTGACAAGAGTGATTACTCCAAAGTGGATTCCCCAAGACAATAAAAGCATAGAGCTATTCTTGAATAGAGAAACAGATGAGGCTTTTTGGAGATTCAAGACATATCAACTGAGCAAAATAGGCAGAGCCACCATCTACGAGTTCAAAGATCCTAAGATACCAGGAAAAGTTTTCTACTTAGATAGCATGTCTAAGAGAATGTTCTTGGTAACAGAGCATGGCATGCATGCATACACTTGGAAGGGCGAGTTGATTTTCCCTCCTTCAAGATCTAATGTTTCCCATGGACACAAGGAGCAAGATTATCCTAGACTCATGAAACCCATAGGGAAAGAGCTAGAAAGAGACCTGAAGTGACCTTTGCAAACCCCGTAGAAAGAGAGCAGTCAGGATTAGATGCAGAAAGAACAGATCAAGAGAGACATAGAAATCCGAGACATCAAAGAGGCATGGATGAGTTTCCCTTGCCTAGGCCTAGAGAACATCCTAGAATCTTGAGGCCTACCCAACTGGTCAAATCCATGAAGAATTACTTTGATGGCACTGGAGATCCGTATGATCATGTAACAGAGTTTAAACTAGTGTTGAGAGCAGAACAAGTTGAGGACTTGTTCACTCAGTACAATGCCTTTGGTCTAACTCTCAAAAACACTGCCTTAACATGGTTTCAACCACTACATCATGGTCAGTTTAGGAATATAGACCAGTTGCTAGAAGCATTCATTATTGAATTCTATAAGAGTGGAATAAGGCACAACAGTTCATCATTGATCCATAGCTTTAAACAAACACCCCAAGAGAGGGTGAGACTCACAGGAAGAAGATTTAGGCAATACCTAGAGAGATTCTATGTTCTAGAGTTACCCACTCCAACCAAACAAGTGGCTTTGTTCCTAGATGGTTTGTTAAGTACCAAATTGAGATCGTATGTGTACTTAAAGGACCTTGGATCTATAGAACAGTGTGTATGCATGTGCATAGATATTGAGGATAATCTAGGGGAGGAATTAAAGCTTTCAAAAATCTATAAAGATTCAGATAGCTTTACTAGACTCCTAAACTAGCTACATCTATTGAGGAACTGACAAAAAAAAGTAGCTCAGAAGTTAGGAGTCTCTAACAAGTAGACACCTAGATTTGACCCATTGAAACGATGCTATACCTATGGAGGAGACCATATGGCTAATGTGTGCCCAATCCTGGCTCAAACCCAAGTGAACCCTAACAACCAATATTGCACCATAGAAAGGAGGTATACTAAACACATTGCACAAGATTTCCCATATAATAAGCAAGTGGTTAGGAAAAATTATCCACGGCCATATCCACAACCGGGGAGATGCCAGAATCAATACCTACCACAGCATTATGTTAGATCCCAACAACCCTACCAACCACCCTACCAAGTGCAACAAAGGGTGTTAGTTCAACAAGCTCCACCTCCATCCAATGTGATCCCAGTGAAGTATGCAAAACCTAAAGAAAATTTGAATAGAGTGTTAGTGCCAGCATCACCATCGATTTCAGAAAGTGACCCAAACAATCACAGTTTTGATTTGGCTCACATGGATGGTCCACCAGCCTATTATATGCAGTCACCAGAGCATAATGAGGTTTATCCTTATGAAAATCTTGGAGAACCTAGTTGGGAACTAGAATACACTAATTCATGTATGCAAACCCTAACTCTAGATCCCAACCTAGACAGATTAGACCCCTAGCTCCTAGAGGACCATGCTACATATGCCAGGGAGATCACTTCATTCGTGATTTCCCTATACCTACACCTATGCAACCCTAATCAGTGACAATTCAAGGCTTTTGTTCGAATTGTGGGAAGGAGCACCTTCTACAAGATTTTCCTAAGAACCCAAACAATGGGTTGAAGATCACTCTTGTTAACGTCATTGGGTTAGTACTTGATTCTATTGGAAGCATGACTTCCACTGCCCCATTGCAAGTAGTCACAAGAGCTCAAGCATTACAACAAAACCAAGGCTTAGGCCAAGAAAAGAGTTCTGAGGTTAGTGAGACCGAGAGCCTAACCAAGAAAAGGATAAGATATTGGAAAGAAAGTCGTGAATGAATAAACAGACAATGGGCAAAGAAGATGAGCGACCTTGAGGAAATCCTAAGAGAAACAAAGGCCAAGTTAATTGAAATTACATCTCAAACACACTCTCGCACGTCACCACCACCACCATCCAATCAACCTCATCTAACCTCACCACCACCACCTAGAGTAGGATCAGTCTTAGTAGATCTCACTCCAGAGGATTTAGACATGATGCTTAAAGCATATCAAGCTAGAATCAAGACGGGCCAAACATAACGAATCATGAAAAGTGTTACCCTAGAATTGATCTAGAGATGGAACAAACCAAAATTTGTGCTAAGATGGTAGAATTGGCTCAAACGATGTTTGAGGCTAGTCGCCTCTTCAATTGCTCTAGTTCAGCTAAGACTGAGTTGCATTTTGATGGAGTATTAGAAATATTGGAGAGGTTAATTGCAAAATCTGGAATGGAAGCCACCTCCCAGGGTAAGGACAATGCAAGTGAAAGAATGAGCATTCCTCCCAAGGAAGCTTATGTGCCTTATTCCACTGAACTAGACACCTCTTCTTCTATGAAATCGTATTCACAAGAATTTCTATGAGAGATTCAAGAAGAGAAATGGGAGCGAGAAGTGAAAATCCTCCCCCCATTGAACTTATGGATGACCGACATGATCGATTCCCACAAGATATTCCTTCTATTTATGGAGAATAAGAGGATATCCAATCAAGTGAACCATTAGACTTCGAGTCTAACTCCTTACAAGAATTGCCTCATGTGTACCTAAGTCACGAAGTCTTAGGGACTTGTGCCAAAGAGACTAAATCTTGTTTGCCACACAAGTGCATATAGTGGTGGATTGACACACGCTTAATTATCAATCCAAAGAATAGAACTAACCAAGTGTATGAGGACGTGTGCATACATGATGGAAGGTGAAGAAGTTCAGCTAGAATGTATGAGAAAAGACTAACCTACCTCTCCAAATACACTTACACACTGGAAGTGTCTGCCGCGACACCACTTACAATAGTTTTTACTAAGTCGAATGCTTCTCCTAGCTCCAAACTCCGAATATGGCCAATAGCAGATTGCTTTCGAAGCTCTCGAAGAGACGCATCTTTTGGAAGTGGTTTCACTCGAATATGATAACCGTTTTTCAAGTTATGACCAAATTAGTGAATAGTAGGAAACACACACACTGACTTCACAACTCACGTTTGCTCACACACACACACTACAGTAGCTCAAAAGTGATGGGGAGGGGTAGACAATAGTCCTACACACACATTCCAAACTTCACACACACACAAAAGATAATAGAGAAGATGAAAATCTGTAGGAAAGAAGCAAATTCGAATTTCTGAAGCTCTCCTTCTTCAAAATGGCAAAAAAGTCCTTACAAAGAGTCACCGAGTGACTTATATACATGTGAAAATGGTCCTTTCACACAAGTGACTGGCACTTTATTGACTAATCTCTATTCTCCTACTATTTTACAGAAAATATATTACAATGATTTGGGATTATGCATCTAGAGGACTCCTCTAGTGCTTTTACATAGCTTTGAGGGAATTTTCTAAGATTTTGAAGAAGAAAAATATGCCCATTAATTTGAAAATTTTGGGGCTCCCCTTTTGTGCCTCTTTGCTCTGCAACACTCTCCCCCTCTTTGTCTCTGTTGTCCCGTGACAGGCTTTTGTTTCTCGTTTGTAGCTTGTCTAAGGCTTCGAATACACGCACCCAGTGGTCGAAGAAGCGATAAGGACTGTCAGAGAATTTGTTACTTTATCCGAAATTAGTCCTTTGCTTCTATAATCCCCTTGGTATTCTGTACATTCATAAATCTAGGTTGCTGCATTAAATTGGGCTGCCACACACGCCATAATTTGCTGACCTCTACTCTCTTTTAAGAGAGCATTATGTTTTAAAGGTCCTATTCTTGAATCTTCTTTGTCATCCTCCAGGACCTGTTCCATTTCTTCCCACCACATGCGTCCCACTGGACGAGGAGGCAACTAGGACCTTCAGACAATTGGTTATCTTATCCGATGAAGAGTCCTTCGTGTGCTGTCTCTCTCCTCGACTTGTTTCGCTTCACCGCCAGCTCCTAGTGGATGAGGAAGCTGTGTGCAACCTCCCATGAAATGTTCTGGTTGTTATCTTTCTTTAATTCCACTCCTCAAGACATGGATCTTTGGCGTTGTTGCCTGATGCGTGCTCCTGCGGGGCTTTGGGCAGAGAGTTGGTCTTCCCTTTTTGCCCATCGAGTGCACAATGACCTGGTCACAATTATAGTTATTTATAGGATGTTGAGCTTCAACACACAAATCCAAGAGAATGAGAGGCACTATTCCATGTGCCCAAACACGAGAGGTTCTTACGACCCTAGAGGTCTCACCACGAGGGGGACAATGCCTCCCTTTACGATTTGAATTCCCCGATCTGACTCTAGAGACACATCGCAAGCTGCTCCATCTACACCCCCTATACCTTTGGAGTTTGAATTTGATACATTTAGAGACATTGAAGGGATGAGCAACTTCAATTTTGAATCTTTTTTGCAGACCACTCAACTATCAGATGTAGAGTTCTTTTTTGATGCAGAAGGACTTGTCACCTCCACACAAAGAAGGGGTAAATCAATAGAAGGTTGGGATGTCCACTGGGAACACAAACAACAAAGGACCCTATCTCAACAATTAGGATGGTCCGAGGGGGAAGAAGAAGAAGAAGGAGAAGAAGAAGAAACTATTGAAGCCTGACCTATACTGTAGAAGTCTACAGATTATACCAAATCATGGAAAGAGTGCAAGGGTTACTTTCTAAACATAGCAACATAGTACTCATGGCTAGCTCTTGGAAGAGGCTAGTGTCGATTCTGAATTCAGTGAAACTCTACTATTGCTCTCAAAAACCTAGTGTAGTGGAAGCCATATGATCCACATTGTAGAGGCCTCCCGCCCAATATGATCCACATAGATTCCAAATACGACCAAGGTCCGGCAAAAACATTCAGATCCCCATCACCACTATGGAGGCAACTACTATGGCAATCAAGCCAATGGAGACAACATCCCAAGCCACTGGAACTCTTGGCCATGAAATGATGGTTACACATGAAGACACAATAGAGCCACTAACTCCAACACCTCCACCATCATCCCCTTGAACCAAGGTTGTAAATATTATTCCTACCATCGATACCCAAGAGCAACCCTTCATCTTTCGTAGCCCCACTTCTAGTTCAACCCTATTTTCTTCTTTTGACAACCCCTTGTATCATACTGCCACTGTTACATCATAACCCCTCAATGATCCTATTGTGGGACACCCTGCCTCTACAACCTAAGTCCTAGGACACCCAAACATGAGATCTAGTTTTCTAGGATTCCCTGTTACCAAACCTCATTCCATGGCATTCCCACCTCCAAGCTCTTACTTTCCTCCCTCCATCCCACCAATCCTTCAACCTGCCCATGCCTTTCTTTCTAGAATGTTTCAACCCACCACCCAAACCTCCTTGTCGGTCCTATTCCCAACACCAATGCCACAATTATTCACCACCACCTCACACACACTAGCTACCATTCCATTGTATATGGTAGACACCACACTCACCTCCATGTCTGATAGCATGGACATTTAGCACCCACAACACCTCCCCCTCCCCCCACGTTTCCACCATCCCCCCACCACGAACTTCACCTGCACACACCTCTCTATTAGACACAACATCCACACTCCCCATCCCCCATTCTATTTCCCTTGCATCAACCAATGTAAAAAATACACCTTCATCTATGGATATTGAAGTATTTCGATGGTGATGCACCACAGTGCGCTCTCCTTCTCGAGAGCTCAACGACAATATCCTCGGGGTAGAAAACTGAGCTCCTAAGGCTGTACACAATACTTCCCAGAGGCTCTTGAATACGTAGAAAACACAGTACGCAAGGAGAATGAAGACAGACTTCTTAGGTCTTACAAATGCAATCAAACTTACAGTCTATGACTGACCAGACCACTATATGTTTTATTAAAGAACATATACAAAGAAGTGTTCGGTGGCCATTTGGCCTTTCACATGGACACTAACGGTAACAATCTCCCACTAAAGGCCAATATGGCCAAAGTAACTATGGGAGAAAAATAAAGAATGATAAAGATACCTAAGTATAAGTATACAAACTATACCTCCCACCTGATGGGCATGTTACACAGTATACACGTGACTGTGTAAGATCGTGAATCAAGTAACCCCCATCAAGTGACAATAGTGTTGAAAGCTATCTTGTGGTAGAGCTTTAGTCAAAGCATTTGCATCATTATCTCGAGTGTGAACCTTGTCAAGAATAATGTGCTCAGTGGCTAAGCAATCTTGAATGAAGTGATACCTCACCTCAATGTGCTTGGTCTTTGCATGATAGACCGGATTCTTAGCCAAACAATGGCACTCTGACTATCACTGAGCAAACGAGGTACATGCTAAGGTAAACCCATATCACAAGCAAGACGAGAAAGCCACAATGTTTCCTTACATGCCTCACTTGTTGCAACATACTCTGCTTCTGTGGTGGAAACAACTATACATTCTTGAAGATGAGATCTCCAAGAGATAGCACCTCCAACAAAATGAAAAATGTACCCTGATGTAGACTTACGATTGTCTACACAACCAGCATAATCAGAATCTCTATAACCAATAATGGATGCTTTCCCTCTACCAATAATAGACACTTGTCCTTAGTGCCACTCAGATATCTTAAAATCATTTTGATTGCTTCCCAATGTTTCTTGCCAGGATTAGACATATATCTTCTCACAACTCCCACTGCAAATGCAATGTCTGGTCTCGTAGCTACCATAGCTGTAAGATCTCCATGCAAGAAAGTAGTTTTCACATCCGTTTGGACTAGCTCTAAGTCCTCCATTGCAATGAATCCAAGCAACATGCACAGGGTAGTCACCTTGACCACTGGAGAGAAGATTTCCTCGAAATCAACACCATGTTGTTGCTTAAAACCCTTCGCAACAAGTCCTGCTTTATACTTTGGAGAAGCACTATCTGATGTGAATTTCAGCTTATATACCCATTTACATGGTAAAGCTTTCCTTCCCTTTGGCAAAGGTACCAAATCCCAAGTACCATTCATGTGAATAGAATCCAACTCACTCTTCATGGTACGCTCCCACTTGACATGATCCTCTATCTGCATAGCCTCTTCGTAGCAAGAGGGATCACCGGCATCTGTTAGCATAACAAAATCCAAACCTGGAACATATCTATCAGGTGGATGTGAGACACGTGCAGAATGTCTCAATGGTTACTGAACAGGAATATGTGCAGACTGATCTGAATGGACATTCTCTTGAACATCCCTATGTGAAGCATTTTTATGCATGCTAACCGGAGGACTAGTATCCTCAAGCACCACTCTTCTTACTTCAACCTCCTTAATGGGATGTTTATGCATCTTAGACTCATTGAAAATAACATCGCTACTTCTGATCACTGACTGTGTTTCAGGATCCCATAAGCGATATCCAAATTATCCTTCTCGACCATATCCAAGAGGAATGCATTTCTTTGACTTATGATCCAGATTTTGCCTAAGATTCTTTGGTATATGAACATATGCTTAACACCCAAAAACTCAAAGATGATCATAATATGGTGGCTTCCCTGTCCATAACTCTTGTGCCACTTTCAAACCTTCGGCAGTACTAGGTGAAAGGTTAATCACATGAACTGCAGTCAACACTGCTTTTGCCCAAAAACCTTGTGAGAGGTTTGCATGATGCAACATAGAGAATACTCTATCTTGAATAGTTCTATTCATCCTCTCAGCTACACCATTCTATATTGGGGTATAAGGAGCTGTAAACTCTCTACGAATCTTTCTAGACTGACAAAAAAGGCTGAATTCATGTGAGGTATACTCAACCACATTAGTTCCTTTTTCAGTCTCAACTGAAGCAATCCATTTTTTGAAAGTAGGGAATACCTCATCCTTCGATTTGATAGGATATACCCAAACTTTTCTAGTAGCATCATCTATGAAAGTGACAAAGTAAAGAGAACCACCTAAGGATCTAGTCGGCATAGGACCACACACATCTTTATGAATGAGATCTAAAGGCTGAATTGAAGAGTCAATGTGTGTTCTATGCACATTTCTAGTTTGCTTTCCATATTGACAATGCTCACAAAATGAAAAATCGGAGAAAGATAACACAGGTAAGTAGCCAGAACGAGAAGGATTTTCCATTCCACTACGAGATATATGGCCCAAATGACCATGCCAAATACACGACATAGGCTATTCAGTAACAGCTAACAAGTGTTCCTTCTATGATACAAATAAAGGATAAAGTGAGCCAACTTTGCTTCCTTTTGCAATAACCATATTGCACTTTGATATGCGAAAGGACTGAGCATAGAAGACCACCTTGTAACCAAGGTCATCAAGTTGACCAACTGACATCAGAATGCGTGATAATTGAGGTACATGGCGTACATTATGCATAGTAAATTTTGAACCATCAATGAACTGCACAACCACATCTCCAATCCCTACAACATCACATTGGTAAGAATCACCGAGTCTCACGGTACCAAGAGACTTTGCTGCATAATTAGAGAACCATTCTCTATGTGGTGTCACATGGAAAGAAGCACTAGAATCTAACAGCCAAGTGTGGGAAAGAGAATCAGCCATAAGAGCCTCAGTTGGCACCATACTATCAAGTGTCAACACATCAACATCATCAGAAATAGCATTAATTTGTTCGATCTTCACAGTCGAAGTAGATGGTGCAGGTAACTGTTTAACATGCCAATCAACATTCGGTCCTTTACCTTTAGCATTCTTTAATGCATAACAGTCTTTCTTCATGTCTCCTTTCTTATGACAATAATGGCATTCGATATCCCTCTTCCTTGATTTACTTCTACTCTTATTCCGTTGACAATTATTTTCCTTGTTCTTGCTCCTGCCACGTTGTTGATTCTTTCCTTGGTAAGAATCACGAACATTATATGCATCTCCACTCTGAGTGCCAACCATGGATTTTCTATGAATCTCCTCACTCGAGTGCTCCACATATGTCATCATAGACAAGTTTACCACCAAGTGCACTATTGCTAGTAACTATGTAAAATGTATCCCATGATGAAGGCAAGGTGCATAACAGCAATACTGCTTTCATTTCAATATCCATATCCATTTTTTGAGCCTGTAACTGAGAGAATATAGCATCAAACTCATTTAGATGAGCAGCAACACTATGTGTGTCCTTCATACGAAGGTCATATAATTTTCTCATCAGATAGACTTTATTTGATGCTGTCTCTTTTTCATATGTATTGCATAATTTCTTCCAAAGCTCCTCTGCACTTTCACAGTCTAATACTGTAAAGTAAACATTATCTACCAGGTGCAAGCAAATGGTAGACCTGGCCATTTCATCTAACTCATCCCAATCATCTTCATCCATGTCAGTAGGCTTCTTTGAAATTCCATTTACTGGCTTCCATTGCCTGAGACCTCTGATGCCATGATGGTAGAGAACTGAATGGAATGATAATGGAGCTAGAAGAGTCCGAACACCAACGAATAAGTGTATCAAGGAGTGAATCGACCACTATATAGTTAACAAAACTAGAAATCTAGAAAATTTTTGCCAGAGTATCCTCTGCAAAATGAGCGTATGAACAATGTCAAAATATCATAAAACTGCAAGTACTGACATGTTTTCCTGCATAGTGAATCACTGACTCCACTGCATATAATCACTTACCCAATAGAAGCCAACTAGGCTTATCGAGCACCTATGAACAACTATCATACATCTCCTATGGTGAGGCTGGGTAAGTCTTCCACCTGCATCATCGAAGAGACCCCAACATCTAGGTGTCTTCCAGTTAAGAAACCCTCACCACGACCCTCTTTATCAAACATAAAAGGCTTTATGCAGAGAACATAACCGCTATATCAATAACCGCTATTTGGACGTACATAAGCGGTATCCACAGAAGCATACATAATGTGTATGTGCTCAATATATGCAGTAAAATGATACTGAAAGGCTGAATGCATAGCCCAAAAACTAACCAATAACACCTGCAAGTGTCTGTCAACTCTGATGTTTTTGGCTCAAAAAACGTGCATAAATTTGCAGTGGTTGCTCCCACCAAAACTGAAAACCTCTCGAGAAACCTGTAGTTTTACAAGTGTGGTAGAAAGTACAGCCCAAAAGGATGATATTTATTGTCGAAGAAGTACAAAGAACACCCTTCTTGATGTTCTTGGACCTATGTGAAGAGAAATATGTGCGAAAGTACTCCAAACTGGCTCCAAAAGACACCCCAAAATTGCTTCAGAAATAGGCTTTGAAAGCAAAGAGTGAAGCCTTGAGGGACCAAAACTCATTCAAGGTAATGTCAACCTTAGTCTTTCCCCTTCCTCAGACACCACAAGAGTGTAGCTTAGTGGCAAGAGATTGCCATGATTAAGCAAGCTCTGGGGGAATAGTATTGGGACGGGTGACCTCTCGGGAAGTATCGGGAACCTCTATATTCCTTGATCGTTGATGTCCTCCCTCACGTGCAGCCATCGGTGCCAACGGTGACTTCGATGACTCAGATGACAACGTATGCCTTGGTTTCCACCTTAGTCGTAAGCCTTGGAGAAAGCCTGGAGGGGGTGCTTAGTTCGCTTGCACAAAAGCAAAAAAGCTTTTGCCTCAAACTACTCTGATACCAGTGAAGTATTTCGATGGCGATGCACCACAGTGCACTCTCCTTCTGGAGAGCTCCGCGATGATATCCTCGGGGTAGAAAACCAAGCTCCTAAGGCCGCACACAGTACTTCGCAGAGGATGTTATATATGCAGAAAACACAGTACATAGGGAGCACGAAGACAGACTTCTTAGGTCTTACAAATGCGATCGAACTTACAGTCTGTGACTGACCACGCCACTATATGTTTTATTAAAGAACATATACAAAGAAGTTTCCGATGGCCATTTGGCCTTTCACATGGACACTAACGGTAACATATATTGTATTTAATACTATGATTCAGTGTATGATGCAGCTTCAGACAGGATACCAACAACTAGAGGCACACAATAGGACATTGCAAGATCACTCTACAGAGCTAGAACTATTAATAACAACACTTGAGGAAGGCAATGAAAGTCTAAAAACATAGTCTCATACATTACAAGAAGCCAATAGCACATTAGAGACAAAGTTGAATGACATAGAACAAGATGCCATGCAACAAGTTGAATGTCATCTACGAACACAGATGGAACGTAACTCTAAACTCCAGTGCAACTTGTGCTACTAAGAAGGCATCTCACAACAACTCACAAGGATAATAGATGTTTGCAACTCCAGAATCAAGAAAATTTCGAAGCAGCCATAGAGAGCACACCAAGGGCTACCATAAAGTCCATCAAATTTTCAAGCCATGCCCCCCAAGACCATCAAAATTATCTTCAAAGATTATGGTAACCTGATCGAGGCCCATGACAAGTTATCAGAAGAACTCAATCAAGTGCAACAACATAGAATTTCAGATACTACAACTATTCCACAGACCACCATATCAACATCTTCAATCATTATTGACTCAACAGCACTACAAAGAACTACAAAAATAAGTCACAGAACTGCAAACAAGGCTATTACAATATGAAAGGCCACCATCCCCATCGGAGACCCTCGTAGAAGAAGAAATAGTCTTCATTCTAGTGGAACAAATGTTTGAAGATGACTACGATCCACAACCCATTCCTGGCAGATGTATAACAGAAGAAGGCCAAGATACATTTGAAGCTCCACGACCCTCATGGTTCAAACAAGTGGAAGACATTGGGAGCACCCATGAAGATCGCATAGTGGTGGAAAATCAAACCATGTGAATCATAGAAGAAATAGTGCTACAATCTAACTATTTCCAACAGTTGGCACCTGACGACTCATCACGACATCTGAACTTCAGTACATGCCATATTTTATAATTCTGACTGATTATAATGTAGAAATTAAGAGAGTCATGGGGAATACACCCACATTAGCGATGCAATTCCAGCCAGAGGATTTATCACTGACAACATAGAAAGATAATATTTATCAACTGACTTGGTGGCAAAAACTCTTAGAAACTTGCCCAGAAATGCTATGCACGTGGAACCATGCACCCTTACATCTTCTTTACAACCCACGTTATGGACTAGGTCAAAGGTCCAGGTCATGGAGAACATTTAATATCAACGTACAGAATAATGCACAATGAAAGGAGTCGCTCAACTATCCATACATCACGCCACCATAGGGACCCCAAGCATTATGATTTGGTGTATGACGTGAGCATGACCCCAAGCATTAGAGTAGCTTATGTTTGGCATGCTTGCATCAAATACCTCCAGGCCTCTTACAAAGAAACCTTTGAAGATATGTTCACTACAGGCTTTTGGGAGTATCACTCTAAGATGTTTACATCAAAACCAACACACACCGAAACCAACACACCTGCTTCACTTATTTGCATGTGATCAGGCTATGTATTCAAAGTATTACATGACACCACATCCAAATATCCCCAGTGCCATCAGTTGGGATGCATTGCAAGCTGATCTAGCAAAAGGATTAAGGCTCCGACAAAACAAGTTGACCACCAATGTCATCCAATATAACATTGACCACCCTATAGAACAGAGGTATGTAAGGGGTGACAGATGCTACAGAGGGGTAGTGTTGGCCTAAAAGCAATGAGGAGATAGAGCAATCAAGCACAATCCGGTACAGAAGAGGCCTCTTCATTTTTTAGTGCTAGAGACTTGAAAAGCCTCACATTAATCCATAAAAATAAAAGAACAGCAAATAGTGTGTATAAACACTTCAAAGATGTGAGATGAGTGAGTCTCATCACCAATACTACACATAAAAATGCTCAAGAGTGTTGATAAACAATACAACATATGAGATCCCTTACGATTGCTTCAAATGATATGGATAGATTATGATGAACATTCACAAATTCAAGAGCAAAGGTGGGAGGGAGGGAAAATGGGGTATGAGGGTGGGAGAATGATGAAGAAGGAGGGTGGAAGAGTGGGCAAATGGGCAAAATGAAGTCAAAAGAATGTAAAATCATGGGAAAAAGGCTTCTCCAAAGGGGAGGAGAGCAACACCACCAAATTCAAACACCACCACCATCAAAATGACCACCAAACAATCCATCAGGACCACCACCTAGTGCAAAATGAAAAGAAGGGTGCACTCACAAAATGAAAGAGTGTGAGACTCAAACGTGAGGACACCATGAAATGGGAAAACTCACATGGATTAGAGAGAGCTTGCCAAGAGCATGGAGTAGGCTCCTCAAGCTTCTAAGCAAATACAAATGGGGGGAGAGGCCCTCCTTGTATAGAGTTGGAGAGGGCTCTCCAAAGTACATCATATGTCCCCTTGAAGGAGAATGAATAGACACATAGAAGCAAATGGCAAGGTACCCAAATACAAAAGGATATAATATAAATTGGAAATAGAAATGGAAATTGAGTGTCTCCCAGATACAAAAGGGAGATACACTCTCACATTCTCAATAAGAAAGGCCCATGATAAGTGCTAGATTCCTTTTGTATTCTCTAAAGTGGAGTCTGAACATGCCCTCTCCCTAAAGATGGTCTTCATTTTGAAATCCTCACTCTTGATTTAGGCAATATGTTATGTCAAATTAGGCTCTTGAGGGCCAAAATAATAAACAAGGCCTCTTAGGCACTTAAGCTTTTGAGGGGTTCATTTATCTTGCTATCAATGGGAGTTTTTGGTCAACTGGGTACCTTAGTCTTTGCCATACTTGCTTAAAAGAGCTTGGATGTGTCTAGCTCTCTACATTTCAAACTTATGTTCAAAATAAGTATGGGTAATACTCTAGTAGTGTATGGAAAAATCGTTGTTGGAGGCTTTCTCAAAAAGGGTTTTTTTCTTTGAAAATATCCTTGCTATTACTTTCACATTGGTCTTACAATTTCCAAATGCTTCACTTCCAAGTCATATCTCCAATTTGACCAAAAATCAACAAGCGATTTCCTTCAGGGATTAGGGAAATTGTTTGGTTTTAGGTGAGCTTTTATGGATGACTTATTGGAGTGTACCACTTTGTTTGGTGTCTTAAAAAGTTTGCTAATACTCCTAACATGCTTGACTTGGCAAAAATGTCTCTCTAGATGGCACTATGCAAATCATTTCTTGATGTTTTTTGAATTCTTAGGGCTTTTAGTGATGAGAACACTTGGGAAAATGATCTTTGATTCTTGTGATCTTGTGAAGCCTCAGAAAGATGTGAGTTAGGCTAACTATCTCCCTCAACCTAGCAACAATGTCCAAAAGCTCCAAGGAAATCATTTTGCTTCTAGTGGTGGTTGGAGGCCTTTTGTCCCTATACTTGGACTTGAGAAGGTTCAACACATGTTTTCAAGCACTAGACTTCCTTGAATGAGTAAAAGTTCCTTCCTCTTAAGACTTTTTGCAAGGCTGATTTCTTTGCTTGTGTAGGGAAATTATTGAGGCTTCCCTTTTCTAGCCAATCCCCTTGGAACTTGATATTCCAGTGTGCTTGAACCCTTTGGATGGTAGATTGCTTCCAAAATTCCCAGAATTTTGCACCCACTCTTAATAATTTCCATACAATTTCCCTACTCACTTCGTGAAATCATTTGATGACATTATTTCCCGACTCTTTAATTTTGTGGCATCTTGTCTAGGTCTTCTATACATACCTTGATTCTTTTTTCTTTTAGCCTTTTATGAATTGATTGGTGAAAGGTTCAGATTTCTTTTGAGGGATGATGTCTCTATGTGTTTCAGTTTACATAAATTGTTGGCCTTTAATTTCGTGCCATTCAAACATTTTGCACCTTTCTATTGTGAGTTTGGGATCTAATGTCCTTGTCAATTTATATGTTGTGTGCGGACCATCTCTTCTTGGTCAAATGATCCTTGGTTTTTGCTCAAGTTTGAGGGATGATTTCCTTGGTTAAGATCTAATGGGGAAAATATTGGGGTTTTAATGAATCTTTCTTCTTGTTTCAATTATCACTTAATTACTCCTTTGCATGGGTGACTTACAATATTGATCCTCTTAATTATAAAGTAGGTTTTGTGTCAACCAATCTTATTTTGGCCCCACAAATAAGAGGGAAATTCCCTAACTATAGATTGGTAGGAAGATTGTTGGTGGCTTTTTGCCCTTCTTAATGAATGGGTTTGTTACTTTTCCCCACACTTGAGCTTGTGACATTGTGGTATTTAATATTCCCTGTAGGGGCAGGCTAGAGTGAAGTGAAGAAACTACGTTGCGAGGTAATATGTTTGGTCACCCCACTATCAAAGTACTAATCATTTGAGTCTATTGCAGACATACATTGTTCATGAGAAGATGGGCCAAAACTATAAACAATGGTAAATGCCCATTCTTCATTCTGTACAAGATTAGCAGACTCTGTTTCGAGTGTAGAGACCTCCGCAACAACCATTCCAGCCTCTTTTTTACTTTTCTCTTTAGCAACCAGTTTTGGATAGCTCTTTATGACATGATCATTTCCTTTATAGTATTTGCAAAACAATTTCTACTTTTCTATTTTCTTCTTGTCTCTATCTTCCTTCTTTGATTGTGTAGAATTAGCATATTTTGGTTTACTAGTAGAAGAGCTCCATTTACCTTTGCCCTTCTGATTAGCCAGGAAAGCTTGATCTAAAACACACATAATGGACTTGTTCTACCTAGACTGATCTTTGTGCAATAGAACAAAGACTAACTCCTCAAATGTTAAGGCATTTGGATCTTTCATAATCAACTATTCTTTCAAATCAATTATTCTTTCATCAACACAAATCAACTATTCTTTCAAGTCTTTGATCTTCGTCAGAAAATTGTCCATGGAATCACCTTCATCTATGTGCTCACTCTTCAACTGTTTTTAGATGTAAGCAACACGAGCCTCATTCCTTGCTTGGTATAAAGTGGTAAGTGTATCCCAAGCATCCTTAGCTATTCTACAAGAGTGAATGCGAGGAATAATGGCATGTTTGATACATAAGGCTATCAATGCATGTGCCTGAGCATCTCTGCCATCCCAACAAATTTGCTCTGCAGTAGGTGCAGCAAGAACCGCAACACAAACAAGAACATGAAGAATATCACCATCTTCAATGCCATCTGCAACACCTTCAGCAACTATGTTTGCAGGTGAAATAGGACGTTTTTCAACACCATGTACAATATTCCACAGTCCTTTTGCAACCAATGCATGATGCATCATATAAGCCCACAATGGGTAATTGGTACCATCCAACTTACCCTCAACATCCAATATACGAAATACATCACTGCTTTCAACCATGACCACTTACTAAAATACCTTGTCAAGTTCTGCTAAACATATAGCAAACTTTGAGATGCTTATATTGGTGAACCAAAACCTATACATATCTTTGGCACAAAAAGACGAAATTGCCTACACAAGGGCTACGATAGTGCATTCAGTGGTTGAAGCGAGCTCATATCGTAATTTTGGCACCACATAGCAAAGCTGTTTTGATCTCCTAATCACCCTGAGTATGCTCACCAATTTTCATGTGATTTTGAGACTGTGGCCGGAGAGGTATCGAAGATCCCCTAGATGAAGCAGTGACCTACTCTAATACCAATTGTTTCAGATCAAGGTATGTGGAAGCACGCAAATAGCACAAGGAAGAAGAAGAAGCTTGGAGCACAACACACAATACTAAATTTACTAGGGCTACAGGTGTATATACAAGCCACGGGAAAAACCTCCTAAAGAGAGAAAAAAGTGCCCCAACGGTCTAGTGTGTTCACACACATCAGTACCTAAATATATCAACACCCTTAGTTAGTATTATTTCTCATCTTTTGATTGAGTTGAATGTTTGTTGAGGGGATTAGTGGATCACACATCTTCTTTGTACACAATTTCTAATGCCCATTGGTTATGCACCAAAAAATTTCTATTGCATCAGCAATTGTCTACAACTTGAAGATTGTGTGGCACATAAGGATGAGTGGTACATCACCTTTCTTGGAGTGCCTAGGTTTTGAGATCAAAATCGAACATATAGCATAGACAATCATTATTTTTTTATGCATGTGAGTGAGATTTTCTTGAATTATGTGTATTCCAATCTCTTCCTAGATTTCCAACATATCCATCTTCATGGATGACTCATGAATTTTCTTATCCTTTTAGTATTTGGTTTGATCCCCATAGAGTTTTTTGTATAGATTCTTTGTGCCCACAACATCATGGGCAATGATTGCTGCAACATCATTTTGTTGTTTCTCTATACATGATTATATGACCCAACAACCTCTTATTGCCATGTACACTCATATATAGGTGCAAGTTACTCTCCATTTACTATACAATTGTTGTGCATGGTTAAAACGTAGAGTGAAGAGAAAGGAATACTTGAAAAAAGAAAATTCTCCTTATAAGTAGAGAGAGAGAGAGAAAGAAACATGTAACATCAATTGGAAACCATTGGGAAGACGTATCTTTCACCTTCCAACCATCTCTTATATAGCTATAGCCTTGAGGATGAGAAGTGTATGTTTTTTCTTTGAACACCAACTTACAAGCTTATCACCAATGTATATCATGTAGCCATGAGTTGATCTCCTATCATCTTGGTTGAAAGAAATTGGACAAGCTTGTAGGAGATAGAAAAGTGCGTTTCAAAGCGACGAAGTTTGGTCAAGCCAACCGGCACAAGACCAGCCCTTGAGCTTATGGAGACTCAAAAGACCTTATAGGCATGCGATAAGTGCAAAGAAACACACTATGTACTTTGGTGCATCAAGGAGAATGAGTCGATACAAAACTGATAGGTTCACAGGTCGACTAGCTCAAAAAACTTACTATCTATGGAAGAGACAATGAACTTCAAATGCCCATAGCGACCAGCGTGATTACAATTAGAAAAAATCCTTTTATGGGAGTGATACACATAGGGTTGAGTGTATGGAATGCACAAAATTATAAGGAATAAGCAAAATATGCTATAGGAATGAATGCGACATTCACTGGTGGTACTTCCTATTTTTCAGGAATACATAGAGATTGAACCCGAGATAGAAAAACTCAGATTTCTCCCAATCTGCTGAAGCAAATTCTTTGAAAATTTATAGGCATAAACTAAAGACTTATACCTTTCCAATGAGCCATCTTGCACTCAATTTTGAGCTCTCGAGAGAGAGCAGCAGCCTCTTCAAGATTACTATTGGCGAAGAAGATGATGCAGAGAATTGAAGGAGAAAGACAATGATGGTCACAAGTGTATGTATATTGTTTCCATGTAATGTACAAGTAATTTCAATTCTTTATATAGACTCTAGGAGTGTTCCACGACTTCTACAAGAGAAATTTGAATTCAAATGAAGGTGGGAATGGTTGTTGGAGGGAATCAATTCACTTTCCTACAATCTAGGAAAAGTGAAGATCTAGTTTGATCTACTTTTAGGTGATTTGATTGCTTGATTGAATGCCGCTTCAACCACCACAAATTCGTGGGATTTGGGCTCTATCTTTTTACCTTTACATGTTTAAAGCTCAAGGCTTTTACAATGGTAAATGAGCCATCAAAAATCTCTCAAAAAAATACAATAAATCAGCATAAGAAAAAGAACTCTCCAACGGATATTCTTTGGACACGATAGCCTTTGATGTAGATCAAATCCACCTCAAGCATAGTGTAAGCTTGATGTTCCAACAGCTCCCCCTCAAGCTAAAGTATGCTTGAGTCTTCATTCTCTGATAGGTTGAATACCTGCCATAGCTTTGAATCTACAAAGCTTTATTCCATCAAGTGCCTTTGTCATCATATCTACTACTTGCTTTTCAATAGGAACAAAAGAAATGTCAATCTCCTTTGCCATGAGCTTCTCCCTGATGAAGTGGTAATGGACTTCTATGTGCTTGGTTCTCGCACGAAAAATAGGATTTGCTGCTAGATGCATGGAACTTACATTATCTCCAAATATGTGAGGTTTGGAACTCACAAATCCCAAATCTATATACAATGCTCTTAACCATATTGCCTCTTGAGTTGCTATGGTCAAGCCTCTGTACTCAGTTGAGGATAAAGCAACTGTTGGTTGCTTCTTGGAACTCCATGACACTAGCTTCGAACGTGCAAATGCTAAGTAACCAGATGTACTTTTTCTATCATCCTTAGCTCTTGCCCAATCTGCATCTGAGTAGATTTTGATATCCAAATCTGAAGAGTAAGGATAGAATATACCTTCATTGATTGTACCTTTGAGATACTTAAGTACTCTCTTAGCTGCATCCATGTGTGGTCTTCTTGGTGAGTGCATGAACTGACTAAGCACTCCCACACTATATGAGATGTCTGCCCTTGTATGAGTAGCATATATCAAGCTACCTACCAAGCTTTGATATTCTTTTAGGTCTTCAATTTTCTCACCTTCATAAACACTTAGTTTATGATTCATCTCCAAAGGTGTACCTAGGTCACTGATTTTGAACTCCTCTTGCATGTGTCTCTTGATCCTTTGAATGCCATTTAGATCATCACCTATCACAATAATATCATCTACATATACACATAGATAGATAACCTCATTGTGATCTCTTTTGATGAATAGAGAAGGATCTGAGCTGCTAGCTTTGAACCGTTGATCTTGAAGATATGTAACCAACCTGTAATTCCAAGCTCTCTTCACTTATCCAACCATTTAAGAATGCATTTTTCACATCAAGTTGGAGGAGTTTCCAATTCCTTGCTGCAGCTACACTTATCAACGTCCTGATTGTAGTCATTTTGCAACTGTTGAGAATGTTTCCTCAAGTCTATACCATGAGTTTGTGAGCATCCTTTGGCAACTAATCTTGCCTTGTACCTGCAAACTGATCCATCTGAATTTCTTTTAACTTTATATACCCATCTGCAACCAATTACCTTTTGATTCGGCGACATTGGAACCAAATCCCAAGTGTCCATTTCCTTCAATGCATCTATCTCTTCTTTCATGGCCTTTTCCCAATTAGGGTTTCCCTTTGCCTCTTCATAGGTTGAGGGTTCCTCTGAAATAGAGTCTTCTGCCAAGTATATTGAATGCTTCGTAACAAATGTGGAATCATATCCATACCTTTGTGGTTGTTTCTTCTCTCTTGCTGATCTTCTAGGTGCTTGTTTTGAGCATTCTCCAACCTCTTGCATCTTTGCTTTGCCTCTTGACTTCCATAGCTTGTAATCCTTTTGTCTTTCATCTTGGTCATTGTCTTTATCACTTCTTGGATCCTGGACCTATGTATCATGCTTGCTTCCTAATTGATGAGAGTCAAAATCAAGATCATAGTGTAGTGTTACCTTTTGTTTGTCTTCATCATACCAAGACCTGTATTCTTCAAACACAACATGTCTACTTGTAGTGAATTGCTTGGTTGAAGGATTGAAGAATCTGTAACCCATCTGAGTTGAATCATATCCAATAAACACTGCATTTGTTGCCCTTTCATCTTGCTTACCTCTTATTTGTGATGGTACATGAACATAAGCTAAACAACCAAAAACCTTGCCTTTAAGCCCTTATCCTTAATATGTGCATCATAGTAGGATTTTTGTCTCCTTTTAGCTGCATAAATTCTTGCTATAGCTTGTAGTCTTATTTCGTGCAGTTTTTCAATTTGGTTCAATTGTTGGGATAATTCATGGCCTGTCTAATTGTTTTGTTGTGCTACACGTAGGGTAGGAACTAACAAATCAATTGGTAAGATTGAATTCTTTTCGTATACTAAATTGAATGGAGTGGTTGCAATGGCCATCTTGTAAGCCACAGGAAAGGCCCAAATTGCATGATGCAATTGTTTGTCCCAGTCTGGCCTTTCGTTGTTGACTATTTTGGTCAACATGGTGCATACTACCTTATTGGAACTCTCAGCCTAACCATTGGCTTGTGGGTGGTAAGGGGCTGATTTTTTGTGAATCACAAGGAATTCATTCATCAGTGATTCTTTTACTTCATTGATGTTCCCTATCACTCACAATTTCTATTGGAAATCCAAAGTGAATAAAGATATTTTCAAAGAGAAATTTAGCTGTGGTTTGCACATCATTTTTCCTCGTTGCTTTTGCTTCTACCCATTTTGTTAAATAATCAGTGGTTACTATTATATATTCAGCATGTGATCCTTTGGATGGAGGATTTATAGGTCCTATGAAGTCAATGCCCCATTTGGAAAAAGCTCTTGTGCAGATCATGGGTCTTAGAGGAATGTCATCTCTTTTTATAGGATACTTGGTTCTTTGGCACACCTCGCAACTTCGTACATACATGTCGGCATCCACGTGTAGAGTTGGCCACCGCACGCATGCAAAGAGAATCATTTTTCTAGTTTTTTCAGCTGAAAAATGTCATCCTACTGCTCTCGCATGCACCACCTCGAAAATGGGTAAATATTCTCCTTCATGTACACATAACTATGGCTGATTGTCCTTTCCCCTTTTGAATAGTTTTTTTCCAATTATGGTGTAGTCCTTACTCATCTTCTCTAGAGTTTGCTTCCTAGCTAGACTAGCTCCTTCCTCATGCATCTGTGTTTTCAAGAATTTTAGCAATGCTTTACTCCATGCTGGTGCTATTGTAGAGAATTGTAAAGATGCATGGTCCTCTAGGGTATTCTCATGGCACTCTTGGCAATTGTTAATGTGTTCATGTACGTCCTTTGGCATGTCTGGCCAGTAACTCCTAGTATTTTCTAATCTCTTATTGTTCCATGAACTCCCTTGTGAATCTTTGATCAATTCACATGAGCTTGTTCCATTAAGTGCTTTTATTCTGCCTCTTCTACACCTCTCAATAATATGCCATTTCGTTCTTTGTAGTACAAACTACCTGTTATAATATGTAAATTACATGATTGCAAAAATTCTTTCCTGGTATCTCTGTTGATCCTATGGTGTGGTCCATGCGTGAGGATTGGTATTAACTTTTCTGCCCATTTTGGACACACTTCTAAATTGAATAAGTATGTATCCGATAGATCATCAACCACTCTGTTGGGTGGTTCTTCGTGTGTCATTCGAGATAGGTGATCCGCTCTTACATGAGTATTTTCTTTTTTGACTATTACTTCAAAATCAAATTCCATCATCAATAGGAACCATCTCATTAGCCTTCCCATATTACATGGCTTATTGACCAGATATAATAATGACTGATGGTTGATAAAGAACTTGAATTTGTTGGCTAGGAGGTAATGTCAGAATTTCTTGACTGTGTACACCATTCCTAGGCCTTCTCTTTCTGTAGTGGTACAGTTTCTCTCTGCTTGGTTTAATTGTCTACTAGCATATGTGATAGGATGACCTAATTTTCCTTCATCTACAGGTTGAGCTAGTATGCATCCTATTGCATCATTTGATGCATCCACATGGATATGGAATGCTTTGTTCCAATTGGGTACCTTCAAGATAAGTGCTGAACTTAGTCATCATTTCAATTCATTAAATTCCTTTTTGCATTCCTCCATCCAAGTGAATTGAGTCAATAACCCATATAGAGGTTTAGCAATTATAGCATACATGTGGATAAACTGACGATAGTATCCACAATGACCCATAAAGGCTTCTACTTCCTTCACATTTTTAGGTCTAGGTAACTCTAAGATTACTTTAATCTTATCCTCATCCGTGGAAATTCCATTCTTTGACACAATATGTCCCAAGATCTTTCCTTGCCTTACCATAAATACACACTTTTCTAGGTTTAAGAATACTCGATACTATCGGCATTTTTCAAATATCCTCCCTAGTTCTAGAATGTGTTCACTTCTTTGACTGGAATAGGTGCACAAATCATCTACATGTACTTCCATGCTTTTTCTTAAAAATTCCTTGAATACATGACACATCAGCTGTTGGAAAGTTGTGGGGGCATTGGTGAGTCTGAATAGCATCACTCAAAAAGCATATACTCCCCATTCAGTTGTGAAACTGGTCTTATGTTGGTCCTCTATAGCAATGGCTACCTGGTTATAACCGGAGAATCCATCTAGGAAGCTATAGAATTCCTCGCCTGCAACTCTTTCCAATAGGTGGTCAGTGATAGGTAAAGGATAGCTATCACGTATAGTAGCTACATTCACTTTCTTCAAATTGATGCAGACTCTAAGCTTACCATTCTTTTTGGGTACTACAACCAAAGGTGATACCCATTCTGTGTGCTCTATCTCATAAATGAATCCTGGCACTAACAGCTTGTCAATCTCTTCTTTTATCTTAGCTGAATAAACATCATTATATGTGTATGGTCATTGCTTTGAGGGTTTTGGTTCAAGTGTCATCAGGATTCTATGGGAGCAGATGGATGGATCTACTCCCTTGAGGTCACATAGGTCCATGCAAATACATCCTTGTATTCTCTGATTAGTTATATCAGTTTCTTGTTCTTCTTCAGGACATACATCTTTTCGATGTAAGTACATCTTTCCTCTTTCTCTTTCGTGGTTACTAATACCTTCATGGTTTGTTCCTTATTATCGTCTTCTCCTTTGGTTGCTTCTCTCTTGGGCATTTGAATAGCTATCTTCCGTTCCTCTACTTCATATCTTTTGAACTGTTTTGAAAGTTCAAAAAGATCTGATGGTTCCTCTACTCTATCTTCCCTTTCCTCTTTGTCCTGTCTTGTTGGGACGCTTCTATCAAAAACACCTTTGGTGTCTCCTTTTCATTGTTTGCCTCAATATCTTCTAAATATCGTTCCTCTGAATCCAATTCTGGTTCCATCTCTATGCTTTCATACTCCTCCTTCCACTCCTTTTTGAGTAATTCTCTTGATTCCATTTCTTGAAGGATTACCATGTAAAGATTTACATCATAACCTTTCTCATCCACACACTCGTTCGTGGTTAGTACTTCTTCATTTACACACACATCTAGGGTGCTTAATATTTCCATCCATCCATGTGGTTCGAATGCTTCATCTGGGAAGATTTGAGGCATGTACGCTAGATCATCTATGGGTCAGTAATTCTGATGCCCTATTGGCCATAACTAAGTTTTGTTTTCTTCTCTTTTGGCCTCTTTACACATCCATAGCTGAACATCTTCATTCTTCCGCACTATGAATGAACAAATCATCTTCTTCTCAATGGACTAGGTTCCATTGTAATGGGGGTACCTCCCTATACAAAAAGGTGTGTAAATTTCTCTTCATAGTTGTCCTTGGTGTTGTTAATACAATGCTTCTCTTCTCCAATCTTGTACTACTTTGAGTTGTCTCATGAATGGTCGTCCTAAAATCGGCTTGGATGACCATGAAATAAGCTTTGAACCTGCAAAGGTAAGATAACCTGATGTGCTCCTTCTATCATCTTTGGAGCCAGCCCAATCTGCATCAGAAAATAGCTTCAAACCTAAATCAGATACATAAGGATAATAAAGTCCTTCATTTATGGTTCCTTTGAGATACTTGAGAATCCTTTTGGCAGCATCCATATGTGGTTTCCTTGGTGTGTGCATAAATTGGCTTAGCACACTCACACTGTAACATATATCTACTCTTGTCAATGTGGCATAATTGAGACTACCCACTAGACTTTGATATGATGTGATGTCCTTTATGAGTTCACCTTCATGTGAGCTCAATTTGTGATTGACCTCCATTGGAGTACTTGAAATCTTACAATCTTGCATCTTGAATTTTGCCAACATGTCCTTCATGTACTTTCTTTGAGTGAGAAACAAACCATGATCTTTGTAGACAACTTCCAAGCCTAGGAAGTAGGTAAGTGAACCCAAATCACTTATCTTGAACTCTTCTCTCATCTGATCTTTGATCTTCTTCATACCATCTGCATCATTTCCTGTCAATATAATATCATCTACATATACACATAAGTAGATGACCTCAGAATTACTCTTTTTAATAAAGAGTGAAGGATCTGCCTTGCTTGGTTGAAAGCCTTTGTCCCGCAAGAATGAAACAAGCCTGAAATTCCAAGCTCTTGGAGCTTGCTTGAGACCATACAATGCTTTGTTAAGTTTACACACATAATCAGGATAAACTTGATTCTCAAAACCAGGTGGTTGTGCCATATATACCTCTTCTGTTATCCAACCATTCAAGAATGCATTCTTTACATCTAGTTGAAGTATCTTCCAATTCTTGGAAGAGGCAATACTAAGCAAAACCCTAATAGTAGGCATCTTTGCCACAGGAGAGAAAGTCTCCTCATAATCAATTCCCTGAGTTTGTGCAAAGCCTTTTGCTACAAGCCTTGCCTTATACCTGTTAATGGAACCATCAGAATTCTTTTTGAGTTTATAGACCCATCTTGAGCCTATTACCTTCATGAATGAAGTCTTGGGCACCAAATCCCAAGTGTTGTTTTCCTCAAGTGCTTCAATCTCTTCCTTCATTGCATGCTTCCATTCTGATTTTGCTTTGGCCTCTTCAAAGGATGATGGCTCCTCTAGGTTTATGTCTTGTGCTATGTAGATAGAATGTTTAGTTACTAATGAGGTGTCAAACCCATACCTTTCTGGTTTTTTCTTTTCCCTCATAGATCTTCTTAGGCCATGATGTGATGATTTTGCCTCATGTCCAAGTTCCTGCAATTTTGCTTTACCTTTAGACTTCCATGCTTTGATCTTTTCCATATGAGATTCTTCATCATCCTCCGAGGTGTCTTGTTCTTCAATCTTTGGTTGTTCTCTACCAAGCTTTGGAAAATCTTCTTCAAGATTATATGGCAAATTGACCTTCCTGCATGAATCTTCCTACCATGAATTGTTCTCATCAAAAACTACATCTCTGCTTACCAAGAATCCTTTGTTGGTAGGGTTGTATAACATGTAGCCCTTTTGATTGTTGTCATATCCAATAAATACACACCTTTCTGCCTTTGGATCCATCTTGCCTCTAACCTATGAAGGAACATGAGCAAAAGCAATACATCCAAAAAATTTACTAAGCTTGGTCTTCTTCCATTCCAAGCCTCATATGGAGTCATCCCATCAAGGGATTTTGAAGGCAACCTGTTAATCAAGTAAGTGGCTGTAGAAACAGCCTCAGCCCATAAGTAATTAGGTAAATGCTTTTCATCTAACATAGACCTTGCAGCTTCAACAATTGTCCTATTCCTCCTTTCTGCCACTCCATTTCGCTCAGGAGTGTACCTTGTAGTTACCTCTCTTTTGATTCCTCTTTCTTGAAGAAAAGAATCAAACTCATGGGAGAAGTATTCTCCCCCTCCATCTGACCTTAGCCTTTTTAGTGATTCACCTGTTTGGTTCTCCACAAGAGCCAAATATCTTTTGAAACATGAAAAAACTTCATCTTTGTGTTTCATAAAGAATAGGATAGTCCATCTGCTGCAATCATCAATAAAGGAAACATAATACCTTGATTCAGATATTGAAGCTTCCTTGCTAGGTCCCCATACATCTGTATGAACCAACTCCAAGAGATCTCCATGCATATAACCTTTCTTCATGAATGGTAACCTGTGAGACTTTCCAAATTGACATGCACTACACTTATAAATCATATGTTGTTTCGACAAATTAGGGAGTCCAAGTACACTTTGGTCCCTACAAATTTGCTTTAATGACCTTTCACCAATATGTGCTAACCTTTTGTGCCATACTTCCAATTTTGTGAGTGTCTGACTACCATAATTAAAGAGAGCAATGTTTCTAGTGTCTTGTAATCCAAATGTGAACAATCTACCTGTCTTTTCACCTTTTGCAATTTTTCTGAATGCTTGACTTGGATCTTCAACAAATGCTCCTGCCTTTGTGAACCTGACTTGCAACCCTTTCTCTACTATCTGCCCAACACTTATCAAATTCTTTGTAATGGTAGGGACATAGAGTACCTTACTGAGTAGGTTGATGTTTCCATCAGGTGCTTTGACATTGCCTATTTTCTCCACAGGATGTTTTGTATCATCTCCTGTTTGTACCTCATGCTTATTCCTTGGATCTTCTAAATCTGATAGGAGTGCCACATTTCCTGCCACATGATTTGAACAACCTGAATCTATGTAGAAAACATGCTCATCAGATTTACCTTGTGGCATAGCCATGTTCATGATCAATAATGAATCCTCTTTGTTTGAGTCTTCTGTGTAGTTACTGTAGTCTCTCCTTCCTTTGTAGCCTCCTTGATAGTTTGAATGATTGTAGTTGTTGTAGTTGCCATGATAATTGTTGAACCTTCCTCTTGAGTAGCCATAACTTCCTCTATTGTATCCTCTTCCTCTTTGATTCCTGGAATTCCTAAATCAATTTTCAGTTGTATGATTAGTTAGTCCACAAATAGAACATGGGTTGGAATCTTGGGATCTTCCCCTGCCTTGTCTACCTCCTCTTCCTCTACCTCTGCCATGTCTTCCTCTACCTGCATAGTTAGCTTGATATGTACCTGCTTCATCATCCACTTTCTTTGCCTTTCCTTTGTTACCTTTGGACTTGCTTTTATCAGTGTATAAAGCTGAAGATTGATTACCTTTAGAGATTTCTCCATTTTTTATAAGCTTTGCCTCTTGGGTAAGTAGTTGTCCAATGAGTGTATTGAAATCAGGTACATGCATGTCCATGTACAAATCCATAGCTGTGGTGAATGCTTCCCACTTGTCATCTGCCTTCAAGCCATTGATGACCTGCCTTACAATTTGCTCTTCATCTATTACCTCTCCAATGCTTCCCAACTGATCCGCTATGTCCTTAAGCTTTGTGACAAAATCAATGACATTTTGTTTGGGAGCCTTCTTGAGAGTTGTGAAATCCAGCCATAGTTGATGCTTCCTAGCTTTGGTACTTGAAGAAAAGAAAGCTTCAAGTGCATCCCACACTTCCTGAGATGTCTTACAACTTCTAATGTGAGGCAAAAAAAAATATGAGATAGAGTTGAGGAGATAAGACCTTGCAAGTGCATCCTTGGAGCACCATGTGCTCAATCTTTCTTGCTCTTCTTGTGTTAGTTGACTTTTGTTCCTGAAACTTGGCATAACTTCATCTCCAGCCACATAACCATACAAAATTCTACCTTGGAGATAAGCTTCCATTCTTAATGACCAAGCTGAGTAGTTACCTCTGTCCAATTTGTCAATTGATGAAGGAAATCCATCTGCCATGTTGTCCAACCTTGCTCTGATACCACTGTGAAGACATGGATAGGTATGTGCTTGAAGATGAAGAGGTGTTGCAAAATCCTTGATCTACACCAGCCAAATGAACTCCAGGAGTATATGGTGGGCCCTTTTATCTTGCCAATGGATGTATTAGACACCCTATGTACCTTGGAAGATCACTCTCAAAAAGATAGATCAAAACAGATAAGTTGGAGTTAGCTCAGAGGTGAAAAACTTGCTATTTTGGTTCATACACCTGTCCACTGTTTTGCATAATTCTCTGAGCACAGCAGTAATTAGCTTAATACCTCTTGGGGAACTCTAGTTAACTTAAAGACCTAACTTTCAAGAGTAATCTCATAAAAAATAATGAAGCACAGATTGAGAATGAGTTTTAACAAGTGATGACATCATCCCGATTTTCATGGGCTGCTATAGTTTGAGACCAGTGAGCAGAAAAATGAATATAACTCAAAACTTAGGAATCCAATGATTATGAAAATTTTTATGGTTATACTAGACAGTAAGATGAATCCAACAAGCTTTAAATCACTGAATTTGGATAAGTAACCACTGAGAAATGGCTCTGACAATGTGAGTTAAAAAATCGGGTACCTGACAGAGAAGTGAAGATGAACAGACCCTGTTGACTTCAAATGAACATAACTGAAGATTGCAACATTCAAATGACATGAAAATTTTTGAGCATATAGGAGACTTATAGAGCTAACTTTAACAAGTTAAATTTTTGAAAATGATGCACCAAGCTCAGAGAAAACATCTCTGCAATCTGACTGAGAAAACTGAGAGTAATGGCAGTGAGTAGTACACTTCACAAGAACATGGAAATATGAACCCAAATGATCATGAAAATGAAAGTATATTGCTTGTACAATACAATGGACTTACTGATATATATGTGTGCCTTGTAATCACACCTTGATATAGCATAAAGCTCAGCTCTTGGAGGTCTTCACATAGGTCTCTCTAACCATGACTAAAACTGCCATCTATTTATAATTGAGTTTGGGAGGCTAACTTCCCTCAATCACTCTCCAATCAATCAGTGATTGATTTGATTCTCTACCTACCACAAATCACAAATTCGTCGCTCCTCTTTCCCTTTTTGATCATGTGGACTCAACCACTTAAGATTCTCTCACTTTCTTCAAAAGTTACAAGAGGTAGTTCACAAGTGAACTTTACATAGTCTTCATTTTGAAGCTTCTTTTATGACTTTGTGGGACTCAAGCCAATACTTAGGCTTGTCATAGACTTGCTCCAACATAGGCAAGCATCGAAAGGATCCCAACATAGATCCCACTGCTCTAGTGAGGAACTCTTCATTTCCACAGAAGCCAATGCCCTAGTTACTTCTAGCTCCCTGCATGAGTGGATCTTCGATAGTGGAGCTACCTCCCATATGTGCAAAGACGAGGACTCCTTTCAAGAACTTGAAGAGCACACGGGAGAAGTCTATCTTGGCAACAACAAAAGTTTACCCATCGAAGGAAAAGGAGAGTTCAAATTACCAACAATAAGGGGGAATGCAAGTCTTTATCCAATGTTCTTTTTGTTCCAAATTTATGTATGAATCTACTTTCCATCAAGGCCATTACAGATCAGGACAAACAATCATGGTTTGATAACACCTTAGTTAAAGTAGTTGATCCCCATACAAAGGATGTCATTGCTCAAGGTATTGAAGGAAAGGGCCTCTACAAACTATCTTGCTTTGTATCCAAAGAATCAACCTCAAGTTTGTGGCACCAAAGATTTGGCCACACTTCTTACTTATAAAAAATCTCTTCATCCCAACTTGTGAAGGGATTGCCAAAGATAGGGCAACTTACTGATGTTTGCCAAGCTTGCACCCAAGGCAAGCAACATAGGGCCCCAATTCCCAAGGAAGCTTCAACAGGAGCAAGGAACCCTCTAGCCCTTATCCACATGGACTTATGTGGACCCATGAACACCCCATCCTTGAGTGGATCCCTCTACTTTTATCTTCTAGTAGATGACCACTCTCTCTATATTTGGGTGTGCTTTTTGAAGTCAAAGGCAGACACATTCTCTAAGTTTCAAACTTGGATCAAGGAAGTTGAGAATGAAGCTTCGACTAAAGTTTAAACCATCAGATCCGATGGAGGTGGTGAGTTTATCAATCATGACTTTGATAACTTTCTCAACCAGAAAGGGATCAAAAGACAAGTCACTCAGCCTCATACTCCATCCCAGAATGGAGTAGCTGAAAGAAAGATACACAGTGTGATGGAAATGGCAAGAACTATGCTTCATCACAAGGATCTACCCTACAAGTTCTGGGCAGAAGCCGTGCATACTGTCGTTCACATTCTTAATCGAAGCTTTACAAGTGCATTACACAACAAAACACCCTTCGAAGCATACTATGGAAGAAAACCAAATGTGAATTACTTTCGAGTCTTTGGTAGTGAAGCTTTTGTCCATGTACCAAAAGAAGATAGAAACAAGTTACAATCAAAGTTCAAGAAACACATATTCATAGGGTATAGTTGTTGGAGAAACAATCACTAATTGGACATATATTTGAAGGTCAAAGCTTTCGAAGAAAACCACATGCCTATGTGAAGGGACAAATTCAGAAGTGTATTATATTTGTAAAGTTAGTTCACTTTAGTTCTAGAATTTTTTTAAAAGTCACGAGATTGAGAAAAACTATATAAGTTAGTTTGTATCAACTGACGTGATGGAGAAGACAATGAGAAAGTGAGTTAGTACTCATTTTGTATGACTGAGTATAGTCGGGCTTCTTTGAGTAAGAAAGCACTTGTAAGCTTCTGAGTTTTCATAGCTATGATAAGAACTAGTTAAAGTTCTGTGTATAAGTCTTCTTCTTCCATCTCTAGAGTTTGTCTTCTGTGAAATGTTTTTAAAAGTTGAAGTTTTCCAAGCAAGTCGATGCCTTGCATCGAATGTATGTTGAAAGGTTGAGTTTTATGTGGGAAATCGATGCGTGGCATCGAATCTTGGCTGGTAAGTCATTGTTTTCATTCTTTGAGTGTTACCTGTTGTTGAATCTTCTAAAAACATGAAGTTTGTGGAGCAACTCGATGCCTGGCATCGACTTCTAACATAAAAGTGCTTCATTCATATCTTGTGGTTAAACGCGCCTATTTCAGGAACAAAAAAGTGGCTGAAAAAGCACAAAGTCGATGCCTGGCATCGACTTTTGGTTGCAAGTCGATGCTAGGCATCGAATTTTCATTTTTAGACACTCAAGATTACTAAAAAAGGCAAAAATTCCACTTTTGGAAGTCATACAGGGTCATCTTGTGAAGCCTATATCTTGAGTTTTAGAGATCTGTTACTTGCATATGATAGCTTGTTGGAAAGCTCTACTCTTCTATTTTCATTCACCAAAAGATCTTGGAAAAATAATATTTGAGCTAAGAGAAATTAGCAAAATACTGAAGGTATGTCATTTTTAGTGACTTGAAAGTTCTGAAGAAGTAAAGTTCTTGGTTTTGGCTATCATTTCTCAAAGTTTGGAGTGGAAATGAGTTAATGGTGACCATAGAGGTGTTCTAGTGTCACATTAATTCATTTCTTGTGGTGTTTTACACATCAACAAGTGGTATCAGAGCAGAAAAGATCCTAAGGAGCAGAAGGCAGCAAAGGTACGAGAAGTTTTTCATTAAAGTTTTCTTTAGCCTTTAAGCTCACAGGTTGCACCAGAAGGAAAGGAGTATGGCAGATCATATCTCCATTGACAAACTGGACAGAGATAATTACCCCGCATGGGTAATGAGAATGGAAGCCTTACTTATGAGTAAGGATCTCATGATATATGTAACAGGTGAAGAAGAGAAGCCAGTATTTGAAGATGAAAGCCGACTAAAGAAAGAAGAACTTGATGCTTTAAAGCATTGGCAGAACAACACAATCTTTGATCATTTGCTACCACACATCAGAGGATTGGAATCATCTAAAGATATATGGAATGCATTGGAGTATCATTTTCAAAGTACTACCAAGGCAAGAAAAGCAAGTCTATGGTCAGAGTTTACTACATTCAAGAAGAAGCCAAGTCAAAGTATTAGTGATTATGTCACTGAGATGAAGGATCTAGCAGATAGTCTTGGATCCATAGATGAAGATGTTGAAGATCACAGATTGATTGCTCAACTACTTGCAGGATTGAGAGCGGATGAAAGGTGGAAACCTTTTGTCTTATGAACAGAACTTTCATTAAATCATTATGTTCCAGATTTGAATCAATTACTTGGTTTGATGCTCACATATGAGCAAGACTTGAAGGGAGATGGAGATAAAGGACAAAGTTCTGCAATGTATATGAAGAACAAGAAGAAAGGAGATAAATGTAAAGCAAAGGATGAAGAGGAGTCGAGTTCTCAAGTTTATTATGCAAGAGGTAAAGGCACTCGCAGAGGAAGACCAAGAGCTTTTGGAAGAGGTAGAGGTAATCAGAATAACAACAAGAAGGCTTGTTGGATCTGTGGATTGAGTAATCATTTGGCTCATGACTATTGGCATAATCAACAAGGATCAAACCAAAATAAAAACAACAATAGCAGAGGCCGAGGTGGAAGATATCAAAGTAATTTTCAGAGAGGCAGACAAAATCCAAAAGGAGGCTATGGTAGAGGTGGAGGAAGAAGTTGGGGACAGAATCAATCCTACAACACCACCTACTACAACTATGCAAATGACACACAGAATGAAAGTCATACATCATTGATGATGAATTCAATCAGCACATCAGATAAAGAAGATCTGACGGTATTTTACATTGACTCTGGATGTTCTAATCATTTGTCAAGAAACATAGAATTGATGTCAGAATTGGAAAAAGGCATTTCGAGTCACACAGTTCAAATAGCTGATAATACAAGACATAGTGTACATTCAATTGGAAAAGTGAAATGCAAGAGTGGAGCAGATTTGCTAACCAATGTTTTGTATGTTCCTACAATACCTAAAAACTTGATTAGTGTGGGAAGATAGTTGAAAAAGGTTCTCAAGCCAGGTTTACAAATGAAGGAGTATTTGTTGAAGATCCAGAGAATGGATATAATCAGATTGTCTCTGGTAAGAAAGAAGGTAGACTCTTTACTTTAAGAGTACAAGGGAACATTGGTCAAGCTTTGCTTACACATGGTGAAGGAGTGATTACAAAACTTGATCTCTGGCATAAGAGATTAGGTCATTTCAATGAAAGAGGAATTAAAGCTATGGTTGCAAATCAGTCTATACTAGGGCTACCAAATGTGCAGAGTCAACATATGGTTTATAAATGTGAAGCATGTCAAATGGGTAAAGCACACATGTTACTATTTCAGAAGAAAGGATTCAAACATGATGGAGTACTTGAGCTCATTCATACAGATGTATGGGGACCAACAAAAGAAGGATCTATCAGTGACTCAAGGTATTATGTTCTTTTCATTGATGATGCTACAAGATGGATAACTTTATATCTCTTGAAGGAAAGATCAGAAGTGTTTGGAGCTTTCAAGCATTTTCATGCATATGCAGAGAGAGTCACAGGTCAAAAGCTTAAAAGACTGAGGTCTGATGGAGGGGGAGAATACTTCTCCCAAGAGTTCAATGATTATCTTTGGAATGCTGGTATTAAGAGAGAAATAACTTGCAGGTATACACCACAACAAAATGGTGTAGCGCTGTAAATACAGCTACATATCTTATGAATAGATTACCATGTTGTTGACCTAAGTACCAACTTAGGGACTTGTGGAGAAAGAGACTATACCTCAATCCCCCTCAAGTGCATATAGTGGGGATTCATGCTTTTAAATATCAAACCGATGAGTATACAAACCTAGCCGAGTGTATGAGGACATGCAATCAAGTGATGATCAATGCAAATGAACTACTCAAAGAGTGCAAACAAGGCAAGGACTAATCCAAACAAGCTTCAACTGTCGGTCATGGTGTCACGATACTTGGTGCAGTAGCCGTCAGTAATTTGGGCTTTTCTCTTAGCTCCGAACTCCAAATATAGCAAATACCATATGCGTTTCGAAGCTCTCAAGAAGACGCATCCAATGCCAGTAGTTTCACTCAATTATGACACTCCTACTTCAAGTTATGAGCAAAATATTGAGTCATGGGAAAACCTTTCTACACTTCAGCATTTCCTACACTTCGCACACACCTTAACTACAGCAAATAAACACTTTCATGGATAGACAACACTCCCTCACACTCTTTCCAAGCAATGCACATGCATACAAGCTCACAGAGAAGAAGATACAGAGTGAAGAAGACACAAATTCGAATTTTTGTGCTCTCTCTTCTCACAATGGCAAAAAGTCTTTTACAAAGAGTCACAAATTGACTTATATACTTGTGCCCTAAAAATGGTCCTTTCACACAAGAGACCGGCACTTTATTCACTAAAAAGACTAATTTCCTACTATTTTACATGGGTAAGCTTCTGATCTTCTGTGAGGATGCATCTAGAGGACTCCTCTAGTGCATTTACAATGGGAAATATATTACAAGAATGGTTATGATACAAGGATGTAATGTCCAAATCGGAAAAATTTTGGGGCCCATCTTTTTCTCTGCCTTGTGCTTTCTTTAGCTCTGCAACACTCTCCCCCTCTTCGTCTCTGTCGTCCCTTGACAGGCTTTACTTCTTGTCTTTAGTTTGTTGTCCGCATGCATCTTTTGGTCAGTTTTGCCGCCTGGTTGTACTGGCATTCCGTTTTAATGGCCCTGTTGTTGATTTTTCTTTTACATCCTCTCGGCCTGATGCATTTGTACTGCCTATCCTTTTCTTTTCATCGCCCGCAACCCTTGGTCAGTTCTACCTGATTCTTGATCTTGCATTACATTTTAGAGGCGCTTTGGTTTGTCCTGGTTGCACTCATCGGACCCTGCTGTATTATTCAAGCTTGGTCACTTTCTATTCCCTGCACGCAACCCTTGCTCAGTTTTACCTGTTTATAAAACAGGTGTTCAGTTTTGACGGCCTCTTCTTAATTCTTGTTTTACATTCTCTGGGCCTGATGCATTCGTTTTGCTTGTTCTTTTCTTTTGCTCGCCCGCAACCCTTGGAGTTTGACTGACTACCTGATAGTCGTAGTCTAATTCACCATAACCTCATTAATTTTGGGTTGCTGTGTTAAATCGGGTTGCCACACACGCCATCAGTGCACATATGAGGATGTAGCTCGTAAGCCTTGATCTGAATCCTCTGTAACTCAAGAGGTTGGAGCACCCTCATATGTGATACTTGTTGGCCCTAATTCCTCCTTCCCGCTGCGTGCTTTTCCTTGGTGTATGTGCCCCTGCGGGGCTCTGTGCAGAGATGGGTGTTGCGCCCCTGCGGGGCTTCTTGCAGAGATATATCTTCATATATTTCTTTTTAGTGAAGCTGCTTCTTTCGTTGTCTTCTTCTTTTCTTTCTTTTACTTGATTCTCCTTCAACACTGCCCCCCTCCTGGACTCTGTCGTCCCCGACAGGCTTTGATGAACGACGGGCATATGTTCTATATATTTTTTGCTCTGTATCATTTAGCAGATTGGCTTCACGTATCATTAGTTGTTTCCATTGTGCTGCCTTCACACCGTCATTGGGTGGCTATCTATGATCTGCGAAGAAGCTAAGTTCGTATGCCACTAATCTCGCATTTAAATTGGATGACATCTTCAAAAAGATTTCTGAATCGATCTCAAAAAATCCTGTAAAGAATGCTTCTTCAAAAGTTTGCATGTATACACTTGGCAAGAACATTAATCTGGAATAATACGCCATTATGGTTGGTCGGCTAGGCATAACCGATAGATAAAAAATGAGGATTTCTGTGCCCTGATTTATGCCAATGAAATTCAAAAAAGTGTAGGCCGCATGCCTGAATACCTTCAAAACTGTAAGTATCATGCTAAGTATTTTATTGGTCATTTTGACAGTTAAGTCGGGTACTGTCGCATAATTTTGCAGCCAAAATTTGATGGTTTTGACCATATACTCTTCCGTTGGCAAGTAGTTATGTGGCGGGCTCGGAAGCATAGGATAATTCAGCCACTGCTTATTTATAGCGCCGCTTCTTTGCAAGTCCAAAAATTCTCTAATCTCCCTTCTACGTGGTATAGGACAAAATGAAGGGTTTACCTGGAATAAATATGGTGCTGCTTGCCAATGCACCCGTAGTGTGGGATGTTTTTCCAAAAATTTTCTTCGCCAAATAGGTTGCACAGCTTCGAATTCTTCCTGAGTGTACGCGAATGTGTCTTGGTTAAAATTTAGCTGCTCATCTGGACTTTTTTGTGTAATCTTCTTTATATATCGTCTCGTTTTCTCTTTCAATAGTCCGTACGGAATATTGAAAGGCTTCATGATCTTGTCCAAGTCTTTACCTTTGATCTTGGCCTCTTTCATTACCTTAATGACTTCATTTTCAAAATTCTCCGTCAATCGGGACACCACTAGTGCCCGTTCCTTCTGACTTATTTCTGCAGTGTATGGCATTGGATGATCATCATGTATATCCGCCATCTGCTCATGTATTGGAGAATTATAGATCGGGTGAGATAGAGGACTTACCTCTACCTCATTAGTGGGATTTTCCTTAGCTGGCACTACTGGTGTCCCGATCACTGCGTTTTGATTGATTTGAAATTCTAATTGCTTTATATGTTCAGTTTTCTCTTTGTTTTCTTGCATGGTTGTGTTGAGTGCTTCCTTTGCTGCAAGCAATTCATTACCAATTTCGGCTTCATTGTCCATGTTTTCACTGTAGCTTGTTGCAAGTCTCCCATGTGTTGTATTCAACTGTTTTTGTAGTTCATTTATTTCTTGACTGTACTTCCGTTCCGATTCTTCTCTCATTGCGTGCTCTTGTCTCAACAATTCTGCATGTTGTGCTAGCTGATCTCTTAATTCTTTTTCTTTGATTTCAAATGATTCTTGTTGCTCAATAGGTTGATCATATAGTAATGATTTCATCAATTCTTTATTTCTGCTTCGCAAGGTGTCATTTTCTTCCATGTATAACTTTAGTTGTGTCTCAAGTAATGTGCTTCTAGCTTTCATTCTTTCTTTTTCAGCTTCGCTTGCATCATGTAATCTCTGTAACTCCGCGAGCTGTGTTTGCAGTTGGTGATGCTGAGTGATTAATGTGTCATATTGTGTTTTTGTTTCGAGCAACTCAGTGCTTTTGGCCGCTATCTCTCTTTGTGCCTGGATTAATTGTGATGACAATTGTTCGCTCATTATCTGGAATTGATTTTTTTCTCGCATGGCTCTATCATGGTCTGCATCTATGTCCATCATTTGCTGTTGTGTATCCATGGCTGTCTGAATCATCTGCTTGACTACAGGCTTCAGTTGAGAGACATCCACATTAAGCCATGTTTTTGGGATACCCGGTTCTTCACCGGTTGTGACATCTTTGCCCTGTGCCACATGTAATGTAGTGTCATGGGGCTACCTAATCTGAAGCTGGATCCTTGGCTCAGCCACCATGTTTTCTTTATTTCCTTGAGGTGTATCTGGTACCTCAATCACAATTTGTTCTTTATTTCGTAGTAGCTCCGAATCCTTGTTCACCGGAGTTTGGATTTCCTCTTTGATAGGTGGTTTTACATATGTAACACTGGTTGGAGCTTCCTTGATGCTTATCTTTGTAGTATCATTCAATTGAATGACATGCTCAGATTTATTAGAATCTTCCATGCTCTTTTCCTTTTCTTCGTGGTTGTCCGGCGTCACTTCAACTTGATTGATTTCATTCCATTCTTCTTCTTGAGTTTCTGGTCTTATATCAGTGTCCAGAGTGTCTTTTTCAAGACTGGATTCTGTGTTGGAACTAGAATCATCTATGCCTAGTTCTTTGTATCTCCCTGATTGTTTTGGTGTCTTCTCTGTACTCCGTTGTTGTTTCTCTTGACTTGCCTGTCTATAATGATGACCTTGAATATTTAGATTTACCTGCCCTTGCATGTACTGGTGTGTCTCTTCGAGGGCAGCTGAGAGATCTCTCTTTGTAATAGCCATTTGAGCCGTCGTGATCTTCGGTAATAGATGTGTCCTCTTTGATTGAGGTGTAGCTTGAGCTTCTTCCTCTCGTAGACGCTCCGTTCCCCTCATGGGTTTTTGTGACGTGGTTCCGGCCTCTTCCATAACCACTGCTATCTTCTTTTTCTTGGGGACTGTCGCGGATTTAGCATATCGGGCTAGCCCTTCTGATGTCGGCATCTCACGTAGGCAATTTTTCATCTCGAGAGCCTCGTATATGAGTAATGTCAAGGCAGAACTGCCCTTCAAAAATTTCTTCTGGCCCCATTTCTTTTGGGCTTCAAATAGTCTTTCTTGGACATAACCAGTCAGATTCACTTTGTTTCCTATTTGTCTCATGGCATGTGATAGTAGTTGTACTACGATCTTTTGTGGTGCAGTGTATCGATGCATACTTGGGAAACAGAAGTGTTGGTGCACCAGATGGACAGCCTCTTCAATATCAGTCCTATTTATATCTAAAAATGACCTCCTTTTAGGATCATGGCATTCTTCTTTAACATTAGTGACTCCGTCTTGATTCCATCCGAAGGCTCTGTTGATTAGTTCATGTGTAAATTGAATAGTTGTCCATGTCCCTACTTTATCCAACACTCGTGCTTCTGGAATTGATATTTTTGTTGCTGCAGGCTGTAGGGTATTCATCACTTGTGTACACCTTTGAAAATCTGGTAGATAAATTGGCAATTTGAGGAATGCTTCTAGGCCTGCCTGTGTCCATACTTCTTCAATATGCGGTAATCCCTGTATTATTGTTTTGAACTCTGGCGACATGATAGGGAAATAGTGATCCCTATCCATGATCTTGATAGTGGCCATGAAAATGAGGTCTGACACTGGTTGGTCCTCCCAAAACCAATGTCCTCTTGCTTTTGTTATGGATTCAAGTGGAAGAAGCTGGACCTCTTCCTCTTGCGTAGCTTCGGAATTGGTGGATGCCATCTGCACTCAATATAGAGTATGAATTAGTGGCCAAATATTATCAGGAATCCTTCTTCATTTGTTTGTCCTAAGCTTGATATTGCTCCGAGTGAGTGGTGTCGTCCCTTTCCCGTGGGTGTGAGAAAGGTAATACCTGGATTTTTTCACATTTTTAGATTTTTTTATATTTTCATCTGAAAAGGAAAACAGAAAAGTTAGGTCATAGCCGAAGCGGTTTTTTTTTTTTTTGAGTAATTTTCTTAATGTATGTACAAGTGCTCTCCTCTTTCCCAAAAGGAAAATGTGCTCGACTATCCTGAAATAGAAGAAAGATGTGCCGAATGCTTGGCCTTGTAATGTGGCCCTATCATGCATACTTTGGGTACTGATAACTCCACATGTGTGCAACTTGAAGTAGTTAGATGATGCATGAAGTTTGTTTTGTCTTTCGGCAACCAAATCTGCTTCATATTGTTGGGATGTAGTGTATTCTCCACCTTTTTGATGAGTGTGGTTCTTCTCTTGTTGTATGTCTGCTCTATCTGATTTTTGAATCTCAGATTGGCTTGTGGAACGACTGCAGACTCCTTTATTTTCCTGTAGCTGGTCCTCTTTGGCTGTTTTGCCCTTAGATCATGTTGGTTCTTCTTATGCTGAGGTTCATCGTTTCGGTTTAGCTTCTTGGGAGCACATGATTTAGGAATCCATATTTGCGATCGATTCGGTTGAGCAGCTACTACTTTCTTTGGAATCCATATTGTAGCACTTCGTTGTTGACTTTGGTGCTCAAAATGATTTGCTTTGTTATTTGATTGGTTGCTCCGATGTCGATAGTGCTTCTGTCGTCGAAGATATTCCTTCGCTTGATCTTTCCTTATCCAAGCTTGTTGAGTGTACGGAATAGGGTATATTGTAATAGGTACAGATTTTGAATCACTTAGAGGACTGGTCTCTCTTATGCATGGTGATTTCAGATTGATTGACACTCTTGTGACTTGCTAGACTAGAAGATGGTATGCAAGCAGAATTCAATGTGTCCTCACACGAAGTACTTGGGAAAGGGGCTTCTATAGTGCTAGTGAACATATACTCATGACTTTGTGCATTGGAATGAACTTTTTGCTCTATACTAGTGGCTTTGATTGGTCGTTCGTCTAGCAAACTGAATACCTCACGATGTCCTATCCTAGCTGAGATGTAGCCTAAAGCCAATTGAATGGTTACCTCATATTCGTAAATCCAGTCTTGACCTAACACTACCTCTTCAAGTAAATTCTGATCATGACACACTAATAGCTTTTGTTCCATAGTGTTGTTGCCAAGATGCAGAGGTAAGGTGATCTCACCTATACATTGAGTAATTGTTCCTCCTATTCCTATCAACTGTGCCACAGATGGACGTAATTCCTCCTTGAGTTTCTGAGTCAAAGAAAGTTTGATACAGCTTATGGCAGCTCCTGTGTCGATGAGAGCATCCACCAAGTGGTACTCCGTTTTACCTGCTCCCAAATTTAAATATGGTTGCGTTATCTGTGAACCTAGGTTTTTAGTGGCTCTAAAATTAGCCATTGGGATGAGTTCTTCTCTTAGTCGATATCTCTCATCTCGCTCTCTCATCCACTCTTTCCGTTTCTTAATTCGTTCTAGGGCTTCCTGTCTCGCTTCTTCTCGTATCCTTTCCTCCTCAATACGTCGATTCTTGCCTTTGATTAATCGAGACATTGTTTCTTCGGTCAATGGTTCTAGATATTTTTTTACTCGACATCCACTGATGTAGTTTGGTAATACTTTCCCATCTAAGGTTGCTAAGCTGATGGCTCCACTTGTCGATATACGATTGATGATTAATGGCCCATACCCTCTCTTCTGCAACTTCTTAGCGTGTTGTTTCAAGGTATATACCAAGACTAAATCTCCTTCCTTCAATTTTTTTTTCTTAATGTGAGCATCATAGTAGGCTTTCTATCGCCGTTTAGCAGCATAAATGCCTGCTACTGCTTGTAACCTAGTTTCGTGAAGCTTTTCTATTTGATCCAATTGAGCTGATAGTTCATGTCCCGTCCACTCGTAAGTAGTTGCTACTCTCAGAGTGGGAATTAAGAAATCAATTGGCAAAATAGCATTTTGTCCATATACTAAGTTAAAAGGAGTAGTGCATTAGGAAAAAAGGTGAACTCTGCATGGGCCTTTTAGCTTCACAAGTGATTAAGGATGGACCAATGAGAAGAGGGTGGTGGCCACAGTCTAGTGCCTAGATCACATAGGCTAGGCATGGCCTTCCCTTGTTTTTGTGTGGTCAAACATGAGAAAACCACTTAAAATTCGTGGGTTTCTTTTGAGAATGGTTTAGAAAAACTTGAAAATCATTTAGAGCCTTTGGATTGCTTGAAAGATCCAACGGCTATGGCTAAATGGACAAAGTCAAGGTAACTTTCATCTTGAACCCTTGGATGGGAGTGAGAACAAGCGGCTTCGATCATAGTAATGATGGCAAACTGCGCGAATGCTTATCGGCCGTCGGATCTTCCCTCAAATCTAACGTTCATATTTGAATTAGATGGAGAAATTGCGCCTTAATTTGTGGCCTTTGGATTGGGCAAGATCCCATGGTTGAGATTCATCCATCACTTCAGATTGGCGCCCTCTCACGATCTCTGTCGGCTATATCACTCAATCCAACGATCCACGCCTGCTCCGATTTTTGTCTCAGCCCCATTCGCGCTCACACGTTGGATTCATCTAGATCTAATGGCCAGAAAGTTTGCAGAGACTACAAAAGATCTTGTCCCCACTCCCCACAAAATCTGACATACTCTCTCTCTCTTACTTTTCAAGTATTTGAAGTACACCGTCGATTTAAGCCATCCAAAGGTCACGGATGCAGACGCTTTTTGACTTCAAAATTGATGGTTCAAGAAATAATATTTTACTCCCAATACCACTAGTGGTTTGATGTGCATTATTTTACTCATATTTGAAGCTCCTTAATCCCTAAAAATTAGGGATCCTTACAAGGCCCATGCAAGGCTCACCTTTTTTCCTAATGGCCTATGGCGGTTTTATAGGCTACTCGAAATGCCCATAAAGCGTGATGTAATTGCTTATCCCAATCCGATCTACCATTGTTAACAATTTTTGTGAGAACTGTACACAAGATTTTATTCGAACTTTCGGCTTGTCCATTGGCTTGTGGGTGATAAGGAGCTGATTTCTTATGAATTACCAAGAATTCATTCAATAAGGCTTCTATAACTTCATTCACAAAGTGCGTACCTCTATCACTCACAATTTCTATTGGTAGTCCAAATCTAGTGAAAACATTCTCAAAGAGAAACTTGGCCGTGGTTCTTGCGTCATTTTTCTTGGTCGCTTTGGCTTCAACCCATTTAGTCAGATAGTCTATGGCTACAATTATATATTCGGCATGGGATCCTTTCGCTGGTGGGCTAATAGGTCCTATGAAGTCTATTCCCCATTTCGTGAAAGCTCTGGCAATCACTACAGTAGCCTTCCCAGACTCGTTGTGGTGGTGGTGGGTTTGGCAATGTACATTCTCTGATATAGTGATCACCTCCACATCTGTAGCATGGTCCTCTGGGTACAGGCAGTCTGTTCATGGGTCGGGATGGTATGGTTGCTCTAGGGGCTGTGTACATTAAGGACACATAGTCCTGCTCATATCCGTAGGAACAATCTGGTACTTCCATGCCATAGGCGTATGGCTCGTATAAGTGTCCATGTTCTATCGTAGAGCTGTCATAATTGGGATATGCTCCTTGAATATGGTCGTAAGATGAGTCATATGGTTCATTACTAGCCAATGGTGTGGTTGGGACTATCGCTCTCTCTAGGTTTTCTTCAGGTAGAGCTATCTTGACTGGGACAACATTCTGAGGATGGGGCGGTTGTTGTCCTAGTACCGGTTGTGGTTGGGTGTATCCTTGATACGCATATGGTCGTGGCATTGGTGTCTGCTGCTGATAGGTAGGGTACCTCCACGCTTCACCTCCTTGCTCTCTCTGAGGGTATCCATAAGGTCTCATGTGTGGCTGTGTTGGTCTCGCTTGCCTATTGTAAGGGCAGTTTTCTGTGCTGTGATTTGTATATTTCTGTTCTATACTGCAATATTGTAGAGGTCCTGGGACGGTGGGTCTATTATAAGCATAAGCAGGTGGTGGGACTACTCCCCTAGTGCACAAGTGAGAAGGATGATCACCTCCGCACTGCATGCATCTTCTAAGCATGGGTACTCTTATAGGGTTACTGGGGTAGTTCCTCTATCCTTGAACGTTCAGCTTCTTTGCTACCAAATCGGCTATTTCCTCTACATTGTTTTTAGGGATTGATGTGCTACTGGCCGAATCTTCACTTTTCAAGCTACCTTGAGGTATTTTCAGGTCTTCTGCTAGGTTGTCTTCTAGGTCTATACATTCCTTCATGCACTCTTGCAAAGTTTGAACTCTCTTTACGTATACAAGGGATCTTAATGATCCGTTCAACAATCCTTCCAAAAATAATGACACCATTTTATTTTGGGTAGGTCTCTCTTCTACTGGGCATCTGTCCACATACTGCTTGAATCTTCTTGCTACCAATCTCACTGATTCGGTAGGGGCTTGCTTAAAGCTATGAATCAATGATGAAGAGTTGTTTTTGATTCCAGACTTAGTGAATTCCTCAATCATTTCTTGATAGACTTGTTCCATGTTTTGAAAATTATTAGGGTCCAATGGCTGAAACCATGCTAATGCAGTGTCTGACAATGTAAGACCAAAGGACTCATATTGGATCAAGAAGTCTTCTATCTGTTCGGCTCTGATTACTTGTTTAAATTCAGCTATATGATTGTAAGGTTCACTAGAGCCATCATAGTGATTTCTCATGCATTTGGCAACTTGAATTGGCCTTAATCTTCTTCCCGCTTCGGGTGGTCTAGGCATTACTGGGAAAATTGGTCTTCCTATGGGTATGCCTGGTCCTCTTACTACAGATGGTCGGACTGGAGCAGGAATTCCATGTCTTGGGTCATCAGTTGGTTGAGGTCGGTAATTAGAGTTATTTGCAGGCATTGCAAACTACACATGTGGTCTGACCGGGATTTGTGTTTGTTGTGTTTGTTGTGTTTGTCCTGACTGTTGATATGACTCATTCTGGGATGTTCCAAGTGGGTTTCTTGAAGTAGTGGCTTGGTCCCTAGGGGGGAATACTGAGATATTCTGATATTTCAACTCGGCTCTCTCTAATTCTATCAAGGGCCAATATCTTCTTTGATTCTTATCCAAATATGTGGTGATGGTAGGGAAATCGGGATCTTGTAACTCATAGATGGTGACAGGATTTGGGGCAGCTTCCCAAATTGAAGAATGTGCTCTAAGAAGATGCTCCATCCCATTAATCAAGTATACATCCATTAAGGAGTCATCTTGGGGAATCAGGTCTCCTCTCCATATCCTAACAACAGTAGATCTCCCTCTAGGAGTAGTTACTTGCTCTTCATTCCCTCCTCCATTTAAGTTTGAAGCATTGTTTTCTTCACCATGTTCATTAATGTTTTCCGGGTGCTCCGTGACAACATACTGGATATCTCGTTTGTCCATGTAAAGTCCTCCTACATACTTGACTGCTGGCCTAGGCACTATATAAGCCTCTGACGCTTTCTTTAACCTGGCCACTGATTTGTTTAGACCATCCAAATAAATAGGGATCTCATTTTGGTTGGTGTTCACATACTCCAAAGAGGTCCTGTACTCTCCTTCAATGATTGACATCATGCCAATGATGGGTACTGTGTTCTGCATATCCTCTGAAGCCATGGGAATTTCTTCCTCTGACTCACTGGAGGTCTCAGAATATTGTGAACGGCTACTTGGTTCGGCTACACTACCTACAGAAGAGATGACACTTCTTCGGCTTCCTAGGGTCCTTCCGGATCTCAGGTTCATCCACTTCACAGCTCTGGTCAGTCTTTGCTAACCTCTAGCTTCTGGAACTCTTCACTATGGACCAAAATTCCAGAAAAGTTTGACTGGGATTTGACTGAAAATGAAATTTTCAAGTCACGATACTTATCCTCAAAGTTACACGATACTCAATCTTTAGATCCAAACGATACACGATACTTGAACACAAACGATACACGATCTCTGGGTGCCAACGATACACGATACTTGAACTATAACGATACACAATACTTCACAAGTATCGCGATCTTGAAACGATACACGATACCTGGGTCAAAACGATACTTGAAACACGATACACGATCTTTGATGTGTATCGCGATCTCTGTGTAGACGGTATACGATACTTAACTATCACGATATTCGAGAGAAACGATACTTGGACCAAACGATACACGATACTTCGAAAAAGACGATACACGATCGGCTACAAGTATCGCGACCTATGAAGAAACGATACTCGATACTTGGCTGAAACGATACACGACCTTTTAAGTATCGCGATTTTTACTGAGGCGATACATGATACTTGGCCCACAAAACGATACACGATACTTCTCAGGTATCGCGATCGATAGATCACGATACACGATACACGGTAGGTATCGCGATCGATGATAGCACGATACACGATCTTTGCAAAGTATCGCGATCTTTGGAACGCGACACACGATACCTGGGAAATATCGCGATACTCAACCACAGGAGATCACGATACTTGCTAAGTATCACGATACTCGACCGCGGGAGAAAGTGATACTTGACCCTTTGTCAATTTTTGCTAGATTTTGTTAAGATTTGATTCAATACACTTGTTCTACTAGTTCTTCTATCCTCTCCTCACTCTCTGTATCATTCAAATCACAACTTTTCAACCCCTGTAACTTCTAAACGATACCTGACACCGATCGTTTGTTCTAAAAATTTGATTTACAGGTAAGAGATCACAACACAACAGTAATGTGCTCACCTTGGAGGCTATTCCAATTCCTTTATCACTCCCCCTTGCTCTGTGCAGCCCCAGATCGCCTTGTTGCTCAAACACGATACTCGCAGTCACACTCCACGATACTTGCTCAGAAACACAAGTGACTTACAAAATGACTCTTTTTGGCTTTTATACTTGCCATTCTCTTTCTTAAAAATAATAATAATAATAATAATAATAAAACTCTTCAGAACAAAGATTGAATTCTACTCTAATGACTTGATCGACTCTCTCACTATTCCTACTCTACTCATTCCACTCACTTCCTTAGATTAACAACTCACTACACACACTCCAAGAATGAGAAGTAGCAAGTGCGGCTGAAAATGACTTACCAAAGAAGAGAAAATCACCACTCCTCCTCTTGCTTCAATGCAAAAAAGCTACTTACCATCACACGAATGCCTCAGTTTGATTCGACACTCCCCGGCAACGGCGCCAAAAAGTGTGTTGACCTAAGTACCAACTTAGGGACTTGTGGAGAAAGAGACTATATGTCAATCCCCCTCAAGTGCATATAGTGGGGATTCACGCTTTTAAATATCAATCCGATGAGTATACAAACCTAGCCTAGTGTATGAGGACATGCAATCAAGTGATGATCAATGCAAATGAACTACTCAAAGAGTGCAAACAAGGCAAGGACTAATCCAAACAAGCTTCAACTGTCGGTCATGGTGTCACGATACTTGGTGCAACAGCCGTCAGTAATTTGGGCTTTTCTCTTAGCTCCGAACTCCAAATATAGCAAATACCATATGCGTTTCGAAGCTCTCGAGAAGACGCATCCAATGGTGGTGGTTTCACTCAATTCTGACACTCCTACTTCAAGTTATGAGCAAAATACTGAGTCACGGAAAAACCTTCCTACACTTCAGCATTTCCTACACTTTGCACACACCTTAACTACAGCAAATAAACACTTTCATGGATAGACAACACTCCCTCACACTCTTTCCAAGCAATGCACATGCATACAAGCTAACAGAGAAGAAGATACAGAGTGAAGAAGACACAAATTCGAATTTTTGTGCTCTCTCTTCTCACAATGGCAAAAAGTCTTTTACAAAGAGTCACAAATTGACTTATATACTTGTGCCCTAAAAAAAAGAGACCGGCACTTTATTCACTAAAAAGACTAATTTCCTACTATTTTACATGGGTAAGCTTCTGATCTTCTGTGAGGATGCATCTAGAGGACTCCTCTAGTGCATTTACAATGGGAAATATATTACAAGAATGGTTATGATACAAGGATGTAATGTCCAAATCGGAAAAATTTTGGGGCCCGTCTTTTTCTCTGCCTTGTGCTTTCTTTAGCTCTGCAACACATGTGCAGCTCTCAATGGAATGACTCCATATGAAGCTTGCTGGGGTAAGAAACCAACACTAGATCATTGTAAAGTGTTTGGATCAATTGCACATGCTTATGTTCCATCACAACTTATACATAAACTTGAACCAAAGGCAGAAAAATATGTGTTCATTGGTTATGATGAGAAGCAGATGGGATACAGATTATGGAATCCTCTAACCAAACAATTTATTGTTTCTAGAGATGTTACATTTGATGAACAGAAAAGTTGGTATTCAGATCAAAGTCATAGAGCTGAAGAATTTGAAGAAGAGGTCATTGCTATTGTAGCTTCAAAAGGATGGACCCGAAGTCAATTGGATATAAAGAATGCATTCTTGAATGGATACATATCAGATGAGGTATACATGGAACAACCTCAAGGGTTTATAGATTCCAGGTATCCAAATTTTGTTTGCATGTTGAGAAGAGCATTGTATGGATTGAAGCAAGCTCCAAGAGCATGGAACTATAGACTGGTGAAGTATCTCAATGATCTTGGATATCAAAGTTCAAAAGCAGATCCAAGTCTACTCATCAAAAGAACAGAGGAAGGTACAATCTACATTTGTATTTATGTAGATGACATTATAATCACAGGTACTTCAGATGAAGGAATCAAGGAGGTAAAGAGATTACTGGAGAAAGAGTTCAAGATCAGTGACCTAGGAAAGTTGTCATACTTTCTTGGAATGGAAGTCACTTATACAGATCATGGCATATATGTATCACAAGAAAGGTATCTTCTGAATCTATTGAAGAAGTTTGATATGGAAAATTGCAGAGAAGCTTCAACTCCACTTGAAGTTAATCACAAGCTCAGTAAATATGATGGTGCATAATACAAAGATATGAGGAAGTATCAATCTCTTGTGGGTAGTTTGATTTATGCTACACTAACAAGACCTAATCTTAGTTATGCAGTGGGAGTTTTGTCACAATTCATGCATTGTCCAAAGGACCCACATTGGATTGCAGGTCAAAGAGTTCTCAGATATATCAAAGGAACTATAAAGGAAGGATTATATTATCCTTTTACATCAGATTTGAAGTTGAGAGCCTACAATGACTCAGACTGGGCAGGTAACCAGGATGACAGAAGATCAACTCATGGCTACATGATATACATAGGTGATAAGCTTGTAAGTTGGTGTTCAAAGAAACAACATACAGTAGCATTATCATCAACTGAAGCTGAGTACAAAGGACTTGTGGAAGCAGCTAAGGAGGTCATATGGATGCAAACATTATTCAAAAGCTTGGGCATTGATCAAGTTATACCTACAATACATGGAGATAATATGAGTTCACTTTATCTTGCAGCAAATCCAGTATTTCATGCAAGAACAAAACATATAGAGATACATTATCATTTCCTGAGAGAAAAGGTAATGGAGAAAGAAATTGAAGTGGAGTACATTTCTACAAAAGATCAGATAGTAGACATAATGACAAAGATCTTGGATGGTGTGAAGACCAGAAGATTTAAAAGCATGGCAGGAGTAAAAGAAAAGAAGATGATATGAAGAAACAGGGAATGTCAATTAGTCATTGAGGGGGAGCTGTTGGAGAAACAATCACTAATTGGACATATATTTGAAGGTCAAAGCTTTCGAAGAAAACCACATGCCTATGTGAAGGGACAAATTCAGAAGTGTATTATATTTGTAAAGTTAGTTCACTTTAGAAGCTTTTCAAAAGTCACGAGATTGAGAAAAACTATATAAGCTAGTTTGTATCAACTGACGTGATGAGGAAGACAATGAGAAAGTGAGTTAGTACTCATTTTGTATGACTGAGTATAGTCGGGCTTCTCTGAGTGAGAAAGCACTTGTAAGCTTCTGAGTTTTCATAGCTATGACAAGAACTAGTTAAAGTTCTGTGTATAAGTCTTCTTCTTCCATCTCTAGAGTTTGTCTTCTGTGAAATGTTTTTAAAAGTTGAAGTTTTCCAAGCAAGTCGATGCCTGGCATCGAATGTATGTTGAAAGATTGAGTTTTATGTGGGAAGTCGATGCCTGGCATCGAATCTTGGCTGATAAGTCATTGTTTCATTCTTTGAGTGTTACCTGTTGTTGAATCTTCTAAAAACATGAACTTTGTGGAGCAACTCGATGCCTGGCATCGAGTTTCAGCATAAAGTCGATGTCTGGCATCGACTTCTAGCATAAAAGTGCTTCATTCATATCTTGTGATTAAACGTGCCTATTTTAGGAACATAAAAGTGGCTGAAAAAGCACAAAGTCGATGCCTTGATCGACTTGATCGACTCTCTCACTACTCCTACTCTACTCATTCCACTCACTTCCTTAGATTAACAACTCACTACACACACTCCAAGAATGAGAAGTAGCAAGTGCGGCTGAAAATGACTTACCAAAGAAGAGAAAATCACCACTCCTCCTCTTGCTTCAAAAAGCTACTTACCATCACACGAATGCCTCAGTTTGATTCGACACTCCCCGGCAACGGCGCCAAAAAGTGTGTTGACCTAAGTACCAACTTAGGGACTTGTGGAGAAAGAGACTATACCTCAATCCCCCTCAAGTGCATATAGTGGGGATTCACGCTTTTAAATATCAATCCGATGAGTATACAAACCTAGCCGAGTGTATGAGGACATGCAATCAAGTGATGATCAATGCAAATGAACTACTCAAAGAGTGCAAACAAGGCAAGGACTAATCCAAACAAGCTTCAACTGTCGGTCATGGTGTCACGATACTTGGTGCAATAGCCGTCAGTAATTTGGGCTTTTCTCTTAGCTCCAAACTCCAAATATAGCAAATACCATATGCGTTTCGAAGCTCTCGAGAAGACGCATCCAATGGTGGTGGTTTCACTCAATTCTGACACTCCTACTTCAAGTTATGAGCAAAATACTGAGTCGCGGAAAAACCTTCCTACACTTCAGCATTTCCTACACTTTGCACACACCTTAACTACAGCAAATAAACACTTTCATGGATAGACAACACTCCCTCACACTCTTTCCAAGCAATGCACATGCATACAAGCTAACAGAGAAGAAGATACAGAGTGAAGAAGACACAAATTCGAATTTTTGTGCTCTCTCTTCTCACAATGGCAAAAAGTCTTTTACAAAGAGTCACAAATTGACTTATATACTTGTGCCCTAAAAATGGTCCTTTCACACAAGAGACCGGCACTTTATTCACTAAAAAGACTAATTTCCTACTATTTTACATGGGTAAGCTTCTGATCTTCTGTGAGGATGCATCTAGAGGACTCCTCTAGTGCATTTACAATGGGAAATATATTACAAGAATGGTTATGATACAAGGATGTAATGTCCAAATCGGAAAAATTTTGGGGCCCGTCTTTTTCTCTGCCTTGTGCTTTCTTTCGCTCTGCAACACATGTGCAGCTCTCAATGGAATGACTCCATATGAAGCTTGCTGGGGTAAGAAACCAACACTAGATCATTGTAAAGTGTTTGGATCAATTGCACATGCTTATGTTCCATCACAACTTATACATAAACTTGAACCAAAGGCAGAAAAATATGTGTTCATTGGTTATGATGAGAAGCAGATGGGATACAGATTATGGAATCCTCTAACCAAACAATTTATTGTTTCTAGAGATGTTACATTTGATGAACAGAAAAGTTGGTATTCAGATCAAAGTCATAGAGCTGAAGAATTTGAAGAAGAGGTCATTGCTATTGTAGCTTCAAAAGGATGGACCCGAAGTCAATTGGATATAAAGAATGCATTCTTGAATGGATACATATCAGATGAGGTATACATGGAACAACCTCAAGGGTTTATAGATTCCAGGTATCCAAATTTTGTTTGCATGTTGAGAAGAGCATTGTATGGATTGAAGCAAGCTCCAAGAGCATGGAACTATAGACTGGTGAAGTCGATTATCAAAAGATCTTGAAAAAATAATACTTGAGCTAAGAGAAATTAGCAAAATACTGAAGGTATGTCATTTCAGTGACTAGAAAGTTCTGAAGAGGTAAAGTTCTTGGTTTTGGCTATCATTTCTCAAAGTTTGGAGTGGCAATGAGTTAATGGTGACCATAGAGGTGTTCTAGTGTCACATTAATTCATTTCTTGTGGTGTTTTACACATCAACAATAGTGACCAATCAAAGGCATAATGTTATATGATATGGAAAACCACTCCATCACCATTTCAAAGGATGTGATCTTCAATGAAACTTCATCATACTCAAGCAAAGATTCAAGTGCAAGTCTTAGTCCACCTATCTACACTTCAGAGGGGGACTCAATATTTCCAAACTCCAACTCAGAGGCAAGTACTTCAAGTCATCCGAGAAGATCTCAAAGACTTATTGACAAGAGACAGCGAGAACAAAGTCATTATGTTAATTATGCTCTAATGCACCAAATTCAGCAAATTCCAGAGCCATCTAATTACAAAGAAGCATGAGTGCATCTCCATTTTGTATCCAGGAGGCACTCCATTTCTAGTCTATTTCCATTTTATTTTGAGAGCCCCTCCCAAATCTATATAAGGAGGGCCTCTCCGCTCATTTGTACTTGGTTAGAAGCTTGATGAGCCTACTCCATGCTATTGGCAAACTCATTTCTAATCCACATGAGTTTACCCATTTCATGGTCTACTCATTTTGTGTCTCACACATTCTTTGTTTTGTGAGAGTACTTTACTTTTCATTTTACTTCTGTGTGTGTACTCTCTATAGAATCGACTTCTCAAGTTTATTATGCTAGAGGTAGAAGCACTGGCAGAGGAAGAGCAAGAGGTTTTGGAAGAGGAAGAGGTAATCAAAAGAACAATAAGAAGGCTTGTTGGATCTATGGATTGAGTAATCATTTGGCTCATGACCGTTGGCACAATCATCAAGGATCAAATCAAAATCAGAATAACAATAGCAGAGGCAAAGGTGGAAGATATCAAAGTAATTTTCAAAGAGGTAGACACAGTCAAAGAGGAGGCTATGGTAGAGGTGGAGGAAGAAGTTGGGGACACAATCAATCCTACAACACCACCTACTACAATTATGCAGATGACACATAGAATGAAGGTCATACATCATTGATGATGAACTCAATCAACACATCAGATAAAGAAGATCTAAATGTATTTTACATTGACTCTCAATGTTCTAATCATTTTTCAGTAAACATAGAGTTGATGTTAGAATTGAAAAAAGGCATTTCTAGTCATATAGTTCAAATAGGTGGTAATACAAGACATAATGTACATTCAATTGGAAAAGTGAAATGCAAGAGTGGAGCAGATTTTCTAACCAATGTTTTTTATGTTCCCACAATACGTGAAAACTTGATTAGTGTGGGACAGATAGTTGAAAAAGGTTTTCAAGTCAGGTTTACAAATGAAGGAGTATTTGTTGAAGATCCAGAGAATGGATATAATCAGATTGTCTGTGGTAAGAAAGAAGGTAGAATCTTTACTTTAAGAGTGCAAGGGAATATTGGTCAAGCTTTGCTCACACATGGTGAAGGCGTGATTACAAAACTTGATCTCTCGCATAAGGGATTAGGTCATTTCGATGAAAGAGGAATTAAGGCTATGGTTGCAAATCAGTCTGTACTAGGATTACCAAATGTGTAGAGTCAACATAGGATTTATAAATGTGAAGCATCTCAGATGGGAAAAGCACACATGTTACCATTTCACAAGAAAGGATTCACACACATGATGGAATACTAGAGCTTGAATGGGGACCAACAAAAGAAGTATCTATAGTGGCTCAAGGTATTATGTTCTTTTAATTGATGATGCTACAAGATGGATAGCTTTATATGTTTTGAAGGAAAGATAAGAAGTGTTTGGATCTTTCAAGCATTTTCATGCATATGCAAAGAGAGTCACAGGTCAAAAACTTAAGAGACTGAGGTCTGATGGAGGGGGAGAATACTTCTCCCAAGAGTTCAATGATTATCTTTGGAATGCAAGTACTAAGAGAGAAATAACCTGCACGTATACACCACAACAAAATGGTGTAGCAGAAAGAAGAAACGGGAATTCGGTCGATTTTTCTAGAGCTATGCTGAAGGAGAAGAATTATCTGAATTATCTTTGGGTTGAGGCTATAAATATAGCTACATATCTTGTGAATAGATTACCATGTGCAGCTCTAAATGGAATGACTCCATATGAAGCTTGGTGGGGTAAGAAACCAACACTAGATCATTGTAAAGTGTTTGGATCAATTGCATATGCTTATGTGCCATCACAACTTAGACATAAACTTGATCCAAAGGCAGAAAAATATGTGTTCATTGGTTATGATGAAAAGCAGATGGGTTACAGGTTGTGGAATCCTCTAACCAAACAATTTCTTATTTCTAGAGATGTTACATTTGATGAACAAAAAAGTTGGTATGGAGATCAAAGTCATACAGTTGAAGAATATGAAGAAGAGGTAAGAAGATGTGAGAAAGGAAAATCAATTGTGCAGGTAAATGAAGATTAAGACTATATGCAAGCAAGTACATCCAGAAGTGGATTAACAAGAAGGAATGAAGAAGCTCCTATATTTGATGAGGAGGTGTATCCAAACACATATGAAGAATGTGAACCAAGGAGGTCAAGTAGGACAAGAAGGCAACCAGAAAGGTATTCTTATGATACTTCTTACATAACTCAGAAGAACTATGCATATGTGGTCAAAGATGATGAAGAACCTCAGAACTATGATGAACAAAAGGTAAGAAACAATGAGAAGAAGTAATGAAGGAAGAATTCAATGCACTATAGGAGAACAAGACATGGGAACTTGTTCCTAAACCAAATGGTAAGAAGGTAATTGGAAATAAATGGGTTTATAAAGTGAAGAAGCTTGCAGATGGAAGTATAGCCAGATACAAAGCTAGACTGGTGGTGAAAGTCTATGCCCAAACTTATGGCATAGATTATGATGAGACATTCATTCCTATAGCTAAGATGTCAACTATAAGGAAAATCATTGCTATTGCAACTTCAAAAGGATGGACTTTGAGTCAACTGGATATAAAGAATGCATTCTTGAATGGATACATATCAGATGAGGTATACATGGAACAACCTCAAGGGTTTATAGAATCCTGGTAGCCAAATTTTGTCTTTAGATTGAGAAGAGCACTCTATGGATTGAAGCAAGCTCCAGAGCATGGAACTATAGATTGATGATATATCTCAATGATCTTCGATATCAAAGTTCAAAAGCAGATCTAAGTCTACTCATCAAAAGAAAAGAGGAAGGTACAATCTACATTTTTATTTATGTAGATGACATTATAATCACAGGTACTTCAGATGAAGGAATCAAGGAGGTGAAGAGATTACTTGAGAAAGAGTTTAAGATCAGTGATCTAGGAAAGTTATCATACTTTCTTGGAATGGAAGCCACTTATACAGATCATGGCATATATATATATCAGAAGAAAGGTATCTTCTGAACCTATTGAAGAAGTTTGGTATGAAAAATTTGCATAGAAGCTTTAAATCCACAGTCAATCACAAGCTAATCACAAGCTCAATAAATATGATGTAGAAAAATACAAACATATGAGGAAGTATCAATCTCTTGTGGGTAGTTTGATTTATGCTACACTAACAAGACCTAATCTTAGTTATGCAGTGGGAGTTCTATCACAAGGGAGTTCTATCACAATTCATGCATTGTCCAAAGGATCCACATTGGATTGTGGGTCAAAGAGTTCTCAGATATATCAAAGGAACCATAAAGGAAGGATTATATTATCCTTTTACTTCAGATTTGAAGTTGAGAGCCTATAGTGACTCAGATTGGGTAGGTAACCAATGTTGGAACATCAAGCTTACACTATGCTTGAGGTGGATTTGATATACATCAAAGGCTATCACGTCGAAAGAATATCCGTTGGAGAGTTCTTTTTCTTATGCTCATTTATTGTATTTTTTGAGAGATTTTTGATGGCTCATTTACCATTGTAAAAGCCTTGAGCTTTACACATGTAAAGGTAGAAAGATAGAGCCCAAATCCCACGAATTTGTGGTGGTTGAAGTTCCATTCAATCAAGCAATCAAATCACCTAAAAGTAGATCAAACTAGATCTTCACTTTTCCTAGATTGTAGGAAAGTGAATTGATTCCCTCCAACAACCATTCCCACCTTCATTTGAATTCAAATTTCTTTTGTAGAAGTCCTGGAACACTCCTAGAGTCTATATAAAGACTTGAAATTACTTGTGCATTACATGGAAGCAATATACATACACTTGTGACCATCATTGTCTTGCTCCTTCAATTCTCTGCATCATCTTCTTCGCCAATAGTAATCTTGCAGAGGCTGCTGCTCTCTCTCCAGAGCTTCAAATGAAGTGAAAGATGGCTCATTGGAAAGCTATAAGTTTCTAATTTATGCCTATAAATTTTCAAAGAATTTGGTTCAGCAGATTGGGAGAAATATGAGCTTATTTGTCTCGGGGTCAATCTTTACGTATTTCTGAAAAATAGGAAGTACCACCAGTGAATGTCGCATTCATTCCTATAGCATATTTTGCTTATTCCTTATACTTTTGTGCATTCCATACACTCAACCTTATGTGTATCACTCCCATAAAAGGATTTTTTCTAATTGTAATCACGCTGGTCGCTATGGGCATTTGAAGTTCATTGTCTCTTCCATAGATAGTAAGTTTTTTGAGCTAGTCGACCTGCGAACCTATCTGTTTTGTATCGACTCATTCTCCTTGATGCTCCAAAGTACATAGTGTGTTTCTTTGCACTTATCGCATGCCTATAAGGTCTATTTGAGTCTCCATAAGCTCAAGGGCTGGTCTTGTGCCGGTTGGCTTGACCAAACTTCGTTGCTTCAAAACACACTTTTCTATCTTCTACAAGCTTCTCCAAGTTCTTTCAGTGGTAGCAGAGCTAGATCAAGATGGGTGATGGCTTTCCCTCAATGATCGAGAAGCTTGATCGACACAACTACATGGCTTGGCAAATCATGATGGAGGCCTATTTGCAAGGTAGAAATCTTTATGGAATTGTAGCAGGTGATGAAGCTATGCCTATTCCAAGATCCAAAGGAGGACCTACACAAGACGAGACAGATAAGCTCACACTTTGGTGCGTAAGGGATGCTCAAGCAAGGTCGTACATACTAAACTCTATCTCTGACTTTCTATTACCACATATTAGAGGATGCAAGACATCTCAAGAGACTTGGGATGCCCTCGAGACTTTCTTTTCTGCTAGTACCAAAGCAAGAAAGAATCATCTTTGGAACGAGTTCAACCAAATGAAGAAGACACCTAAACAAACCATCACAGAGTTTGTTACCAAAGTCAAGGAGGTTGCGGATCAATTAGCATCCATTGGAGAGCTGATTGAAGAAGAGTTCATCATGAGGCAAATTCTCAACGGCATTCGAAGTGATAAGCAATGGCAATCCTTCACGACGGCTTATGATCTCATCATGGATGTGCAAACTCCAGACTTCAACATCTTTCTTGGATAACTCTTCAATCAAGAAGCCAACAATAGAATAAAGGAAGGTAACTCTTATCATGGTAATTCAACTAGTGCTCTATATGCAGATAAGAAGGATAAGAAGCAGAAAGGCAAGAAGAAGGAAGAAGATGAAGAAGAGACCTCCCAAGCCAACTTTGTAAGCAAGAGCAAGTGGAAAGGGAAGAAGAAAGGACCAAAGCAAGACAAAGCCAAAGGTGAGAATGTTCAACCTTGTGCCATATGCGATAAGACCAACCACACCACTCAAAATTGCTGGTTCAATGGAAGACCCAGAAAGGAAGTGGAAGAGGTGGATATGACAGCAATAGAGGCAGAGGTGGACACAACTTCAACAATAACAATAGAAGCTATAATAGAAGGGACTACAACAATTATTCAGAAGATCAACCACATGAAGACTCATTGCTTCTTATGAATCTAAGCCACAAAGAAGGTAAAGAAGATGATCATTTGTTCTACATAGATTCATGATGTTCGAATCATGTTGCAGGCAACATTGCTCTTCTATCTGATTTGGAAAGTCCAAAGCATAGACATGAAGTGCAAACAGGGGATGACACAAAGCACAATGTGGAGAAGATTGGTAATGTCAAAGCTTCCAATGGCAGGACAAACATTCTAAGTAAGGTTCTCTATGTACCCACTATCACTAAAAACCTAATAAGTGTAGGCCAAATAGTTGAAAAAGGCTTGCAAGTTAGGTTCACCCAACATGGAGCTTTTGTGGAAGATCCATGTCAAGGCTTCAAAAAGATAGCCCGAGGTGAGAATCATGGTAAGCTCTTTACTTTTGAAGTAGGAGAAACCAGAAACATAGCTCTATTCAACTTTGGGTCTCAAACCTTAAGTGAGCTTGAAGTGTGGCATAAGAGACTTGCTCATGTGAATGAAAGAACTTTGAAGGATATATGCAGGGATCAAAGTGTTCTAGGATTGACGAACATATCAAAGCAACACATCATCAACAGGTGTGATGCATGTCAGATTGGGAAGGCACAAAGACAACCATTCAACCACAAAGGCTACATCCACAACAACTTATTGGACTTAGTACATATAGATGTATGGGGACCAAGTCAAGAACCTTCATTGGAAGGATCAAGGTATTATGTCTCATTTATTGACGACCATAGTAGATGGACTATTCTTTACTTTATCAAGAGTAAGAATGAAGTGTTTGATTCCTTTAAGAAGTATCTTGCACAGACAATCATACAGGTAGATCACTATAGAAGCTCAGATCTGATGGAGGGGGAGAATACTTCTCCAAAGAGTTTGATGAGTTCTTGCAGGACAAAGGTATCAAAAGGGAAGTGACTACTAGGGACTCTCCTCAACTAAATGGAATTGCAGAGAGGAGAAACAAGACATTGGTTGGATCAACCCGAACAATGCTTGAAGAGAAGAGGTTGCCACATTATCTATGGGCAGAAGCTATTTCAACTGCTCTGTACCTCATCAATAGACTACCATCCAAATCACTTCAAGGTATGACTCCTTATGAAGCATGGCATGGAAGAAAACCTATTTGGTATTAGTGTACACATTGAAACAGCATGCAAAGAAATTGCAGCAATGAAGGTATGGCCCATTATTGATAAATTGAATCTCAACCGGTGGAGCAGTAAATTTAGCCACTCTAGATGGAGATGTACTTCCCAACTACATTAGTGGCTGTAGAGTTAAAAGATATATGGAACCATTAATGGATCAAATGTTAGCACGACTTGTGGGAGCACAAAATCAGAAAAAAGAAGAAGAAAGGATTAGAGAAGAAGCTTGAATGGAAGCTCTGGAACAAACCTAGAAGCGAAAGAGTGGATGAGACAGAGAGATGAACGATATGTCCAAGGAGAGGAACCAATACCCATGGCAAAATACCTAGTGGTTAATGCAAAAAACACAAGCAGTAGTATTTTCGGACCATACTTAAACCTAGGAATCGGGAAGATGGAATATCAACTAGTGGATGCATTGATTGACAAGGGAGCGGCACTAAGTTGATTGTGAGTATTGTTAGCCACTCACCTCAAAACAACCATGAGTACCACTAAGGCATATATGATAGGAATTGGAGGACAGATTATCGAGTGTATAGGAGAAGTCCTAATGTCCCTTCATCTAGGAAATTCCACTATGGAGCAAAGATTATTGGTATGCAAAGATGAAGACCTTATTGAAAACCTGATCCTAGGATAAGACTGGATCTTTGAGAATGAATTCAACATATACCTTACACAATGATACATATCAGCCAAAATAGGGCATAAAGAATTCTTTAGTCTATTGGAAGCTAGGTCGCCACAAATCCTTAGCACAATCTTACTTAGGGAAGCAGACTTGAAGGAAGATAGGGAAGAAGCTTCAAATAGGGATGTATCTCATGAGTATCCTAAGCTAGACTTACTTGCTGGTAGTGAGGTGTTGCATGACTCTGTAACCAATTCTCTTATAGGGAATGAGCTTGAGGGAAAAAGTGAGGATGTGTCATCTCAACCCATCGACACTATAAGAAAAAAACCAACCTGGATGTCAATCGCAAGAATACCACCTCTAATGAACACACGACTATGATGGGTACGCAAAGATACATTACCTCAACATGCCAGTACAATGCCGAAACAGATCGACCATCCAGCAGAAATGCAACAAAATAATCACTGTTCGAAATCTCAAGGGGATAGACCAAGCATTCTTCATGTATGGCTCCCAAAATCATTGGTGGGGGCTCAGGCATCACATCAACACATATGGATCCTTAAAGTAGTTCGAAGAACAAAAAATCAAGAGACAGAAAAGCTCAAGGAAATGTCATACCAATAGAATAAGCAAAGGAAACTGTCTAGGATCAAAGAAAACCCCAAAAGACCACTACACAGAAAACCCAATCCAAGAACAAGAACAAGTCAAAGACTATAGTCAAGAGTAGAGGAAGAAGAACGCGACAGAAGAAAATGCCACCAGCACAGAATACAAGGTTAATATGGAGACCCAAGAAGCAACAAGTAACCGACCAAGTGGATCAACGAGACTCTTCTTGCACATATGAAGAACCAATTTCATCTAGAGTATGCATGGTAGGGCCACATTACAAGGCCACACATTTGGCACATAGCTTCCTCAATAAAAGTAGTGGTGCACATTTCCATAATCAGAATAGGACTTAGCTTCTGCTATCATAGGAATAATCATCCAGTGTAAATAAATAAATGCTTTGGCTATCAACTAATCTATTGTTTTCTTTCAAGATTAAAAATTAAGAAAAATGATGGTAAGTTAGCTTACTTGTCTCTACTTAAGCAAGGGGGTATGGAGTGGTGAAGGACGAGATATTAACGAACTACACAAAAACTTGCAAAATTGTTCTCTTTCTTGAACTAATCTCTACTACATTACAAGTGCACATGGCTTCCAAAGACTTTGAAGCAATGATTCAAGAGGAAGTGCTTGAATTTCCACTGAAAGTGTGACAAAGGCCAAAGTTCATTGGTTTCGAGAAGACCAACCAGCAGGCGACCATTTGTTTTTGGTGACTATTAAGATCATGGATACAGACCATCAATTTCCTGTGATGTCCCAAGACTTCAAGGTCTTACATGAGATTCCATCTACGGTGGATGTGATGAAAAAAGCTAGAATCCATAAGTATTTTGAGTTACCAATCTATATACCATATTTCTAGAGATGCACTGAAGTCATGAACACCATTCATCCAACCTTAGACAAACCATCAATGCCAGACGCCAAAGTTCTTGATGCAGAAGGTGAATGGGTAACCATAAATTTCATGCAGGGGCTCATTAAAGAAGCATTTGAATGGATCAAGGATGGAACCATGGATCTCAAGGGCGAAAGTCATGGCACTAAAACCAGAACATTTGTGGATATTAATCGCATAGATATCGAAGAGGAAGCCAAATTGGTGCATCAACATTTTTGCTTTCCTAATATACACAGATATATGGGACCACAGAATCAATTACTCTCATGCCACCAAGCAAATCGGCAACCAAATAAACTTGACACCCTATATTCAAGAACGATTATTTGAGGCCAAAAAGCAATGGGGTCATAAGAAATTTTTGAATGGAAGTGTGGCACTGACCATATTGATATACCATGCATTAGAAATTTGAGAATACCTCACAAAAATGCCATCATCTGTTGAAACGGCTAAGTATGTGAAGCCAGTAATAGTACCAAAAAAAGAAAAAAGGAGTGAAGATGATCGAAGAGGCAAGAACAAGCACACAACCAACGATGTGAGGTGCCAAAAGACTAAGGGAGGTACTAAAAGAGGAAGAAGCAACTGCACCATCAAAGAGGATGCATGTACTACCTAGAACCAAAATTAAGAAGGCCACTCCTATTACTGAAACAGAGCTGAAGGAAGCCATGGAGGAAACTCACAAGTTTATGGAAGGACATATCAATTTGCCAGTTCAAGGGCATCATTACCATCAAGCCCATTCAACATCCATGATGGGCAAAAGGCTAACAAAATTCCATCGATACAGAGAAGTGGGGTTAGTCAATTCTAGTTCATCATCTGAAATCCAGGAAGAACATGAACCATCAACTATGAACATGGATATCTAGAGTGAATCAAATGATGATGGTAATTGGGATGGAATAAATCAACTCAAGGATTCACTTGAAGGAGAAAGCAAAATGCTAGATCAAGCACCGGATGCTACCTTCGAAGATGGACAAAAAGAAAAGACAATGGAAAAAGAGGATGTACACATATTACAAATGAATGACACAACAAAGCTTCAAGTGGAAACCCACCTGGACAATCATGCTACAATGAAGAAGCCGAAAGAAGAGCAAACACAAGAAGAAATCGGGGAATAAGAACCATTCATGCCTATATGGATAGTAGCAGAGCCGTCACCTCTGGATGTGACTTTTCAAGGAAGTGCTACTAATTCTACCATACATGAAAAGTAGAACATCAAATTCAGCTGCAAATTAGACAACCACATGAGACAGTACATGACAAGGGAAAGGATGTACAAACATGTGAAGAACTGAGCATACCAAAGACATGGCTCAATGTGGATGTAGCGAAGCTAAAGCCTGTAGTGAAACAAATGATCCAAATAGCCATGGACACACAACAATAGTTCATGGAAGCATATAGTGATTATGACAAAGCATTAGTAGAAAGAAATCAATTCAAGATGCTCAGTGAAGAATTATCTGCTAGAGTATTGCATGCTCAAGATGCACTTACAAATAAAGAACAAGAAACAAAGGAAGATGTGGAAATATGCAAGTTATTAACCGAAGAAAATCAGAAGATGCAGTATCAACTTAAGGAGAAATATGAGGCCAGTGAAACCAAAAAGCTACAAATATCAAATAGAAGTAAAATCTTAGAAGCTCAAATAAAATTATATATGGACGAGGCAGACACCTGAGAAATAGGAATAAAGAACTAATGAATGCAATCCTGTTCAACCAACCACTGGAAGTGCTAGATGATAACCAAAACAATACATAGGAATTAGAAGCTCGAATCACCAAGTATGCGGATCAGCTAAAACAAGAGCAAGAGTTACGAGAAGAATGAGGGAGAAACTACATGTATGATAAAAATGAGCTCAGGAAAAGATGGAAGACTGCAGAAGCTAAAATCATAGAACAATGTAAAGAAGATTCAGATCAAGTAGCTTTACTTGGTGAATGACTCCTGTAGAGTACTAAAGCACTCTCAATAGCTAATAATGAAATAATTAAGAAAGATGCAATCGTTGAAAGCTTGCGGGCTCAATTATTAAAGAACAATCAAATGGGGACACCAGTAGTTCAAAGCTCTCAAGCAGCTATTGTGGAGACTGAGGTATGTCCTCCTTCAAAGAGGCAGAGAAGAATGCTGATAGAAATATACGGCCTATTGTAGAACTAAGCCAAAATGAGTGGGCACTACTTGTGTCCCAATTTATGGGACAATTTGAAGATCAAGTAGTAAAGTTCATGAAAGAGTCCAAAATCAAAAGCAAGAATTTAGAGAAAGTTTTGAAGCCCTTCAGTGTACCATACGGCCTATTAAAAGAAGAAACTAGGCAATACATCAAGAGGACTACACAAAAAGAACCAAATCAAGACTTATAGTTCAAAATAGATACATTCTCTTATACACAAGAAGAATTTGACAAAGCAGATCCGATTTGAAGGCAAAAAATTTTGGAAAAGAATTTGAATCTACGGGTACATTAGGAATCGGCGCCATATTTATTACAAGTAAACCCATCTTTTTGCCCCGTACCTAGAAGACAATCCTGGATGCAATTTTGGGAAGAACAGTGCCAAGGCACACCCAATAATTAGAGGTTGAACTATCCATTGATACCAAGCCCGCCACTTAACTACTTACCTATTGAAGAATATAAGGTACGTACTATAGAATTTTGGCTCTCAAGATATGCTACAGTACCCGACTTAGCAATAAAGATGACGAATAAAGTGTTGAGCATGCTATTCATAGTTTTGAAAGTCTTCAAACATGATCAATATACATTTTTGAACTTCATCGGCATTAACTAAGGCATAGATGCCCTAATTTTTTATCTCTAGGTAATGCCTAGCTGACTTACTATCATGGCTATATACTCATGCTTGATGTTCTTACTGATTCAGTATATGTAGACATTCGAAGAAGCATTTTTCATAGGATTTTTTGAAATGGAATCCAAATTTTTTGTCAAAATGACCTTTAATTTAAATACTCAATTTGTTGCCTATGAATTAAGTTTCTTTATAGTTCATAGACATGCACCAAATGATGGAGTAAATTTAGCACAATGGAAAGAACTAATGATATGTGAAGCTAATTTGCTAAATCAAAGAGAGCAAACAGCCATTCAGACATACTCATGTTGCCAGCCAAAGCCTGTCGGGGACAACATAGTTCAGGAGGAGGGATGTGTGGAAGGAGAATCAAGCAAGAGATGAAGAAAAAGAAAATAAAAAAGAAAAACTATTTAATGACTATAACTCACCTTCTGCCCAAAGCCCCGTAGGGGCACGCATTGGGCCACAACGCGAAAGAAGGAGGTCCCGAAGTGTGTGAACAAAGATTAAACACAAGACCTTTGAAGCATCAACCAAAAGACAAAAACAGATGCAGTGCTTATCAAATGATGCGTCCGGTGAAAAGAAGTAAACAGGCTTCATCAATACAACAAGGTCACATGTGTGAGAACAAAGATTTATCTGAAGGCCAAAAGCTAGAAAGAGGTAGAGGCTAAAAAGCAGAAACAGGTGACTAAGATAATCACATTCTTAGCCACTAGGTGCGTGCATGGCAGCCCGAATTATCACAACAACCGAGATGTATGAATTTAAGGAATACCAAGGGGATGACAGAAGCATTGGACTTAGGATCGGATAAAGTAACAAATTGTCTGAAGGTCCTGATTGTCTCCTCGACCGCTGGGTGCATGTATTGAAACAATAATAAACAAGCCTCGAACAAGAAGCAAAGCATGTCAAGGGATGATAGAGACAAAGAGGGGGAGAGTGTTGCAAAGAAAAGGAGCACAGACTAGGGAGTCCCAAAAATTTTCAAATTATGGGCACACTTTTTCTTCTTCTAATTTCTATGAAAACCTCATGAAGCCATGTAAACGCACTAGAGGAGTCCTCTAGATGCATGAACCCCCACTATTGTAACATAATCCTTGTAAGATAGTAGGAATTTAGTGTTTTTCAATAAAAGTGTCGGTCTCTTATGTGAAAGGACCAATTTTAGGGCACATATATATAAATCACTTGGTGACTCTTGTAAAGAACTTTTTTCCATTGTGAGAATTGAAGTTAAATTTTGAATTTTCCTCTTTCCTACTGATTACCTTCTTCTCCAAGAGCTTGTGTGTGTTTTATGCTTGAAATGTGTGTGGGACCGTTGTCTACCCCTTCCCTTCACATTTGAACTGTTGTAGTGTGTGTGTGAGACTTGAGAAGTTGTGGAGCAAGTATTGGTGGTTCCTTCCATTCACTATTTTGCTCATAACTTGAAGTACGTTTCTTAGATTCAACTGAAAATTCTATTATTAGATGCATCTCATCAAGAGCTTCAAAACGAACCCAATATTGACCATATTCAGAGTTTGAAGGTGACATAAAAGTTTGAATTTGTGCTTACTATTGTAAGAGGTATCGTGACATGCATTTTCGGAGAATTAGTGAGATGAAGAGGTAGTTGAGACAAGTCACATGCATTGTAGCATTGACACTTCACTTACCATCATGTGTGCACATGTCTTCATACATTTGATACATCTAATCTCTCGGATTGATAATTAAATGTGTATTAATCCACCACTATATGCACTTGTGGGGCGATCGATTGAGGTACAATCTCAATCGACACAAGTCCCTAGGGCTTCACGACTTAGGTACACAAGGTCACTCATGGAGGTGGCGAGGTGTATGGTCAAGAGTCAAGCTTTACCACATAATTTATGGCTTAAGGTTGTCATGTGTTCAATATATGTACTTTACAGGTGTCCCACTAAAGCATTGCAGTCTATCACTCCATATGAGGCTTGGCATGGTCGCAAGCCATCTATTGCTCACCTACATGTTTTTGGTTGTCTGGCATATGCATTACTGCCTGAACACCAATGCAAGAAATTGAATGATAAAGCATTGAAATGTATTTTTGTTGGGTGCAATTCTGAAAGCAAAGGCTATCATCTCTTTCATCCATAGAATAAATGCATTTTGGTTAGCCGTGATGTTGTTTTTGTGGAAGATGATATTCAGCCATTACTTTGATGTACTAAGGAGACATTTGTTGGCTCCAAAGACATGTATGATACTTTGCTGCCTCTTTTTACAGGTGGACAATCTAGTGCTAGTCCTAATGAGGCAACTTCTCAACCTTTACAGGTTTCATGTGATGATGAAGATCATTCTATTTCTTATGTAGATTTACATGATGCACTTGTTGATGAGAGAGATGATACTGAGGAGGCAAAAACTATGCCAAAATGGCTAGTGTAGACTTTGCGTGACATCAAATTAGATGCATCTCTATCATATTATACTCTTTGCGGCTCTCATAGTGCCTCTTTTGCATTAGATTGCTATGCTATGGCTACCTCTAGTCTCTACGATAGAATGAGCGTGTTTTGTTTGATGAACCACAAAATTCAAAAAATATGATGGTTGTTATGCAATTTGAATATGATGTGTCACTCTAGCACAATGGCAAGTACCAACGTGAGGAGATCCACCTCACAAATGTCAATCCACATAGATGTGAGGACTGGTATGAAGACTGTGCGCAAGTGAAGGCACAAGTGCGTGAGTGAGAAGCACACAAGCATGCACACTCAAGCTTGAGGATTCCTCGGCTTGAACAAAATGGAGTTTCACAAATGTGAAATGGTATTTATAATGGTTTCTAGTGATAAAAATCGCTATTTTTATAGGGCTTTCTTTTGAAAATTTGACATGGACTTCTTGGACATCCCTGTATGCTCCCTCTTCTTGTGTATCCATTTCTTTGATGCATTCTCACACCTTGTGCTTGTCCTTGAGTTCCAACACGATGCTATAATGAAAAATGGTACCTAGTCATTATGTGACTTGCCTCTTGGCAAGAAGCTGGCCATTGGCACTGAGTGGGTATACAACCTTAAGTGTAAGCCTAATGGAACAATTGACAGGTATAAGGCTAGGCTTGTTGCAAAGGGTTATGCTCAAGAAAGAGGCATTGATTTCAATGAGACCTTTGCTCCTACTTGTAGAATGACTATTGTTTGTAGCATCTGTGCACTTGCTATTCATCATGGTTGGATTGTACATCATTTGGACATTAAAACTGCAGTTTCGAATGGTGATTTGCATGAAGAAGTGTATGTCTTTCAACTCCTTGGCTTTGTGCAGAAAGGGCATGAAAAGTGGGCATGCAGGTAAAAGAAGGCATTATATAGTTTAAAGCAAGCACCATGTGCTTGGTATGAAACGATACATGCCTATCTCATTGCACATGGTTTTGAGAGCAGCCCAACTGAAAGCACCTTATATGTTAAGCATGTTAATGATGTGCTTCTAATCATTCTTGTGTATGTTGATGACATGCTGCTCATTGGTCCTCATGAGAAGCATATTGCTGATTGTAAGGCTAGTTTGCATGCCTCATTTGAGATGTCTAATTTGGGGCATTTGCATCATAATTTGGGCATTCAATTTATGCAAGTTGATGGTGGAATATCTTTGTGTCAAACGAACTATATTGACACATTATTGCAGCATTTTGGCCTTGAAGACTGTAAACCTATTGTCACTCCTATGGAGACAGGTTTATGATTGAGTCTTCATGATGCTGGAGATGCATTTGATGTTGTTCTATATCAGCAGGTTGTTGGATGCTTGATTTACTTATGCATTACTCGGTCTGATATTCAGTTTGCTATCTCATAGATGAGCAGTTTTATGCATTGCCCAAGTGTCAAGCATTGACAGGCAATTAAGCGCATCTTTTGCTACTTGAGTGGTACCGACTACTTCGATTATTTTATCCCAAGAGGGGATCACTACCACCAGATTTACATGATTTTTTTGGACTCTTTTTTTACAAAGGCTCTACCTAAGGAGAAGTTTGAAGCTTTCCGCAAAGCTTTGGGCTTACTTCCTTTTGTGGATTGATTCCACATAGCTTGGCACTTCCTTATACATGAGTGCCATCTCCTTGCTCACCGCATCACTCTCAGGGGGGGATTTGTTGATATATTTAGGTAGTGATGTGTGTGAACACACTAGGAATGCAAGGGCACTTTTTTCCCTCTTTAAGAGGTTTTTTCCCCCGGCTTGTACATATGTCGATTGCCCTAATGGGTTACTTATCTTTGTACATTCTAGTCGTAATAAATTCATTATTGCGTGTTGTGCTCCAAGCTTCTTTTTCTTCCTTGTGTTGTTCACATGCTTTCACAAACTGCGAACTCCAACAGATCCTATAGTACCACTATGAGGAATGACGGAAGTTTGTAGAGACCAGAGGATCTTGGAAAAAACCTACTCTAGACCAGCCTATTTCTTACTTGGAATCTCCATTAGGCTTCCTAATCTTACAATCTATACAATAATATGACCATAGTACCTTGAAGCATTGATCTCAAAAGTTTGAGTTAAGACAGATGATTTTTATAATATGCACATGTAGAGAAAACCTTCTATTTATAGAAGAAGGTTCTCATCAAAATACTTAGAGCTTACAACCTACTAGGAATCGACCCATGTCCTCTTGCACAAATTTAAATAAAAAGGTGACTGAGCTAAAACAAGTTATTTTGATGAATTTAGAGTGACCATAGTGTGAGATAGATATCTAAGAAGTCATGGTGGTGATTCCAACTTTTTAGGAAGCAGAAGATGCAGACATAGTCATAAAGATATGGTCAAATCTCTACACAGATAGATCCAATAACTAAAATATTTTCTAGGGCCACTCATAAGAATTTTAACTTCATGATTCAATTGATGGATAAGTCAATGAGACCATAGCATCACTTTCGTGGCTCAGAGAAGTTGAACATTGAGAAGTACATAGCAACAATGAATAATAACTATAAATGATGGTAAAACTTGATGTGTATGTATTGAAAAGGTAAGTATAGTACATCGAGGTGTTGGATTCCAAGAGCTTTGATTTGAGTACAATGCACACTCAACAGTGAGTGAGAGGACTCATTATCTCCCGCAACTAAACATGTAGTGCATAAATACACTTTTGAAAGTGACTTTTTGATAGATCTCACCTAATATCCTCCCAACTTTTAGGAGTTCATTTGAATTTGGGTTCAAATGGAAGTCATGGGATTTGGATCTCATCACATTCATTAGATTCTCTCTTCATATAACCTTTTACCAGTGCATAAAATTGCCATATCTTTTAACCTTGGTAGTAATCAAGAAATATATGTGTATACATATTACTAAACTCAATATTGAAATTGTGAGAAGTGGAGAATGTTGTGCTTAGGAGTCACCTCCCAGCCTATTTATAGCCCTTTCCTAGTCACCATCTAGAGTTCTCTCTAAGGTCCCTCTACTCATCTGGCCATCATGAGTAGGTACCTTGTATGAACTCTCTAGCTTTTGGCCTTGGCTATGCCCCGAGAAAGGAACTCCTTGTTCCTCCAGGCATGTACATCTCTAGAATATAACACTCTCTCCCCTTCTAAAAATCATTATCCTCAATGATATAGAAGGAGCTATAAACCTTGGAATCAGAATCTGTGATTCGAAATAATAAGAGTAGAGTATGCTAGGTGTCTGAAATACTAGATGCTCAAAAAGTAGACAACTAGTCTCTGTGCTTCGTATATAGCATTTCCACCAATAAATAGTAGTCGTTGCCTTGGGCATCCTATAGGAATCCCTCCGAGGCCCAATGCGTCTAGATGTGTGCAGCATAAGTACTCGAAATATCCTTGGACTCCCTATGCCTAGACCTTGACCACTAACTTGTGATGGCTTGTCACCTATAGAGACCTTGGCAACTTGCCCTTGTCTCCTTGAAATACCTATTGATAGCTTGTCATATGGTATAATCATGTAAAATAATTTACTCCAATAGAGTAATGAAAACCATTATGCTAATCCAAAATAATGTGACAGTCTCCATCTCTGTGGAAAAATACTAAAGATAAATGGAAATATTTTCCAAATTGTGCTTAGTCTATAAGCTCAAGTAAATCTGCTTGATTTACTCACTATAATGAAATGAAACTCAAGAATGTCTCTTCATGATCCAAACTATGAATCCAAGATGATAATCTATCAATGATCAAAACTATGGACCAAGATGTCAATGTGTCAATGATCCAAATTATGGACCAAGATCTCAATCTGACACATCCAAACTATGGATCAAAATCTCGATCTATCATATATAATAATCCAAAATCTAGATCAAAATATCTCACATACAAAGTAAATCCCAATCCATTCTATGGAACTAAGTCCATCGTGCCAAGTGAAGACCTACTAAGTAAGTATAGCAACTAGTGGAACTACCCCCGCCTTCTCAATAATAACATGCAAGATGTTCCAAGTGGATGAAACTTGCTTTGTCTTTGACCACCATCTGATCATCACTATAATCAAATCATTCCTAACTAGGAATGAGGCATCTCTAGTAAACTACTATAATAATTTGGCACTCCCAGATATAATGAAGACCATAATATGAGCCCACTAAATACACTGAAACATGGTAAGTAGATGTGTGCACACTCATAGCCCACTAGGCTAAGCATCTAGCTCACTTCATACACGCTATGTATGAACCATGGCCTATCCTCATGCATATCAAATAAAGTAGTACGTACTCTATGAATTTCTTCTTAATGCAATTGCCTTTTCATAGTTCTTATGTGCAAAAGTTACCTTTTCGCTTCTAGGCTACTTGTCTATGGACTTGCCTTGTTTGCGATCACATACAAAGTGACTGCCTCAACTGCCCCTCTGTTGTCCAATAATAAGAAGATCATATGAATGAACTCCAAATCATATAAAAAAACTACAATCTCAGAGACCTCTCCCATACTCTCTGTCCTACACCTAGGTAGAATACAAAGTTTTATGTCCCATACCACCAAACTTCATACCCCACATAGATGTGTGTATGAGATTAAAGTCGAACACTTCTCTCAAAATGATAAGAATAAATTGGTGACTACTCACAACCATAAATAAACATAATGAAATCATGAAGTGTTCCTAAAGTGCTTCCTTCCCTCTATGGAAAGAATAGAGTCATTCCTATGACTCTATCACTCATAACCATCTCTAACATCAACTCATCTTGAGTTGGGGATTGAGAAACTATATAATAGATCAACTCAAGTAGAGTTGTGAAGGATGCAGCTTGCATCAAATATCAACTCATGAGACTTGAGTCAACTATTTACTCACAAAAAAAATTGGAATTCATACAAATTATATAAATCCTAAGATATGAGATGAGAACCACTACTAAAGTTCTCTTGTTCCATGCTCTCATGGCACTATATATATTATTGAAAATTTCAATAGAGTCTTCTCCATTGTATTGAGAATGGTCACCATAATCCAATGATCAATAAACAAGTATCTAAGGCATGGCTAGCCCTTGGTGATTACACCATATCAAACAAATATCATAAAAACATGTGGAAAATCTTTTCCTTTGAACAACATCTCGTGCATAAAAAACTTCCAATAACAGTAGATTAAAGCTTAATTTTAACTAAATTTTACTACTTCCAAACTTATTAAGTTTTCCAGCCTTATATAACTTCTCTCAAACTTTCATTAGGCTCAAAAGTCACTTGATTTGGACATTTGCTCATAGTTTTATCACTATTTCATTGGAAGGATCGAACACTTGGTGACCAACTCTAGAAATGTACAAGGTCATTATCTTGAAGCCCTTAGGCTGATCAAACAAAGCCCAAATTTCATTTTCTTTAATGCCAAATATAGATCAACTTATCTAGTTTGTTTTCACAAAAAATCAACTTAAAATTCAATCAAGTACTCATTCGAATGTATCATTCTATCTCTACTACACCTCACTTAGGGGAGCCTAAAAACAATGCAGATGCACTTTTGGAATATCTTATACCTATGAAGATAAATTCCAAAATCTTTGAATTTTAGGTATATCATAGGGTCTACTGTAGTAGCTTCTCCAAGGAAAAGTTTTTGAAATTGGCGCTTCCAATATGAAACAACCATGTGTTCAGTAGACACATGTACCACTCTTTGGCAAATCCTTGCCCGAAATTGTTATGCGAAGAATATGTCATTTGACCCAATTGATGTCCGATTTCTTCCAAACTTTAATAGCATATAGCTACTACTATCTAATCTTATTGATATAAATTTCATAGTATTTGGAAATTTGAGGCGTTCACAATGGCCGAAATACTAAGCCTCTATACCTGCAACATTTGAACAATTTGTAGAGAACTTTAATAGCATATAGCTACTACTATCTACTCTTATTGATATAAATTTTGTAGTATTTGGAAATTTGAGGCTTTAACAATGACCAAAATACTAAGCCTCTATAGCTCCACGTGCATGGTATGACAAAATCCATAAGCACTTGATTGCTCTTGGCTTCACATGTATTCCAATTGAAAGTATACTCTATGTACGCAAAGATGGGGTTGATCTTACAGTGCTTGTTCTTTATGTCGATGACATACTCTTGACTGGGTCATGTATTTGCAGCATACTTTTGATGTCACTTATCTTGGTCTTTTGAGCTACTATCTTGGCATCCAGCTTGTATCCGTTGAGGGGGGAATTGTTATGCATCAAGCAAAGTATGTTGAAAAACTACTTCAGCATTTTGACTTTGAGGATTGCAAGACAATTTTCACACTAGTTGAGATAGGATTTAGGTTCTCAGTTGAGAATTCCAGTGATGCATTTGACACTTCTCTTTATCAGCAAGCTGTGGGATGTGTTATATGCATGCAACATAAGGTCGGATATACAATATGCAGTTTCCCAGTTGAGTCGATTCATGCATAGCCCTAGCACTAAGCATTGGCAAGGGGTGAAACGTGTGTTTAGATATCTCAAAGGCACTTTGAAATTAGGTTTGTTTTATGGAAGAGATATTCAGACATGGTTACATGCTTTTACAAATAGTGGTTGGGCTGGTTGTTATGATATTTGCATGTCCACTAGTGGTAATTGTATTTCCCTTGGAGACTCATGCATATTTTGGTTGAGTAAGAAGCAACCCATAGTGGCGACATCAAGTTGTGAAGCTGATTACAAGGCAGTTTTCATAGTTATAGTGGAGTGTATATGGATGAGACGCCTATTGATGGATCTTTGAATGGAGATTGATGTTGCTACACATATTCTCACTGATGGTCAAAGTGCATTGACTGTTGCACAAAACCCAGTGTTTCATGCATGGACCAAACATATTGAGGTGCATTATCACTATGTGAGAGAGCACCTTCATGCAAGAGATATTGATTTGGTATATGTGCCTACATAAGATAATGTGGCAGACATATTCACCAAAGCTCTTCCACGGGAAAAGTTTGAAGCTTTTCACAAAGCTTTAGGCTTATTACCTTGTGGGGGTTGATTTGCCAGTCCCTGTATGTGTTCACATCATTCACTACAGGGGGTTTGTTACACTTATGTGTTCCTCGAGTAGCTTTGATATGAAACTTTTCCCTATACATGGGCACTTTTTACTCTAGAGCTGGCTATATGTTTTTTCCCCATGTTACCACATACATGATTCACTCATATGTGGTGGTACTTTGTACTTAGGCATATTATTCAGCTCTTACTTCAGTTTAGTTCATCATCAATAGAGAGAGCTATTCCAACCATCTGTCTTCTTTGTGTGTCTTGATGCATTTGTGCTCCTTGTGTGCGCTTCTCGTGTGTCTCCCGCACTTCTACACACACCCAACATAGACATACTCATTCATTCTCTTGGATGAATTATGACATGGAGACATATCCATGCATATAATGATCGTCTAGGTCAATGGAAACTAATTAACAATTTAAATTGTCTCGTGGAGAATGGATTCTTTATAGTATCCACTTTTCAATGGAAGTGAATATCTATGGATGACATTCTAGTCATTGTGCTTCTTGCACATTCATTAACCTCATTACAACCAATCATGTACAAGCATTTAATACTTGTATTGATGATCATAACCATAGCACGAACTTGTGCCGACTAGGGATAAAATTCCATATAAACTACATAGATTCTCGTGAAGAACAATTCATGTGCTCATGAGTTAGTAGAAGAAAACACATCTTAATTGTTCTTGAGGGATATACCCTTGTCATTTACTTTCTAAAGGAAAAATTAGCCTATTCATGGTATGTCTATCACATACCTCATGCTCACCCTAACTCATCGTGCTTATATATAAAATGATCTTCTATAGACAAAAAATGCATCATGCACCTCACCTTTCTAGAAATCATAGCATCTATGTATGCATGCATCCACTCATGCACCTTCTTCTCTACTTCAATTACCTTATATGCTTTTAGTTATGTTGCACACATAAGAATTCCACTCTAGTTCTCACATGGCATATAGCGCCATGTGGTTACAAAATTTTTGGCAGCATTTCCCCAAGAAAATGAAGCCTCAGAGAAAAAATAGTAACCATGATACAATGATAGGCATCAACCTAGTGGTAAGCAAACCACTTTCTTAGCTTCAGAAACCTGCAAATAAGAAACTTTTCCAATATGTGTTGTCGGACACTACGCGCCCTCATAACAAGGTCTTTTCTTGCTCCAATACCTGCACAAAAATCTTGAAATACACAACAACAACTTGTGCATGCTTTTATGAATCAACATAAGTTAGTGTAACTTCATGTGCATAGATGAAATCATATCAAACTAACTTTCATGCACATTCCAATGTTAGTTTCATAGCATTGGAAGAGAATACAATGCAAAATTATAAACTTTGATGCAAAAAGTATTCAAATGAACATAATTGAGAGGAAACATATGATGCAAAGGTATGAAAATCAATTCATTCCTATAAAAAATGCTTTAGAATATGATTAGGAACTCCTAATTATCATAATCGAACACTCAAGTAATTCAAAAAGAGTTTCTCGCCAGCCAACAATCATATAAAAGCTTGTGCAGAGATGGCTTGCAATGGCCAAAATATTACACTCAAAATCAAGGGGCTTGAAGTGTAGAATCTATACCAATTTGAATTTATTGATTTGGATATTCTATGAGGAAGTTATGGCCAAAAACAATGAAGTTAGGTGGGTGGGTAGCATACCTCTTTGAAGAAGTATGAAGAGAATTAAATACTCTCTACAAGTGGTTTCTAATTATCCCATCATAGATTTCAACCACTCATTGGAAAGTCTTGGATTCCATTTTCTATATCAAGTGGAATCAACCAATTTGGACATCATATGAGAGAGTTATGTCCATTTTAGTAAAGGTAGGTATGCTAACCTTGCTCTTTCTCTTACTTCCTATCTTTCTTTTTCTCCTTCTTTACTCTTCTCTCTCTTTCTAAGATTTTTCCTACTCTCTCCACTCTTCAGTTTAGCTCACTTAGTATTTCCTTCTTCTTCTATCTTCCTTTTCTTTCATTCCTTTTCTTTCTCCTTCACATGTGTTCATCTGTTTCTCTCTACCTCGCTATTTCTTTCTCTCTTCTTATCTCTCTTTTTCTATTTCCTTCTCTCTTTATCTACTCTTCTCTTTCTCCTCTTTCTGTCTTTCTCTTTCTCCTTCTTCTCCTTCTCCTTCTCTTTCTTCCTTTCTCTTTCTTTCCTTCTTCCCTTTCTCCTTCTCTCTTTCCTTCTTCTCTTTCTCCTTCTCTTTCTTTCTTTCTTTCTCCTTCTTCTCTTTCTCTTTCCTTCTCTTTCCTTCTCTTTCTCCTTCTCTTTCTTTCTTTATCTTTCTTTCTCTTTCTTCTCTTTCTCTTTCCTTCTCCTTCTTCTCTTTCTTTATGTTTGTCTCTTCATCTCCTATTTTCTAGCCTCTCATTTTGTCGTTCTCTTTCTTTGGAGATTACATTAGAGATAAAACTACCGTAATAATCTCATGAAGTAGCATGTGGCCTAATGGATAGGTCAATTCACCTCATAGTGTGGAGGACGGGGGTTCAAGACCTTCGCCACACAATCTTTGTTGGGAGGAGTCAAGCGGTGATATTAATGATGTACTAACCTGATGTTGATGCCATTTCTTTCATAGGGAAAATTTGACTCCTTTTTTTGCTAACGCATAGTCACGTGCACAGTTCCAAGAGATGCAGACCATCGCAAAAAAACATTATGAGGTTTCCATGGTTGCTCAGGTTTCTTCTCGTGGATGATGAAGATGATGATTCCCCCAAAATTAGTATGGAATCCTTCTAAAGATCTACTTGCTCAAGAATTCTTCATATCCTTGCCCAAGATCTCTCTCCCCCTCACGCTCTGATACCAAATGTGAGAAGTGGAGAATGATGTGCTTGGGACTCACCTCCTAGCCTATTTATAGCCCTTGCCTAGTCACCATCTAGAGTTCTCTCTAAGGTCCCTCTACTCATCTGGTCATCATGAGTAGGTACCTCGTATGAACTCTTTGGCTTTTGGCCTTGGCTATCCCCCTAGCAAGGAACTTATCATTCCTCCAAGCATGTACATCTCTGGAATATAACAGAAATGAATTCATGGAATATGGTACAAGCATTTAGGCTTTCCATACACACCAATAGTTGACCCAATCGTTACATTGAATCTTGATCTAGTTCTTCCTTCTTAGGTTTGCAACATCTTTGAGGGGAGAGAGATTGAGTACCCTCTTCCCATCTTACTATAGCTTCGTGTTGGTTTGTAGGTTGTAACTTTCAAACAATGAAGAACTCTGGCAAATTGATTGTGCCAATGCATCCAAAATGCCCAAAACCTTAAAGAATGTTTATTTCCTGTGTGCACTAGTCCCCTTCTCTTGTACTTTCCTTTTAATTAATTCAAGTCCGAGAGAGTAGGCTAAGGCCGAACTTCCTTTATTAAAAAAAAAAACTTCGCTTGAGGTAGTTAATTGAGGAGGTCTATTAGCATATCCTTGCTCTTGTATAGGGCAAGAGTGAGTCATATGGTCACCTCCACAATTAAGACATCATCTAGCCATGGCAGTAGCTCTAATTGATTCCTCCCATATTTTTTAGGGGCATTCAACCTCTTCACAATCCCATCTGATAAATCACCAATGGAAGATTCTAATTGAATACTTGAGGTACTTCCTACTTGGGGAGTTTTTTATGGGATCTTTAAGTCTTTGGAAAGATTATCTTCTAAGGTAATACACTCTTTGATGCATTCGTTCACAATAGAAGTCCTTCAAAAATAGACTAGGGTTTGCATTTTGCCACTAGTTATTCTTTCTATAAAGAGCGAGAACATTTTTTCCTCTGAAGGTAGTTCACGAGGTGGGCATCTTGCAATATATTGTTTAAAGAGTTGTGTTACCGATCATAAAGATTCCAATCATGATTGTTTGAAATCGTGCATTGATGAGGAAGTGTTATGTCGCACTCCTCATTTTGAGAATTTGCTTATAAATTCTTTGACTAACCTTTCTGGAGTTCCCAAATCCATCTGTATTACGAGACTAAGTTAAATGAGAGTCTCTCAATCTTAGCCCAAAGGCTTCATATTGTGTGAAGAAATCATCAACTTTCTTTCTGACATGACCATGGGGATGGACAAGACTCTCATATGGTTCTCTCATGCAATTGGCAACTCGATGAGGTCTAAGCCATCTTCACAAATCCATTCATCGAGTGGACATAGGTGGATCACGAGTCTCATGCCTATTTTGTTGAACTCTTTGTGATCCCTTATGAGTAACCCTAGTTGTATCCTTATGCCTTTGTGTAGCTTGAAAAATCTCATGTTCTCATATGATTTTCTTTATTGCTCCAAGACAGTGCCGTATGTGTGAATGCACATGCTCTAAGAACACCCCTGATGAATATGAGTTAACCTTAACTCTCAAGACTTTTATTTAAGCTCTTTGATACTCTCCTCTTGCTTATTCACTTCCATCCATGCTCTAGATGGAAAAACAACAAAGTTACAAAAAATGACTGCCATTGTGTAGGACCCTGATTTTTGCCATGATTGGTTTTTACTTGATTTTCTTGCTTTTTCTTTTGATCTTAGGGATTTTTCAATTTTTGGCTTTTCCCTCTACCCCTTATCAACATAAAAATCCTCTGAAAAACACCCATGTTGTATCTAGTGCAAATTGCGACTACCTTTTTATAGAGCCATCACATATACTAGCTCCAAATAGCATGTAGCACTACTTAAAATGTCAACCCAAGTACTAGAATCAATTGAGTACATGTAGACATGCTTTCACAAAGGTATGAAGTCCAAAAAAACTCAAAAGGTGAAGAAGCACCACAAACACATGCAGAAAAGGTCCTAATCGATAGATATGGGCTTGAGACACCTCAAGGACACCATCAGAGCTCCAAGGGGATAACGATCTTCATACTTAAAAAACTAGCCCTTTCGACACTAAAATGCCCTAGAAAACTTGAAAATGCTAATCTAAGATCATTTGATGTCCGATTTGAGCTACAAAAAATTAACAAACTTCTTGGCCTTTACAAAAGTGGAACTAATTATACAAAATGGCTTTCTAAATTTGGTAAATAGCTTGAATATTTTAAAAAATAGGTATGTTTTACATCATTGATGCCTCTTGTGCCTTGCAATCCTTCCTATGATGCTCTTTATTGGTTGGGTTGGACTTCAAGGTATCTTCAATGCATTCCATAGCTTTGTTTGAGTTTATGGGAACCTCTTTACTTCACCAATTGAGTTCTGAAATGTAAAAATATTAGCCAGAAAATAACGTGGTGCCACCTTCTTGCCGTCTTACCTTTTATTCCACTTGCTTAACTAGCATAGCTCAAGTAACATGAAGATTTTCTTGGTTGGAGTAGCTTTAGGATTGAGGGGGAATATCAAAAGAGGGTTTTCATCATAGTGTTCTCGCAGTTGATTTCGGAGCCCGACATGATGCACGAGATATCAAGCCATTCTCATAAGAATTTAGTTGTTGCTAGGAAGGAGAACATTGGAGTTATCAAAAAACATGATGAGCACTAATTGTTGGCATAATTAGTAATCGGGGAAAGTGGTACCTTTAATCGATCCTCATTAGATCTAATGCTCCACCAAGAAGCTGAGGCCATCCATAGCAATGCCCAAAATGAGGGCTCATGGGAGCATCCTTGTCTCTCTCTCTCTCATACAACACTTTAGAGAAAAATGGAAAGACAAATGCCCGTTAATGTTGATTCTCAATGAATGAGATGTTATCTTAGAGAGCACCATTGATTTTTGATGGCCTTATTGCCCGTTTTTAGTGTTTTTTTACGTATATTAAAGCTAATGATGATTTTAATTATCTATCAAAAAATGAATTAAAATGGCTACAAAATTGAAGGACAGGGCTGCCTGTCAAAACACAACACTGTTAGAGAGTAAAAATAGTGTTGGTGAATTTGTTTGCCAACCCCAAAACCTTCAGAAATTATAAAGTAAAATCCCACTCGAGTCTATCATAAAATTTATCTAAATAAAGTTCTAGGAGTGCTTTCCTAGATATCTACAATCACTTCCTATATCCTTACGACCTTAAATAAAACCTTTTTAATGTCCACTAATCCATTCAATCTTCGCTTGTTGATCATATCTCTCTGGAACTCCAATTACGGCTTTCTCTTTGCCATAAGGATTTCATTGGAACTCGTGACTACTTTTTTTAAAAAGAGTAATTGATTGAAAGAACAACTCTGCAAGTGAATAGGCATAGTACCCATGGGACCCTTGTATGCTTTGATCCAACTCATGAATTATCTCACAATTTGTTCCTCATGTATTATATCTCCTAACTGATCAACAATATTCTTCATCTTTGTGACAAAGTTAGTGACACTTTTCTTGGGTTGCTTCTTGAGGGATGTGAATTCCATCCATACTTGGTTCTTTGTAGCCTTGGTGTTTGAAGAGAAGACTGATTCTAGAGCATTCCAAGTCTCTTGTGATTTCTTACAACTCCTAATATGTGGAAGTACAAAATCAAACATAGATTTTTGAATCTGTGACCTTTCCAAAGAATCCATTGCACACCATGTGTTCAACCTTTCATACTCTTCTTGTGTTGGTTGTCCTTTGATCCTTAGCATACACATCAACTCACCTCCAAAGATGTATCCATAAAGATTTCTCCCCTTGAGGTATGCTTCCACCCTTAAAGACCATGTTGATAAGTTCCTTTGATCCAATTTTATAATTGAAGAAGGAAATCCATCACCCATAATGTCTAAATTATGATGATGTTATGATACCACTGTGAGGAATGATGACAGTTTGGAGAGACGAGAGGGTCTTGGCAAAAACCTGCTCTAGACAAGCCCATTTATTATTTGGAATCTCTAGTAGACTTCCTAGTATTCCAATCTATGCAATAATATGACCATAGTACCTTGGACCATTGATCTCAAAATTTTGAGTCAAGACAGACAACTTTCATAATATGCACATGTAGAGAAAACCTTCTATTTATGGAAGAAGGCTCTCAAAAAAAACACAGAGCTCACAATATACTAGGAGTTGACCCAAATCCAGTTGCATAACTTTAAATAGGAAGGTGTCTACGCTAAAACAAGTTATTTGATGAATTTACAGTGACTATAGTCTGAGCTAGGTATCTAAGAAGTCATGGGGGTGATCTCGATTTTTTAGGAAGAAGATGATGCAGACACACAATTATAAGGATATGGTCATATCTCTATACACATAGCTCCAATGAATAAAATATCTTTTAGGAACACTTATAAGAGTTTTAAATTCATGATCCAATTGATGGATAAGCCAATGAGACCATAACATCACTTTAATAGCTCAGAGAAGTTAACAATCTTTGAGAAGTGCATAGCAGCATTGAGTAATGGCTAGAAATGATGCTAAAACTTGATGTATATGTATTAAAAAGGTAATACTTAGTATAGTACATGGAGGTGTTGGAGGCCTCCAAGGGCTTTGATTTGAGTACAATGCACTCTCAAGAGTGAGTGAGAGGACCAATTATCTCCTGCAACTAAATAGGCAGTCTATAAATACACTTTTGAAAGTGACTTTTTCAAATGGAGTTCTTTTGCATTTGAGTTCAAATGGAAGTCATGTGATTTGGCTCTCATTACATTTATTGGATTCTCTCTTCATATAACCCTTTACAAGTGCATAAAAATGCCATATCCTTTAACCTTGGTAGTAATCAGGATATATATGTGTATACATATTACCAAACTCAGTAGTGCAATGAAGCCATGGGATATGGTCAAGCATTTAGGCTTGCCACATGCACCAGCAGTTGACCCAATTTTCACATTGAATCCTGATCGAGTTCTTCCTTCTTAGGTCTACAACATCTTGGAGGGGAGAGCTCTTCCCATCTTGCTACAACTTTGTGTTGGTTTGTAGGTTATATATTTGTGCAGCTTGAAAAATCTCATGTTCTCATCTGATTGTCTTTATTCCTCTAAGACACTGCCGTAGATGTGAATGCACATGCTCTATGAACATCATTGATGAATATGGGTTGACCTTTACACGTAAGATTTTCATTTAAGCTCTTTGATACTCTCCTCTCACTTATTTCACTTCCATCCAGGCTCTAGATGGCAAAACTAGAAAGTGACAGAGAAAACTATTGCCATTGTGTGGGACCTTGATTTTTGCCATGATTGGTTTTTCTTTTGATCTTAGGGCTTTTGCAATTGTTGGCTTTTCCCTCTACCCCTTACGAACATCAAAATCCTCTAAAAAACACCCATGTATGTTGTATTAAGTGCAAATCACGACTGCCCTTTTTTATCGAGCCATCACATATACCAGCTTCAAACATTGCGATCCACTACTTAAAATGTCAACCCAAGTACTAGACTGAATTGAGTACATGTAGCCATGTTTCCACAAAGGTATGAAGTCCAAAAAAACTCAAGCGCTGAAGAAGCACCACAAACACATGCATATAGGAAGAGCAATGAGCACACAAAACCTGCAAACAAGGTCCTAATCGATAGATATATGGGCTTGAGACACCTCAAGGACACCATCGAAGGTCCAAATGAAGAAAGATCTTCATACTTAAATATTAGCCCTTTCGACACTGAAATGCCCTAGAAGACTTGAAAATGCTCTTCTAAGATCATTTGATGCCCTATTTGAGCTATAAAAAATTAACACACTTCTTGGCTTTTAGAAAAGTGGAACGAATTATACAAAATGGCTTTCTAAATTTGGTAAGTGGATTGAATATTTTTAAAAATAGGTATGTCTTACATTGCTTATGCCTCTTGTGCCTTGCACTCTTCCTTATGATGCCTTTATTGCTTGGATTGGACTTCAAGGTATCTTCAATGCATTCCATAGCTTTGTTTGAGTTAATGGGAACCTCTTTACTTCATCAATTGAGTTCTGAAATGTAAAAATATTAGCTACAAAATAATGTGGTGCCACCTTCTTGCCGTCTTGCCTTTTATTTTACTTGCTTAACTAATATATGTCAAGTAACATGAAGATTTTCTTGGTTTTCATGATAGTGTTCTTGTGGTTGATTTCGGAGCTTGAGATGATGCATCAAATATCAAGCCATTCTTAGAGCAATTTAGTTATCGAAAAACATCATGAGCACGAATTGCTGCCATAATTAGTCGTCGGGGAAAGTGATACCTCTAATCGATCCTCATCGGACCGAATGTTCCACCAAGAAGTTGAGGCCATCCATAGCAATGCCCAAAATGAGGGCTCAAGGGAGCATCCTTCTCTCTCTCTCTATGTGTCTCTCATACATCAGTTGAGAAAAAAATGGAAAGACAAATGACCATTAATGTTGATTCTGAATGAATCAGATGTTATCTTAGAGAGAACTATTGATTTTTGATGGCCGTATTGCCCATTTTTAGTGTTTTTTCACGTATAATAAAGCTAACGATAATTTTTAACTATCCATCAAAAAATGAATTGAAATGGCTACAAAATTGAAAGGTAGGGCTGCTTGTCAAAATACAACACCGCTAAAGAGTAAAAATAGTGTTCGTGATTCTGTTTGCCAACCCCAAAGCCTTTAAAAATTATAAAGTGAAATCCCACTCTAGTCTATCATAAAATTTATCTAAATAAATCTCAAAAAATAAAAAGTTCTAGTAGTGCTTTCTTAAATATCCACAATAACTTTCTATATCTCTATGACCTTAAATAAAACCTTTTTAATGTCCACTAATCCATTCGATCTTGGCTCATTGATCATATCTCTTTGGAACTCCAATTATGGCTTTCTCGTTGCCATAAGGATTTCATCGGAACTCGTGACTACTTTTTTTTTTTTAGATAATTGATTGAAAGAACAACTCTACAAGTGAACAGATATAGTAATCATAGGAGCTGTATACACAAAGCAAAGACCCGTGACTACTTTGTTCAACTCATTCTCCCTCATCGTGTGTGTGTGTGTGTTTTTTTTTTTTTTTTTTTTTTTGGGGTTTCCCTTCGTTTGGCAAATTTTGCTGATCTACATCTTCACCACTTCTTCCTACTCTTACACATGCTACATATTATTATCTACGGTCGTTTACCGTGCGTTTCTGCTTTCGGATCTGCTGTCGAAGTTCCTGTTGCGGCACACATATTGCCATAAAATGACTTCGATGTACGACGCTCTCGCCAACGGTTTGCACTCTTTGAGAAATCCCCGTTTGATTTCGAGATTCCATACTCCCAATCCAAAGAAGGAAGCTGAAGAGGCAGTAACCGTCGAATTGAACGAAGATCTACGCAATCGTCTTTCATGTCTTATCATATCAACAGATCAAGGACGAATACCTATCATTTGGCTACAAGAAGCAGTTAACGTCGTGTGTGACGTTTGTGCATACATATCGGATCTTTTGCCGAAGGTCACTTGCTCTGAGAAGGACAGGATAGTGTTAGAATCAAACCTTGAAGACGCCCTTCGTCTTCTTGATGTCTGCAATGCATTGAAGGAGTCTTTGAACGATCTGCAGCACTATGTGATGCTTGTAAGGTATGCAGCTGTTACTGGGAAGGACATAAAGGATACTACAGATGAAGAATTAAAAGCAAGGTTGTCACGGGCACTAGAGTCTCTTGGCAAAGCCACATATTTCATGGATGCCAAAGTAGAGGAGAATAACCGGTCTAGTGAGGGCAGGTCCAAGCTTGAGGCATGTAGCTCTATGTTGAGAAACCTAGGAACGTATCCCCATGTAGCCGCGCCTTGTAGTAGACGTGCCTCTTCCAATGCAATCTTTACTGATATGTATGGGCTAAAGGTACTGGTAATGTTCTTGTTCAGTGTGATTGCCATTTCTCTCTCTATCAAGCCCAAAAGGGCCCTCTCTCTATTTTACACAAAGAATCAGCCCAGCTGGCTGGAAGTGCTTCAAACAGCTCAACAAAATATGAAAAAGTTGACAGATTCTGCGATCAGTTGTGGGTCGGTTGCCATATTGAAGGAGGTTGAGGAGGTCTTTGTGTCCGCAGATGGCACTCGAGACGTCCTTGGAAAGTTTTGTGTGCATGAAAAACCAATTTTAGATGCAGACAAATCGAACATAAGCAAGCAGTGCGAGCAACTCAGCAGGGATGGTGACGCTTTACGACTGGATTTGCTTCAACTTCAGCAGAATTTGGATCGCCTTTTCAGGATGCTTCTAAGCATTCGAGTGGGTCTTCTTGATCTAGTATGCACATCTGAATTTTGATCACAATTTGCTTGATACTGTAGCCTAGCCACTTTGGCTGTTGCATCTAAACTATTGGCTTTTGGTAGTGCTTGGGCTCTTTGCGCCAAGTATGTAGTTGAAGGTTGTAAGATGAGGCACGTAAGGGTGAGTCTGTGAGTCTCTGATTTGTGTTTGTTAGGGCTCATAGACTACAGATTCTTCTGAAAGCCTTGTGTAAATACTAAAGTGAAATGAAATAATAATTTTCTGTTTGTACTAACATCGAGGTGATCTGTGCATTTATTGTGTTTGTTATTGCCATGGCAGTTATGTGAAGAGCTGCTCTTTTTTTCAGGGTAGTTCATGCCAGTCTGTAACAGTGGCCACACTGTGTCATTGAAGGCCTACAAATATGTAAATGATCCTCGCTTTTAGTTGTCTAGGTATATGTTATATGGGGGTTGTGGCCCTGAAGGTCTTATTTCTTTGGCTAAATCAAGAACAAATTACTTTGAGGGGCTTTCTTAAGAGTCAGGTACACTCATTTTTATTGATGTAGGACTGTGTTTGATATGCAGGATGCAGCAATCATACGGTGATATCCACGTAGAACCCTGCTTGCATGGAGTCTTATCTGCTCAGGCTTCAAGCCTTCATGATTGTGGGAAATAGGTTCCGTTTGAGTGACTGAAATTTGTGAATCGAACGTATGTTAAAGTGAAACTGCACTGTTCCCCGGACTGTTTCCTGCTGCAATGTTAATATATTGGTTGAGTTCCTGAGGTGTCTTGGTTCAGTAGTGCTAACTATGAAGAGATGACTCACTCTCTTGTAGAGTTTTCAACCCTCATATGATGTTGAAAAGGTGGACTGGGAAAAAGAAATTGTTTTCTAATATGTATATACTTAGTATGATTGATTTAACATTTCTAATAACAGAGTTCAGTCAGTGTTAGTGTAATCCACTTATAGTTGCATCCAGGTGTTATGTATCCACTTCCCTAAAACAGATGGTTGGGTGGTTGTAGCTATGTCAGGTCAAAGGGAGGACTGGTTCATGGGACTTTGCCACATCCTTTAGTGAGTCCTATAAATAAGGCTCCTTGGTCCATTTTTGCATATCCTTGGCTTGGACTCTAGATCCCATTCGTGGGGTCACCTCTATATCAGGTGTGGGTGTGGAGGTATGGGACACCAGCCCTTGTGCCCATGTCCGCCCATGTAGCTGCAATTCTGGAGTCCCAGAGGTGAGCTCGTTTGGCTCTATGAGGAGGAGGTGAGTATCATGCCCATTCCTATATTGTTTTGTAAGTATGGCTTGTACTTTGTCTCCATAGCAAGGAGGATCTTGGAGCGTGCTAGCATAAGTATCAGAGCATCTCTCTATTTGAGAATGAGGCAAAGGAACATGCACAAATCCATCATAGCTCATGGGACCAGAATGAACTTGGGAAGCTCTCGGCCTTCCTGTATAGGGTGGTATGGGACACAACAAACAAGAGAGGAGAGCACAGGAGACACATGCAAACCAGTAGTAAGGAGTCCAGGCAATCACCTCGATTTTTATGTAGATAGGTAGGCTTGGCTGGATTTGTCCTCAGGAGGCAGCCAGCAAGAGGGGGGAGGCTGCCTACGTACTGTGCCCCATTGTCCATATCCTTGGATGGAGAGTAAGTGTGCATGCACTTGCTCATCCCTCTTGGGGATAAGGATGGTGTGACCTGACTTTTGGGGCAGCCCTGTTGGGTGCCATGAGGAAGGGAGCCTGATGTGTGATGAGCCCCAAGACTTAGGATGAAGAGTGGGCACTGGGCATGAGGAAGTAGTTGTCGGAAGTTAGGTATTGCAAAGTTGGAAATCACAGTTGTATGCTGACATATCATCTTATGTATGGCAGGAGGTTGAGGTTAGCTGTTGTGTTGCAAGGCTCTCGAGGTTGGAGTTGAGACCCAAGGAGCACTCAACCCATAGACAACAGCCTGATTAGGTGACTTGCCTTGAGGGCAATGTCTGATGGGTGGCAGGCACCTCTTGGATGCACATCTATCGCCGCTGGTGTAAGAAAAAGGGATTCTTTCTGGGCTATTATATCCCAATATCAGGCAGCACCAGGTAATCTCTGTGCATACATATACCCAAGCAAAATGGTTTCATAGCAAGTATTGGCGATTTTTTTTCCCTCCAGCTCTCGAACTTAGCACCAAGACCTGATGAAGAGGAGGCATGAGGAAGTAGTTGTCAGGCATCAGATTTTGAAGGGCTGGAAACTTAGTTGTATGTTGAAGGGCAGGAGGTCGAGGCTAGGTGTTGTGTCACAAGGCTCTGGGAGGTTGGAGCAGAAACCCAATAAACACCCACCCCACCCATAGACAGCAGCCCGAGGAGGCTACTTGCTTCAAGCATGATGTCTGATGGGTGGCACCTTTTGGATGCCGATATATTGTTCAAAAGAAAAGGATTCTTTTTCAGCAATTATTCCCCAATACCAGGCAAAATAGTCACCAATTGTTTTTCCACTCCAAGCTTTCGATGGTAGCATTAAGACTTAGGATGAAGATTGAGCATCAAGAAGTAGTTGTCAGAAATCAGGAATTGCAATTTGTAAGGCTGGAAAACACAGTCGTTGGAGTTCGAGATTTGGGAAAGCACACGAACTGCACAAGGAAGAAGAAGCTTGGAGCACAACATGATACATAATAAATTATTGAGTGAATGTACAAAGATAAGTGATCAGTTAAGCTTTCAGGTGTATATACAGGCCGGGGGAGAAACCTCCTAAATGGGGAAAGAAATGCCCCGATGGTCTTAAGTGTGTGCACACATATCACTACTGAAATACATTAAGAAATCCCCTTTGAGAGTGATGTGGTGAACAATGAGTTGGCACTCATGTATGAAGAAGTGCAAAGCTATATGGAAAGAGATCAATCCACGAAAGGAAGTAAGCTCAAAGCTTTGCGAAAAGTCTTAAACTTCTCCGTAGTTAGAGCATTTGTGAAAAGGTATGCAACATTAACTTGGGTGGACACATAAGTCAAACTGATCTCTCCAGCAGACCTCTCCTTGACATAATGATACTGCACCTCAATGTGCTTTGTGCGAGCATCGAACACAAGATTCTTCGCAATCGCCAATGCACTTTGACTTTCAGTAAAGATGGTGGCGGAAGAGTGACCAATAACCAAATTAACCAAAAGACTATTGGGCCACACACACTCAACAACCTCTATGAAAGCTTCTTCATACTCAGCCTCACAACTAGAAGTGGCCACAGTAGTCTCTATGAAAGCTTCTTCATACTAAGCCTCACAACTAGAAGTGGCCACAGTTGGTTGCTTTTTGCTCAACTAAGATATACATGAGCTACCAAGCATAAAGCAAAACCACTAGTGGACACACGAGTGGCATAGAAACTAGCCTCGTTTGAGTTAAAAAAAACATGTAATTTTGGTGGTAATGATTCCCTCTTAGGATAAAACAATCCAAGTAGCTAGGTACCACACAAATAGCAAAAGATTCGCTTAATTGCTTGTCAGTGTGTGACTCCTTCGCAATGCATAAACCTGCTCAATTGAAAGACAACAAATTGAATATTAGACCGCATTATGCACAAGTAAATCAAGCATCCAATAGCCTTGTGATAGAGAACAACATCAAATGCATCGCCAACATCATGAAGACTCAAACGTAAACCTGTTTCCATGGGAGTGGCAATAGATTTGCAATCTTCAAGGCAGAAAAGTTGCAATAGTGTATCAATATATTTTGTTTGACACAAAGCTAATCCTCCGTCAACTTGCATAGATAGAATGATCAAATAATGATTCAAATGCCCCAAATTTGACATCTCTAAAGAGAGATGCAAATCAGCCTTAAATCCAGCAGTATGCTTCTCATTAGGGCCTGTGAGGAGCATGTCTTCAACATATACAACAATGATGAGAAGTACATCGTCTACATGCTTAACATCTAAGGTGCTCTCAATTGGATAGTTCTCAAAACAATGTGTGAGCAAGTAGGCATGCACTACTTGCTTCAAACCACATAATGCCTTTTTCTCTTGCACACATTGTTTTCATGCGCTTTCTTCACAAAACCACAAGGTTGAAATACATTCACTTTTTCATGTAAATCACCATTCAGAAGTGCAATTTTAATGTCCAGACAACCAAAGACACATGGATGAGCAACAGATGGCTTGCGACCATGCAAAGTAAGATACAGAGTGATGGATTATAGTGCTTTGGTGGAACATGTGTTAAATACATATGCTGCACACATAACAACTGCATACATAACAACCTCAAGCTAGAAGCTATGTGGTAAAGTTTGATTCTTGACCAAACACCTCATCATTTCCATGAGAGACTTGTTCTTTCTTTCAACAACTCCATTTTGTTGAGGTGTATACAACATTGCACATTGATGGTTTATCCCATGCTGAACTAGAAATGCATTCAAATATATTGATAAGAAATAATAGCACAACGGAATAGATCAATAGACAGAGTTTAAAAAAAAAAATGCAAACAAAGAGACACATAATGAGAGATAGAGAACTCAAATTCTCAAATTGCCAAGAGAAATTCAGCTACAATGATGGTGATATTCATCCGTGAGCTCCCAGTGTGGAGCTTAAATGGAGATCTAGATAGACTCTAAATGAAGGGTTTAGTAGTGCGCAATGTTGTATAGAGCTACATGTGGGCCATGCTTATGTAGCTTTTGCAGTGGGTGTCAATATAAATAAACATAGTCAAGAGAGACAAAATAGTCGGCAAAATATACAATCTGACAATATCTCAACGATCAGAAGTCCTACCATTTTGGCCCTATGGGCTAGGCAGATAGGCCTCCTTGGACCCCACAAAAGGGGACAAGCCTCCCTTTGCACTCCCCCTATTAACGTTCAATGGGGAAGCGTGCGACAGCACAAGGCCTTTTATTTTAATCTTGAATGGAAACCCAATGACACGTAAGTTAATGCCCTACCTATCCTAATGGCTAATCTCACAAAGATCATGTATTACCATCAACGATCATACATAAACCTCATTTAACTTGGAAGTTAGGGTTCCACAAAGGTCGAGGCTCTCACAATGGTATCTTCTCATAATGGGGGCTTTATAACTTAGAGCACCATGGATCATTTGTGGTCACCTGAGGGTGGAATATTGAATATATCTAACACCCATCCCCCTTCCTCCCTCTCTCTCTCTCTCTCTCTCTCTCTCTCTCTCTCTCCCCCCTCCCCTTCCACTTTCCCTCCCCCTCAATGTCCACCCTACGGTGAACTACCTCCTTGGTCCAATGCAAAGCTTTGGAAAGTGTCGATGAAGTTGCTCTCTCCTAAGAGCCTTGATAAACATGTCTGCTTCATTTTCTTCAGTTGGACAATAGCTTATCTCTAGGACTCGGTCCTCGATCAACTCATGCACATAGTGATACTGAATTTCTTTGTGCTTTGCATCGTGGAGTGCCTCTTCCAGATTGATTGGTTCCTTTGCTTATTCTTGAATGAGCACAACCATCACGATTGTATTTACAGTATGTGCCTCTGCCCATCTCTTCTCTTGTATTCTCTATGACTACCTTGGTCCATCTGCAACTTGTTCTAGTGACTAGAGTGGCCTCACCCAACGTGCAAATTGTTTTTCCGCTTGGGTGACGATAGGTTGATGACTTTCAGTCTCATCATCTAAAGATATATTTCCTTCTCTTGTATAGAAGGGATAACTCTTGGGCTAGATTCATAGTGGATTTCTCCTTCGCCAGATGATAAAGTGGAAGCTCTCTTTTCCTCCTCCAGTTTATGTGGCTTCTCCACCTCAAACACCACATTGCGACTCGTCATGATCTTCTTAGCCTCAGGGTCATAAAGCTTATAAGCATTCTTATCCTCGCTCTACGCTAAGAAGCATTTTGATGTTTTTTGGTTGAAGCTTGTTTCTCTCCCTATTTGGAACATGCACATAACATTCACTTCGAAATACTATGAAATGGGAATTAGATGGCTTTTTACTAGTGTAGGCCTCTTTTAGAGTCTTTCCATCCTTTGATCCAAGATGTTGATAGCAGTGTTGACGACCTCTGCCCAAAATTGATTTGGCAAACCCTTTCCCTTCAATATGCACCTTGCCATCTCCATGATGGTTCCATTCCTATATTCTGCAACACCATTTTGTTGAGGGCTATGTGCCACTATAATAATCTTCGAACTCTGTGATGTAAACTCTCCAACATCATCTGTCCTGAATTTCTTCATCTTCTTCCCTGTTTTAGTTTCAACAAGCTGAAGCCATTCTTTAAACTTACCAAAAGCTTGAGCCTTATCGGGAAGGAAGTACACCCACATCTTCTTGCTATAGTCATCAACAAGTAGCAGTCCCTATTGGAAACAATGTCAAAATAGCACAAAATCTGGATTTCCAGCAACCCTAATTTTTGGTACTTAACCAAATTTGGTTCACAGAAGGGGAAAATTTTTATTAGCCCATTAGATAGCATTTGAAGAGAGCTTTCGATTGGTATATAACATTCAATCATAAGAGGTCCACATTAAGAGAAAACCCTTACCCTAATTTCTGCTCAAAATGGGATTTTACATATTTGGATATCTCTCAACACAAGGATCAAGGAAAGCTTTGTTTTATCACTCTTTGATGCCTAAATCGATAGATCATTGCAATTCTATGCTCGAAAAGCACAAATCATAATTTAAAAAGTTGGTCATAAGTTTTTGATTATTGCATGCTTTTTAGGGTTTTTTTGTAGTTTTTTCAAAAGCTATTGTTGGGCAGCTCCTCGACTATATAAACAAGGCATAGGGTCATTGTTGAATAAATCATCTCAAGGTGCTCAAGGCTTACTCAAGATTTGGAGGGAATTTCTACATTTAGAGGAGGTGTGCTTTATCGTTGCTGAAGCGTTGGGGGAGCTTTTGGCAGCCAACCATTAGTATCTTGTTGAGTTATTATGAGTGAGTCTAATTTCAGTTTTTCACTTGCTTAGTCATCAATTTTTGATCTAGGGTTTTTGAAAACCTAATTTCAGAATTAGGGTTTTTTGTACAAACAATTCAAAACTGTTTCTATTCACTTCAGTTGCACATACACACAGTCTTCATACCTCTTATGCACTTTATGCATAATTTCTTGTATATAGATCCCTGAATTCAGCTTAGATTCAGTTTTTGTAAGCATACATTCAATTTTATATCATTATACACATTGTAATTTGACATTCATATAAGATAGTATAGGTCAGTATTCAGCTTACTATTACACTTTGAAAAATTTTGTATTCTCTCTCTATTTTTCATTCATCTAAATTTGAGTCTTAAGGTGTGTATGCTAAGGTTCATCCATTGGAAGATCTTGTAAACCTGTGATTATTGTTATTGAGGCCTGTTGGAGTTTGATGTCTGCGGAATCACGAGAACAACACAAGGAAGAAGAAGCAGCTTGGAGCACAACACACAATACTAAATGTATTACCAAGAGAATGTAGAAGGATCAGTAACCCGTTAGGGTTATAGGCATATATACAAGCCGAGGGAAGAAAACCTCCCAAAGAGGGAAAAAAGTGCCCGGGCGGTCTGAGTGTGTTCACAGACATCACTACCTAAATATATAACAAATCCCCCCTGGGAGTGATGCGGTGAACAAGGAGCTGGCACTCATGTATAAGGAAGTGCCAAGCTATGTGGAATCAATCCACAAAAGGAAGTAAGCCCAAAGCTTTGCGGAAAGCTTCAAACTTCTCCCTAGGCAGAGCCTTTGTGAAAAGGTCTGCAATGTTCTCCTGTGTGGGCACATATGCCAAACTGATCTCTCCAGCAGAGAACCTCTCCTTGACATAATGATAGTGCACCTCAATGTGCTTAGTGCGAGCATGGAACACAGGGTTCCTTGCAATCGCTCATGCACTCTCACTATGAGTGAAGATGGTGGTGGCAAAAGACTGATCAACACCCAAATCAACCATAAGGTGTCTGAGCCACACACACTCAACACTCGCTATGAAAGCTTCCCTATACTTAGCCTCACAACTAGAAGTGGTTGCAGTAGGCTGCTTCTTGCTCAAGCAAGATATGCATGAGATGCAAAGCATGAAGCAAAAACCAGTAGTGGACACAATCAGAGTCAGAAAAAGCATGTAAATCTGGCGGGAGTGATCCCCCTTGGGATAAAACAATCCAAGCAGCCGTGTACCACTCAAGTAGCGAAAGATGTGCATAACCCCTGTCAATGCTTGATACTTGGGCAATGCATAAACCTGCTCATCTTTGAGACAACAAACTGAATATTTGGTTGAGTAATGCATAAGTAAATCAAGCATCCCACAATCTACTGATAGAGAACAACATCAAATGCATCTCCAACATCATGAAGACTCAACCGTAAACCTTTCTCCATAGGAGTGGCAATAGGTTTGCAGCCTTCAAGGCCAAAACAGTGCAATAATATGTCAATATATTTAGTTTAACACAAAGCTATTCCGCCATCAACTTGCATAAACTGAATGCCCAAATAATGATGCAAACACCCCAAATTTGACATCTCAAATGAGGCATGCAAATCAGCCTTAAAATTAGCAATATGCTTCTCATGAGGACCAGTGAGTAGCATGTCATCAACATAGACAACAATGATTAGAAGCACATCATTAGCACACTTAACATATGAGATGCTCTCAGTCGAACTATTCTCAAAACCATGTGCAATCAGGTAGGCATGTATTTTTTCATACCAAGCACATGGTGCTTGCTTCAAACCATACAATGCCTTTTTCAAACTGCACACTTTTTTTTCATTCCCTTTTTGCACAAAACCACGGGGCTGAAAAACATACACTTATTCATATAAGTCACCATTCAGAAATGCAGTTTTAATGTCCAATTGATGTACATTCTAGTCATGATGAGCTTCAAGTGCATAGATGCTATGAACGGTAGTCATTAGACATGTAGGAGCAAAGGTCTCATCAAAATCAATGCCTTTTTCTTGAGCATAACCCTTTGCAAAAAGCCTAGCCTTATACCTGTCAACTGTTCCATTAGGTTTATGCTTAAGCTTGTATACCCACTTAGTGCCAATGGCCTTCTTGCCAAGAGGCAAGCCACATAAAGACCATGTACCATTTTTCATAACAACATCATATTTTGATTGCATAGAAGTCATCCAATCTGCTGAATTTTGTGCTTCATCAAACAAAACTGGCTCATTCTCATCACAAAGACTCGAGGTAGACATAGCATAGCAATCTGATGCTAAAGAAGCACTATGAGAGCATGAACAAGTAAGATGTGATAGAGATGTATCTAGTTTTCTATCATGCAAAGTCTCCATCAACCATTTTGGCATAGTTTTTGCCTCCTCAATATTAGCTCTCTCATCAACAAGTGCATCATGTAAATCTGCATCAGAAATGGAATGATCTACATCATCATATGAAACTTGTAAAGGCTAAGAAATTGCCTCATTTAATCCAGCACTAGACTGTCCACCCATAAAAAGAGGCAGCAAAGTGTCATACATATCTTTGGAGCTAACTGATATCTCACATAAAAGTAATGGCTGAATAGCATCTTCCACCAAAAGAACATCACGGCTAACCAAAATGCATTTAGTTTGTGGATGGTATAGATGATAGCCTTTTCTTTCAGAATTATACCCAACAAAAATACATTTAATTGCTTTATTATCCAATTTCTTCCATTGTTGTTCAGGCTCTAATGCATATGCTAGACAACCAAAGACATGCATGTGAGCAATAGATGGCTTGCGACCATGCCAAGCCTCATATGGAGTGATAGATTGCAATGTTTTAGTTGGACACCTGTTAAGTACATATGTCGCACACATAACCTCAAGACAGAAACTATGTGGTAAAGCCTGACTCTTGACGATACACCTCACCATCTCCATGAGTGACTTGTTCTTCCTTTTAGCAATTCGATTTTGTTGAGGTCTATATGACACTATACACTGATGTTTTATCCCATGCTCAATAAAAAATGCATTAAAATAAGAAGACATAGATTCCCTCCCCTTCGATCAAAACGGAGGGTGCCCATTTTACATGGTGATAGATTCTAAAACCAGAAACTGTTTGAAGCACATAAACACTTTGGACTTTGCTTTCAATGGATATATGCATGCATGTCTGGAAAAATCATCAATGAAAGTCACGAAATAAAGATAGTTCCTAAAAGAAGGTGTTTGCATAGGACCACAAACATCATTGTGAACAAGCTACAATTTCTAAGAGGACACCATTTTAGATTTCTAGAGGCGTAGCAAACTAGAAAAATTTAGATGAACAAAGCATGCATGGCAAAGCTTTGCATCTAACATAGCGTGAGAATCTTGAACTACACATGCTGAATCATTCACAGATTTTGCATAATCTATGAGCTTATACAACCCACGACATAAAATGCCACAATGATGTCACCATTTGATAGATCATGAACTGTACATCTGTCATCAACAAATTTCACAATCAAGCTGATCTTGGCTAATGCTAAAACTGATAACATATTTTTCTTGATATCTGGCATAAATAAAGCATCTGAAAATGTAAAAGAATTACCATCAACAGTAGTCAGAATGATCTTACTAACTCCCATAACAAGATAAGAGGAGTTGTTGGCACATGTGAGAAGATTCTCTATAGAGGCAGGCTCAAGTGAAGTGAAGAAACTATGTTGTGAGGTAATATGTTTGGTTGCCCCACTATCAAAGTACCGAACATTTGAGTCTACTGCAGACATACACTGTTATGAGAAGATGGGTCATAACTGCAAACAGTAGTAAATGTCCATTCTTCATTTTGCACAAGATTAAGAGACTCTGTTTTTGGTGTAGAGGCCTCTAGAACAACCATTCCAGCCCCTTTCTTCGTTGCCTCTTTTGTAGCCAGTTTTGGACAACTCTTTATGACATGATCATTTGCTTTACAGTATTTTTAAAACATTTTTTTGCTTTTTTGTTTTCTTCTCATCTCTGTCATCCTTCTTTGATTATGCAGAATTAGTAGATTTCTGCTTACTAGTCAAAGAGCTTCATTTACCTTTGCCCTTTTGACTAACCAAGAAAGCTTGATCTGCAACATGCATAATGGACCTATTTTGCTTAGACTGAGCTTTCCAAAATAGAATAGAGACTAACTCCTCAAATGTTAAGGCATTTGGATTTCCTTTCATCATCAATCAAAGAGTAGAAGCAAAGCTCTGGTATGAATCTAGAAGACCATTTCAGGCAAGAATTCATAAGCAGAAATCAATTGCTCCTTCAAATCTTTGATCTTTGTCAAAAAACTATCCATGGAATCTCCTTCATTCATGTGCTCTCTCCAATTTTCTTTGGAGGTAAGCAACACGAGCCTCATTCCTTGTATGGTATAAAGTAGTAAGTGTATCCTAAGCATCTTTGCTGCTTTGCAAGAGCGAATGTGAGGAATAATGGCATGTTTGACAGAGAAGGCTATCAATGCATGTGCTTGAGTATCTCTGCCATCCCAATGAATTTGCTCTGCAATTGGTGCAACATGAATCACAATGCGAATAGGAACGGGAAGAATATCACCATCTTCAATGCCATTTGCATCACCTTTAGTAATTGTATTTGTAGTAATATGATATTTTTCAACACCTTGCACAATATTCCACAATACTTTAGAAACCAATACATGAAAAATCATATAGCCAACATACGGAATACATCACTGCTTTCAGCCATGGCCACTGACTAAAATAGCTTGATGTAGAAAAATGATTGTATCTCAAAAAGTTGAGCAGAACTACCCTGTTGAGATCGGTAAACCTATAGCAGACTTCGAGGCACGTATACTGGCGAACCAAAACTTGTATATGTCTTTGGCACAGAAAGATAAAATTGCCTATGCAAGCATTATGATAGTGCGTTTGGAGGTTGGAATGAGCTCATATTGCGATTTTGACACCACATAGTGAAGCTGTTTTAAACTCCTAATCGCCTCGGGTATGCTTACCAATTTTTCGTGCAATTCTCAGACTGTGATCGAAGGGGTGTTAATGATGCCCTAAAAGAACCAGCGACCTACTCTGATACCAATTGTTAGAGTATGATATCTATGGAATTATGTGAAGATCACAAGGAAGAAAAAGAATCTTGAAGCACAACACACAATACTGAATGTATTACCAAGAGAATGTACAAGGATCATATATACAAGCAGGGGAAAGAAACCTCCTAAAAAGGGAAATAAGTGCCTCGACGGTCCTAGTGTGTTCACACACATCACTACCTAAATAAATCAACAAGGACCACCCCGTTTCCAACATTTGGTATGAGAGCATAGTTGATATACACCCTTAACAAGATGAGTGAATATAGACTTGAGAATGAAGACAAGCTTGAAGGAATCTCTAACTATCCAATGTGGAGTTTTATGATGACGAATTTGTTAGTATCTAAAGACTTGTGGAATATTGTCAATGCAAGTATCCATGACCAAGACAAATAGGAGAAGATGTTGCTTCATCTTCCTAAAGACTTTCTTCCCTAATTTTTGCTCAACAGGAGGTTATTGAAGAAGAAGAAGAAACTCTTTCAACATCTGGGGTTTGTGATACTACCAGATTATTTCCTACAAAAGAGCAATCGAGATGGGATTCAAGAAATGAACAAGCCTTTCATTAATTGCTATGGAACTCAAGGGGCACATTATACCCCAAATTAGGTCATGCAGAATCTCTCGTCACACTTGGTTGGAGCTAGAGAATTTCTATCAAAGAAGAAATCCTACTAGGAAAGCTCATCTAAGGAGACAGTTAGCCAACACAAGGATGAAAGTTGGTGAGTCATCTCAGTCATATATTTTGAAGCTCAAAGACTCATGTGATCAGTTACTTAATGTTAGAGTCAATATTTCAGATGAGGAGATCGGAAACACACTTTTAGATTCTCTTCCATCTTCATTTCATTCTTTTGTTACTTCTTTCTCTCTATACAAGAGACAGAAATTTCATTTGAAGAGTTTCAGTTCTTGTTACTTCAAGATGAAGATCAACAAATGAGTATGGAAGAGAATGATGAAGCCATGTTATCATCATCAAAGGGTAAGAAGAAGAAGGAGACAACAAAGAAGGAGAAAAAGAGTCAGCAAAATAAGAAGGAAAGTAAGTCTTCCACTTCTAAGTCTTCCACTTTGTCGTCTACAACATCTATCTCTACTACTTCTTCCACACCAAAAGAGAATTCTATTTCCACTACATTTACTTCAGAGAAAAGAATTTGCCACTATTGCAAGAAATCATATCATTTCATATCAGAATGTAGAAAAATGATTTTTAATGAGAAGAAGAAAGCATCAGGTAATAATGTTGAAGATGATTTGAAAGCTAAGCCTTCAAAGGAAGAATCTTATGCATGTTTTAGTATTGAAGAATTAGCTTTTGATCAAGAAACATAAAATGCAATCTCTAAAAATCCATGGATTTTTTATTTTGGAGCTATTAAGCATATGACAGATTGTCGGAAGGCATTTGCTTCACTTTCTAACTCTTTAGGGAGAAGAGTAATCATTGTCGATGATCATAATTTGGATGTTGCAGGTGTTGGAGAAAGTGAACCTAAAGTGAAGAGCAAGTGGAAATCTCGCAATTTCTAATGTTCTTTATGTTTTGAAAATGAAGAAGAATTTTCTCTCTATATCTTCTTTCTTGTCAAATGGTTTTAAAGTTTCTTTTAAGAAAGATTCATGTTTCAGATCCTCTCACTTAATAAAGATCATTTTCTACTTCAAGGTAAAAGTAGATGTGACATGTTTGTGTCATCCAAAATTAGTCATGCTAATGTTGCTAAGTCTTCTACACCAAAGGAGAACATGAAGTTATGGCATGTTAGGTTTGGACATATCACTTACACAACTCTCAAGCATATCAAAGATCATGGAATGGTTGAGAGTTTGCCTTTTTTTACTTTATCAGATGTAGGATCATGTGAAGGATGTCTTGAAGGAAAGATTCATAAACTTCCTTTCAGGAAACATGGATACATCACGAGAGTTGTCGATCATACATTTGGATGTGAATGGTCCTACTTGAACAAATTCCGTTCAAGGTTACAGGTATTTCGTCATATTTATTGATGGGTTTTCGAGATATTGATGGATTTATGGTCTTAACGGAAAGCTAGAGGTCTTTCCTACTTTCAAGAAGTTCTTATCTATGTTTAATGAAAGTCAGACAAAAGTTCAAATTTTGAGAAGTGATAGAGAAGGAGAGTACATGTCAAAAGATTTCAAATCTTTTCTTGAAGACAAAGATATCTCTTATCAACTCACTATTGCTTATACTTTAGAACAAAATGGTATTGTAGAGAGAAAGAATATGATACTTATTGAGATGATGCATAGCATGATATCATCAAAAAAGCTTTCTTCTAAATTTTGGTTTGACCTTGTACATACAACTAATCACATTCTAAACAGGTCTTCCACAAAAGCTTTAAAGGTCACCACACCTTATGAAGCATATTATGGAAAGAAACCCAATGTGAGTTACTTCAATGTATTTGGTTCTCCTACTTATATTCACATTGAGAAAAAGGATCTTGGTAAGCTTGATGTAAAATCCATTAAAGCTGTCTTAATTGGTTATGAAATTGAAAGCAAAGGAAACAAATTCTATGTTCTAGAAACAAGTGATATCCTACTCTCACGCAATGCATATATTTCAAAAATTCAAATTTATGATAAGAAGGGAGAGATTCCATATTTCATAAAAGAAGATGACTATCCATGTTTAGAAGGAATTCGGATTCTTACATTCAACCATACAAGCTGAAACTTCTTGAACCCTAAGAGTTGCACTTAATAAAGGTGAAGAGAAAGTTTCATTCCCTACATTTATATCTACCTCTTGAAATTCTAACTTAGGAAGTTCGAGAAAGCTCCAAATTTCTTGAAGAAAGAGATACTGAAGAACAAGAAAACATCGCACCAGTTTTCAAGAATGCTTTGAGGTGGTTATACCGAACTTGGAAGGATAGTGGCATCAAGAACTTCACAAGTAGAACAAGAAGTCAGACAAGGAAAGAACTAGCAAATTAGGTAAATTATGCAGAACATTTTGAGATTATATATATATATATATGTGTGTGTGTATACATATATGTGTGTGCGTATGTGTGTATGTATGTGTATGTGTGTATATATATATGTGTATGCATATGTATGTGTGTATGCATGTGTATGTATGTGTGTATGTGTATGTATTTGCATGTATGTATATGTGCGTGTATGTATATGTGCGTGTATGTATATGTATGTACATATATGTGTGTGTATGTGTATGTAGGTGTGTATGCGAGTGTATGTATGTATGTGTGTATATGTGTATGTGGGTGTGTATGTGTGTGTATGCATGCATGTATGTATGGATGGATATGCATGTGCCTTGTGTATGCATATGTATGTGTGTGTGTGTATATGTGTGTGTCTCTATATGTGTATGTGTATGTGTATGTATGTGTCTCTATGTGTGTATGTATATGTGGTTATGTATCTATGTGTGTATGTATATGTGTGTGTATGCATATGTATGTATAGTGTGTGTATGTGTGTGTATTTATACGTGTGTATATGTGTGTATACATGTATGTATGTGTAAGTATACATGTCTATGTGTGTGTATGCATATGTATGTATAGTGTGTCTATGTGTGTTTTTATATGTGTATATCTGTGTATGTTTGTGTGTATACATGTGTATGTGTGTGTCTCTATGTGTGTGTAATGTGGGTGTATGTATATGTGTCTGTATGTATACATGTATATGTGTGTGTATGCATATGTATGTATAGTGTGTGTATGTGTGTGTATACATGTGTGTATGCATGTGTTTTTATGTGCATGTATGCATTTTTTTGTATATTGTGTTTGTTTGTATATGTGCATATGTGTGTATGTATGTGTGTGTATGCATATGTTTGTATGTATGTGCATGTGTATGTATGCATGTGTCTATGTATGTATGCATATGCATGTGTATGCATGTGCAAGTATGTATGCATGTGAGTGTATGTGTGTGTGTCTATATGGGTGTATGTATATGTGCAAGTATCTATATGTGTATGTGTATGTGTATGTGTGTGTATGCATATGTGTGTATGTGAATGTGTATGTGTGTGTATGTGTGTGTATGTATATGTGTGTATGTATATGTGTGTATATGTATATGTGTGTGCATGTGTATGAAGGTGTGTATGTGAGTGTATGTATGTGTGTATGTGTGTATGTGGGTGTGTACATGTGTGTATGCATGTATGTATGTATGTATGTATGTATGTATGTATCTGCATGTGCATTGTGTATGCATATGAATGTATGTGTGTATGTGTATGTATGTATCTCTATGTCTGTGCGTGTATGTGTATGTGTGTGTCTCTATGTGTGTGTATGTATATGTGGGTGTATGTATCTATGTTTGTGTATGTATACATGTGTGTATGTGTGTGTGTATGAATATGTATGTATAGTGTGTGTATGTGTGTGTATGTATAGTGTGTGTATGCATGTGTATATGTGTATGTATAGTGTGTGTATGTATATGTGTGTATATGTGTGTGTATGTATATGTGTGTATACTTGTGTGTATGTGTGTGTATATGTGTATGTATGTGTATGTATACATGTGTATGTATAGCATGTGTATATGTGTTTTCTTATATATATATTTGTGTATGTTTGTGTGTATGCATGTGTATGTGTGTTAATGTGTGTATGTGTATCTCTATGTGTATGTGTATGTGTATGTGTGTGTCTCTATGTGTGTGTACGTATATGTGGGTGTATGTATATCTGTGTGTCTATGTATACATGTGTATGTGTGTGTATGCATATGTATGTATAGTGTGTGTATGTGCGTGTATGGCTGTGTATGTGTGTATGCATATGTGTGTATGTATGTGCATGTGTGTGTCTACATGTGTTTGTATGTGTGTGTATGCATGTTTTTGTATAGTGCGTTTGTGTGTGTATATGTGCATATGTATGCATGCATGTGTCTATGTATGTGCATGTGTGTACGTATGTGTGTGTATGCATATGTGTGTATGTATGTGCATGTGTGTGTATGCACGTGTATGTATGCATGTGAGTGTATGAGTGTGTGTCTATGTGTGTGTATGTATATCTGCAATTATCTATATGTGTATGTGTATGTGTATGTGTATGTGTATGTGTATGTGTATGTGTATGTGTATGTGTATGTTTATGTGTATGTGTATTTGTATACGTATGTGTACATGTATGTGTACGTGTATGTGTGTGTATGTGTATGTGTATGTGTATGTGTACGTGTATGTGTATGTGTACGTGTATGTGTACGTGTATGTGTATGTGTACGTGTATGTGTATGTGTACATGTATGTGTACGTGTATGTGTATGTCTACGTGTATGTGTACGTGTATTTCTACGTGTATGTGTATGTGTATGTGTATGTGTATGTGTTTGTGTATGTGTATGTGTATGTGTATGCATATGTGTATGTGTATGTGTATATCGCTTATTCGATGCTCAAGCATCACAGCCAGTTTACCACCATCGCTACAAGCATTGCTAGCCTTCCATGCGTGTAGCTATGGTGATTATGAGCATCGGATAAGTGATGCTAGACATCCTTTATGCAATACTCTGAGCTTATTTTTTTTAATCTTTTTCTTGGGCATTGCTTATGCGATGCTTTTTTAATAGAAGCATCGCATAACCGACGATCCCCACTTTTTTTTCAAGTGGGGGCATTCTTACACCCCCGTTATTCTTGTATTGTTAGTTTTCATGTTTGCGAATTGTAAATGTAGTACTTATCAAGAGCTTTGAAAGGATCTATTGCACATGGAAAATGGGTAAGTATTGAGTCTGATATGATTGGTACTGTTTTTTGGTCCTGTAGGGTGAACACATCTTTGCTTGAAGGAGGATTCTTGGTTGCTCATATACCACTTTGGAGGTCTACTTTGTTGGGGATGTAACGGTCATGTGACCTTACCCCCATATTCATATATATACATCATATATAGAGCATTGCCTCAAGAGAGATCATTATGTGGGTTTCGAGGCTCCCACGCATATCCGTGCGTCGTTCCTCTCTTCTCTCTCGTTCCGTCTCCTCCTTCCTCCTCTTGTTCTGCACACCAAAGCCCTTCATTGGTATCAGAGCATGCTGAGGGCTGGTGTGCAAGAAGCTTCAATGGAAGCTTAGGTCACAAGAGGTGAAAGTGCAGGTCGGCATCTCTTGATAGCAGTTCAGTATTTCGGTCATAACTCGAGCTAGGAAGCTCGGATTGACGCGTTTTAAAGTTTTGTGCGTAGCTAACACAGAGAGCTACAACTTCACAGAAGGGTGCAGAATCTGGTTCGGATTTCTGAAGCGCCGAAAATTCGAAAAACATAGAAAATTATAGAAGGCGAATCTACATTGAGTAGAACAGCAGGTCGGTTTTTTTGTCATAACTTGAGTTCTACAGCTCGGAATGCGATGATTCAACTTGCTGCTCGTAGCTTGGAAAGATAGCTACAACTTTGCAGAAGAATTCAGATCCAGATTCTAAGTTTTAGGTTGCCGAAATTGCAGAATACAGAGCAGTACTGTTGCAAGTGAAAGTGAAATTGACAGCAGGTGCTTGTTTTGAGCATATCTTGAGCTACGCACCTCCGATTGAGGTGTTCTTTATGTCGTTACGTAGCCAAGAGTTAGATCTTGAAGTTTACTGAAGAGCAAAAGTTCAGATTCAGAGGTTATCACCTCTGAAACAGCAAAACACAGAGTAGTACAGTTTTGCCCAAACAACGCTAATTGCACTTGGAGGTTGAATTTGCTTTGGAACTTCTTTGAGAGAGAATTTTTGGTGTGCAAGCTCTTATTTTCAGAGCTTCAAGGAATTGTACATGTATGATCATTGTGGTAGCTCCTCCATATGAGAGTAGAGCATGATCTTGTTACATGTTTGGCATGTAAGATGACATTGTGGTATACTCTTTTTGAGGTTTATGTCATCATGAGTTCGATCATGGATGTATAGTGGCATTGTGGTCTACATCTTGCTTATACCACTTGGTTATGGATTTAGTTACCAGTTGCACACAATTTTGTGAGAGTTGATTTTGGATCTTGTTTGGTACTTGTATCTTTGTTTTCTTTGCAGGTACGTGATCCAGATTGGAGCCTCAGTTACACATTCGTTTGTCACTATTATTAGCATTTGGTCATTGACTGATATATATTTGCCAGTGTGATTCTTGGCATATGTGGATGGTGATTCCCACATGGTTATTTTGGTTCTAGAGTCCATTTTACAGAGGAGATGCTGCCGAAATTTTATCGGCTTTTATGCTAGAAGAGAGCTCTAGTGGATTTTGAAGCTTGTGCGATAGCTTTGGATCATTGCCTATCTCCATTCACTTAGACTTGGTCACAGGTTATTTGTGATAGATTGGACCATCTTGCAGGATTTATTTTTGAGTGGGAGTTGTATTGCCATTGTATTGGCATGTATTGCCATTAGTTTATGGGCATATGTATTTTCCATTATCCTTGATTACATCAGTAACAGGTGGTGACAGATTATTCATTGTTCTTTGGTGATTGGTTATCTTGTTTGATTGCTCAGTTTACAGGGGATACTCTGTCGAAATTTTCCCAGGATTCTTTCACATCTACTTGGTCACTTTGGAGACTTGGTGAGCAGGCTTATGCTCATGGTTTTATATGCATGGTAGATGCATGGCTATGTGACAGGTGGTTCACATGGTTCCTTCTCCATCGAGACATTTGTGATGTGAGTTATGCATATGGATATGCAGGTGTGATCCTATTCAGGATAGAGTATTGTTTCTAGTCTCTTGTTATATTGCTAGTCTATTGGATTGCCAGCATGGTGTCTTCTCGATTTGATGGCACTGACTTTCTGAGATGGAAAGCTCAGATGTGGCATACATTGGTTCGTGCAGGGTTACACATGTATGTGCATAGAGATGCACAGAGGCCTCGTGACATGCCCGATCATGTATGGATGGATATGGATGCATTGGCCAACTCCACTATCCGATTACAGCTTGTGGATTCTATATATGAGTCTGTTATGTATGAGGAGACGAGTAGTGCATTATGGCAGAGACTACATGATATGTATGCGAGTCCATTGACTCATGTGAGACATAGATCACATCGACGACTTCGATGTTGGCACTGTGGTCATGAGGGCCATATTCGACGATGTTGCTTCAGGCAGATGCAACGACGACGTCAGAGATATGCACGTGATGCAGATCAGGTAGTGGTTTCAGGAGATTCTATGGCAGTTGATTATGCTAGTGATGGAGATATTACTTTCTCCTATGGTTCATCTCATGATTCCTCTTGCTCATTAGATAGCACACATATGGCTTGGTTGCTTGATGCATTAGCCAGTTTTCATGTTACTCCACATTGTGAGTGGTTTTGCCGATTCTTAAGTGAGAGTCGTGGATGTGTGCACATGCCTGATGGTAAGACATCTGAGATTGAGGGTGCAGGAGATGTATGTCTTATGCTACCTAGTGGAGCATCACTTATGCTCAGACATGTACGCTATGTGCCTTCATTCCCTATGAGCTTGATTTCAGTTAGCCAATTACAGGAGAGCAGATGTTATGCATTCCTTGGTGAGCATCATTTTCAGTTGCAGTTGGGACAGCTTATGCTTGTTAGAGGTGCCAGGGTTGGGCACATGTATCTACTGCAGGTACTTCATGTGAGAGACAGTCTCGTCTCAGTGGGAGTTCAGCCTTATGTGCGATGTGAGACTCGTCATGTCTCATTTTGTCTACCTACAGATAGGTCTATTAACATTCATGATGCACATGTATGGCAGGATTCAGATGCTCAGATGGATGCATATGTAGAGCATGTTTTGGATGCTCATGATGCTTATGGAGAGCATGATTGTTTTGATCATATGGATGCTCTTATAGAGCACACTTTGGATGATCATTTGGATGCTTTAGAGCATGATGTGGATGCTCATGTAGAGCATTGTGATGATACTCAGTTAGAGTTTGATCATCAGTTTGATCTTGGTGTTGATGTTGTGCAGTTAGCTCATGTGGAGCATGATGATACACTTGGTTTGGTAGAGCACGATAGCTCTCATGGTATACAGTGTATGGTAGAGCATATTAGCTCTCAGGATGCACAGCTAGATACATCCTTGGTTGATAGCATGGCTGATTTGGATGATGATGAGTCAGCAGTTATGCAGTCATTCTTGGATTCGCTCATGCCAGATGTTGACATAGATATGTTAGGACATGTTGGTCTTGATGATGGTGCTTTGGATGCCTTGGATACAGGCATGGCTGACATAGTTAGGTTAGCCATGATAGCACATGTTTCGTCAGCATTCGGGAGTCTGATCTACGAGTTTTTATGCTCAAGACCAGACATTGCAGTTGTGATTGGAGCATTTGCACTTGGAGTTGTCAGTCGTTCGATGATTGACATAGGCATGGAGCGAGTGGGAGCTTTGCAGGAACTTCATCAGTTCTTGCATCAGTCAGATGTGAGCTCGACTCTTGTCGATATGAGTCTAGAGCAGTTTGAGGTGCATGGATACACCTTGTTTGAGGCGGTTGGTGTAGGCTGATCTGGTATGGGTTGAGATCCGGACTCTTCCTGTACATTATTGTATAGTCCTACATCATTCTTTGTATATGTTACCACTTATGGTCACATTGACCCTTAAGTGTGAGATTGTTGGGGATGTAAGGGTCATGTGACCTTACCCCCATATTCATATATATACATCATATATAGAGCATTGCCTCAAGAGAGATCATTATGTGGGTTTCGAGGCTCCCACGCATATCCGTGCGTCGTTCCTCTCTTCTCTCTCGTTCCGTCTCCTCCTTCCTCCTCTTGTTCTGCACACCAAAGCCCTTCATACTTGGCCATCTAGCCTCCTCTCATCGCAAAATTTGATACCTCATCATGACTTAGCTTGATAAGGGGATTTGATCACTTAAGGACTTAAGTGATGAGATCTAACTTGTGTATCTTTAATCACTTAAGGTTTTGATTACTTTAAGCCTTTTTTGGCATTTGAAACTTGGTGCAATAGACCAGGATTGGGGCACCTCTTTTGAAAGCCAACTTGGATAGCAAAAAACAACATAGGTTGACATCTATTCATCCAATTTACATCCTACATCTGAATATAGTTAGGTAGAGGTCTATTCTTCATGGTTTGATTGAGTAAAAGTGTGCTCCATGTCACAAGTTGACACTCTACACTGATGTTCTCTCGAGTTCTTTGGAGTTTGAGGCAATGTATAATATAACAAGGGGTTAATGAAACCCATACAAATAAGACTTAGATCTTTCATATTAGAAATCATTATCTCTTTGAGTTTTTTTATGTTCGAGTAGTCACATACATGAGCTATTGGGCTTAATACCTTTTTCTAATTTTCTTTTGGCTTTTAAGTGTTGTAACAATGTTAGGAATGCTTCTTGAACTTGATCCATGAGAACACCAACAAACCTAGGTAATGATTGGTCTTCCACATCTATGTACTAATTTAAATATGTTCATTCACACCTTGGATAAATTGAGCTTTTTTTTTTTGGTGGTAGCTTGAGTGACTCTAATAAATCCTGGCAAAAAAGGTTTATCTTCCTTAGAGTACCCAATATTTTTTGAAGGGCATATATTTTTGCCCGAGTTTTCAACATCTGAAGAGCGATCTTGATTCTTACTTTTATTTTGTTCCACTTCTTGAGGGACGTTAACCTTATCTTGCACTTGGGTATTAGGTTGTTACCTTGTTTATCCTATTTGTCAAAGGGATAAAGAGCTACCTTGTGTGCTCTAAAAAATCATCAAATGGGTCATGTTTTGGCATAATTATTTTTTTCCCATAATTTTGAATAGGGGGATTTCTTTTGGGGAAAATTTTGGTTCATGAGGAGACATTTTTCTGATTTTGATCCTCTTTGACTTCTTTATGCCCAACTCATTCATAAAGGTTTTTCATCATATGAACCACCATTAGACAGTTAACCCAATTTTCAAGTCTTGCATCATATGAGCCACCCTTAGTACACTATCTTTTGAGCGTGCAAGATTTTTCTCATTATTGTACATTAGGACTTTGAAAAGTGGGAGGCATAGTCAGGATCCTTTTTGTTGTTCTCATAGATGTACGTCTTCTTGGGTTCTCTTTGGTTAGAGGATTTATCACTTCTCTAGTTGTAATAAGAAACCCATGTAGCGAATTGCCTTCGATCAACTAGGTCACATTAATAATTCTAACTATTTTCTGTATAAATGACCAATAGCTCCTTGGAGTAGGTCCTTTGAGGAATTTTCTCCTCCACTTCAAGGAAGCCTTCTTCAGAATCCGAATATAAAAAAGTGCAGCATTCACAGGCTTTGAGTCTCTTAGCCTGTCTCTAACCTAAAGAGGGATTAGAGTAACTAAAGAAACCAAGAGCTTAATCGGCCCTTGGCCAATCTTATTAAATATTAACAAGATTTGCCATAACAAGATGTTTTTATGGTGGTTATTGCCACATTTCTAGATAGAGTGTCAGTCTAGATGCACTATCAACATGATAAAGAAAAAAAAAGGATAATAAGTATTAGGTAAGTACTTGTCCTAGTTCAAAGTTTTTAAAAGCCCCTTGTGATGGCTTTGGCCATGACAAAGGGCCATAACAATCCTCTTTTCGTAGTCTCTATTGCCATGCATCAAGGGAGACTTGTCTATCTTTACAAGGCTACAACAATCCTCTTTTCATAGTCGTTGTTGCCATGCTTCAAGGGAGTGTTGTCTACCTTTATAAAATCCCCATCAAAGTACGAATCATTAGTCTTCTATTTTATTTCTAGTTTTTCCCATATGTGCTTTGACCAGCTTGATTTCCATTGTTGAAGTCATTATTAAGCATTTTCTAGAACTGATAATTCTTTGGATACTTACTTGCTTGAGCCTTAGCCATTTCAGCAAATGAAATTCTAGTTTTGACATGTCGAGACTTGAATAATGTCGACTGACCTCCTTCGGCCTTGAGTGAGGGCATTACCATCCATATTGTTCAACTGAGCGAGTGCTTCCATTCAAGCTCTTATTCATTATTGGTGTACATTGGATTGTGATGCCATTGCATACGGTGTTACCCTCTTCATGACATAAATCAACACCCTCTTCATAATATATATAATGTTTTGGGTCCCCGCTTTGTTTGATTTCTTCTTCAAAGATAGCAAAAAGCGAAAAAACGAAAAAGTATTCAAGCCCATGTAGCCTAATGGTTTGACACCTTGAGTCTCTGGGAGGAAGTCTTGAGTTCAGGCCTTGGGAGGAAGTCTTGAGTTCAGGCCTTGACTGGACATATCTATGAATACCTCAAAGATAAGTGCCTCTACCTTACGAGATTGGATGTGTGAGTGTGTTTTCAATTCATTATACTCTCAAAAAAGGGGGGAAAACAAAAAAGTGAAAAAATTTTGGTTTGGCTAGCAAGGCATCAATGGAATTTGAAGTAAACATTTTGTGCTAAAGTTTTCGATTTTTGGAAATGCAATGTATCAAATTAAATTGCTTAGCTATCTAAGCAACTTAGGAAGAAGAGTAAATCAGACGCTTTATTTGGCAGCATTTGGCTCTATAAAAGTCATCAAGATCAGAGAGGCAAATAGCTTATTTGCTTACATGCGTGAATAAATGCACATGCCCTGATCGAAATCTCTCTCAGAACCCTTGTGACCAAATCTTGGAAGATATGAGAGGGATGGGCACTACGGAAGAAGGCTTGAAGAGGACACAGGCAACATCTGCAAGAAGATAGTCTATGTCTTCCCAGGTACACCCGCCACCATGAAAGTGGCTATGGAGTATTCGCAAAGGAAGGGGCCAGCCGCCTATATAGAAGATGTAGATAGAACAAGTGAGATACTCACTTCCAATTTGTATAGAACCAGGTTGTTTTCTGTCCACAATGGTGATGTGGAGCTCTCTTCATCAACGAATTCCTCCTTTGTGTAGTATGGCTATTCTGCAAGAGTGAATGTGAGGAATAATGGCACGTTTGATAGACAAAGCTATCAATGCATGTGTCTGAGCATCTCTGCCATCCCAATGAATTTTCTCTGCAGTAGGTGCAACAGAAACAGTAGCACGAATAGGAATCTGCAGAATGTCATCATCTTTGACACCATCTCCACCAGCTCCATCACCTATATTTGCAGTACATATATTCACAGGTGTAACAAGACGTCTTTCAACACCATGCACAATATTCCATAGTCCTTTTGCAACCAGTGTAAACAACCTTCGATTTTGGGGAAAGCTGTGATGACCTTTGTGCTTCTAGTTTATTTTCAAGCAAGGATTCAACTTTTTGGGACTTTGCAAGGCTTGCAAAGGATGGCAATACATGATGGCCAGTTGGATTTCTTGTTTTCACTTTGGGAAGCTCTTGTTGCATCAAAGTTTTTAGAGAACATAACTTATGATTGCATAATTTTGGGTTTGTTCTTTCAAACAGAGAATGGGTCCGCTTATTCCTTTGGGAAACACTGTTTGGAGAAAGGTCCTCCCCCCTGCTTTCACCTTTACTACTTTGGGGCCTACCTTCATCAGCTTTTGATATAATATTACCATGATCCAATATTTTATCATCCAGTCCACTTATATTTTATCATCCAGTGTTAGGCCGCCGGATGAGAATAATGTAATTCTATTGTTCATAGTCGCATGCACCAAAAGGGCATAGTGATACGATGTAACTCTTACCCATTAATGAAAGGGCATTACGGTGTTCTTTGAAAGAGAGACGGGTTGGCTAGACTGTCTGTCTGGGCGACCGTACGGAGAAGATCGTATGCCGATATTGCTGAATTACTGAGTACTGTATGTTGTTTGTTGAATTGCAGTATTAACATTAACACAGTAATGTTATATTCACATTAATAAATCTATGCGACTGTGATTGCTAACTCGTGCGTTAAGCACTGTGTAAGGAATAACCGTAATACAAACAGTAATACTATGTAGAGGAAGTTATTACCTTGAAATCATAATTAACGGCGTAGTTGAAAGTTACTGGGGAAATCAAATAAAGGGCCTCTGCACTGTCAGACCCCTACCATCCCTAAGAACCCGAAAAGAGATTAAAAGCGACTTGACCGAAGTGCTTTTAACACTGGTGCCGTCTGTGGGAAGATGGAATAATCGGTAAGGGAAGAGCAGTACGCAAGGCAAGCAGTGGAGAATAGTACCCATTAGTTGAAGAAGTGATATATGCCGGTTACTCGTTTCGGTGAGTCCTATTCAAAGTATAGGAGAGATCAACATCCCTGGGCAGTTCCAAATTTATTAGGGACACCCCCAGGTGGTAGAAGTGCAGGCCAGTTAAGCCCAGTTGCGGAAGAATCGGAGCCATTTAGTAGTGATTCTAGTGTTAGTTCGGTGACAAATGATGAGATTCCGATGAATTCCGGTGTGAATCCGGTATCTTCTGAAGAAGGTACAGAGCCTTCGGGGTGTACAGATACACAATGCGGAGTTAGTCCGACACTATCTGGTCAGAATTCGACCATTTTTGGTGATAAAGTTGTGTTACCAAGTGAGACCGTTTCCAGTGAAGGGGTAAACTGGTTCAGTGAAAGTTCGACAAGTTCCGGTGGAAGTTCGGTACCATTTGCTGGGAGTTTGAAATTTTTTGGTGATAGTGCGGTACTATCTGGTGGACACTTATTGCATTCACCCCTTTTCAATACAAGTTTACCTACCTTCGATACCAAAGCTGAGGACAGGATATTTGGTTTGGAAATAAGTAAGAGATTCAATGACATATTTAAATCGGAAAGTGAGCAGGCTGATAATATAGATTTTGAAGGCCAAGAGACACCCCCTCAACATATAGATAACAACAATACTACCCACAATAGCACTATGGGTGGTTCATAGTCACAGAAGCAAACACCCCCACAGTCGCAACCACAGTTCCAGCAGCAGCAACAACAACACCCACAGCCAATCATCCCACCTCGACCGGTTCTGACTGGGGTGACATATACAAAATTCGGTGGATTTCTGGGAGATGATCTCGATGCATATGTTCGCACATTCGAGATCAGTTATGCAGTATTGAATCATCCACCGGATCCGGCATACAAGGCCATTGTATTTCAGGCCACATTGGTTAATGAAGCAACAAGGTGGTTGATTGAATATGATATTAATTATTTCGATAACTATGATGATGTGAGAGATGCGTTTTTACAGAGGTTCCATTTGAAGAAGAACCCTGCCGAAATCTTTAACTATTCGCAGAACAATCTACAGAAACCACACCAGAGTGTCCAGGAGTATGCGACACTGTTCAAAACCCATTTGCGGCACCTGCCTCCTGCACATGCTAACCTGCCGGATGATGTTATCACACAATGGTTCATTAACGGCCTGAATCCACAGATAAAACAAATAGTGATCATTCGTTGTGTTGGTAGAATGACATTGGACACAGTAATTACGATGGCCTTGCAGTTGGAGCATAAAGTTGGAGGCTTTACAGAAGATCTGGAATGGCTGAAAGCAAGTAAGAATGGGGCAGAGGATCTGTCCAAACAAGTGTATTGTATGAAGTGCAAGAATCCAGGTCACACCAGTTCTACATGTGCCCTCAACCAGATATATTGTGCCATATGTAACACAATAGGACACTCAACGGAAACTTGTGCATAAAACGCGAAGGTGCAGGGTAGAGCGGCTTTAAACGCTGTCATACAAGAACCAGGTCAGCCAACCACCCATTATGTGCCACCACAATTGCGACCCAACCAGCAGCAAGGATACCAGAACTATCGAGGATCGTGAGGTAACAACTTTAATCAGAATCGATGGCAGGAAGGTCCATCGGCGGAAGGTACTTCCCTCCCACCTCCTCAGTGCCATTTTTGTGGCGAGGTTGGCCATATCCGTCGATTTTGCAAGGAAGTAGCAGAGTACGATAAAAGGAAGAAGGAACGACAAAATTCAATGACTAACATGGTTTATATTTCCCCAATTGAGTCACAAGCGGCCGTAGTTCATACAAGATCAGGTAAACAGTTGCAACCAGCAGCTGAAGTGTTCGAGCCTCGAATTCGTGAGCAGCAGCGGATGTTCGTAAACGCTAGTCAATGGACAGCTAATGAGCCGACTGTATTTCCTAATCCAACTCCGGTAACACAGGCCTCTCTTCCACAGACAAGATCTAGTGTACAGAATTCCGCCCTGACAACATCAGCATCCCAACCAGAGTTGGTGATAACCACGACCCAAACAGGTTCGGTATGGGACATCCTATCTAAGGCTTCAATCACGCTCCCTTTGGGACAGTTGCTCGCCTTAGTGCCAGGAGTAAGACAGTAATTTCAACAGCAGGTTAGTCCCGGCCTTTCATGTCCTCCGGCGATTGCGACCATATGTCACTCTAGCACAATGGTGAGTACCAACGTGAGGAGATCCACCTCATAATTGTCAATCCGTGGAGACGTGAGGACTAGTATGAAGACTATGAGCAAGTGATGTCACAAGTGTGTGAGTGAGAAGCACACAAATATGCACACACACACACACACACGCGCACACAAGGCAAGAACAAGGAGAGGAACAATGGAGTTCTTTGCATTAGTCAAAAAGTCTCTTACATAAGCTCAATTCACAAACAATCTAACCTCAAAAATGAGCTCTCTAGCTCTTTTTATAGTTTTCTGACTAGCTTTGGCCTTGTCCAGACCTAGTGTCCAACCTAGTTAAAAATTAGGTTCTAGAGCCTATTTGAGGGCCCAAACGGAGTCTAAAAATTATGAAAATTGGTATGTAGCTAATTCTAATACTCCTCAAGCTCGAGGACTCCTCGGCTTGAACAAAATGGAGTCTATTCTACCGAAAACGGGATTTATAATGTGTGTGTAGTGATGAAAATCACTTGTATTGGAAATACTTTATGGAAAAAAATGATTGGGCCTTGTTTCCGTATTGTGCATGACTGCTCCGTTGTGCCTGTATGCTCTTCGTATGACTTGTATGCCAACACTCCCCCCTTCCTAGCGTCTGTCGCCCCTGACAGACCTCTGTTCTATAGGATGGTCGATATAGTATTGGATGACGTTGGTGGCTAATTCATGTTCTCCTATCCTTAATCCTCTTGCTAGGTCAGCTTCCAATGCATCCCAATTTATTGCACCGGGGACCTCGGGTTGCGGTGTAGTGTAGTAGTCGGAGTACATAGCTTGTTCACATGCAAAGAGATGAAGCAGGTGTGTAGGCTTCGGTGTGAAGACCTCCGAGTGGTACTCCCAAAAACCTGATCAGAACATGTCCTCAAATGTCTATTTATAGCATGCATGGAGGTATTTGATGCGTGCATGCCAAGCATAAGCTACCCGAATGCTGGGGGTGGTGCTCATGTCATACACCAAATCGTAATTGCCATTGGTAAACCCCAGTAGCCGTACCTGTGGTGTTGCTACATTTCTAAAGGTTTTGAGCACTACCTGCATCATATCCAAAATTTTAAGCATCATTTGTGCCGCAATATCCGGCATGGGCTTCAGTCGAGGCATCCATTGTCGAATTGTTGCCATCATGTACGCTACTGATGATGGTCCCTGTGGTGGTGCTATGCATGGATAATTGAGCCACTCTTTACATTGAGCATTATTCTGTACCTTTATGTTGAATGCTTTCCATGAGCGACCTCGTGGAACAAGGCCATAGCATGGATTGTAAAGTAGATGTAATGGCGCATTGTTCCAGGTGCGCAGCATTTCAGGATATGTTTCAAGAAGTTTCTGCCGCCATGTCGGTTGACGGATTTTGCCTTTTTGCACCTCTGGAGGAAGGTCTTCGGGTTGAAATTGGGTTGCGAAGGAAGGTATCTTTCCGGTGACTCTCTGTATTTCTGCGTTATAATATGCCAAAATGATATAGTAAGACCTGTGTTGGAGTTCTGATGAGAGGATAAGGCGTCTAGATGACAGGTTCTTGAAGTAATCGGATTGTAATACAGTTTCTTCTATCACTCTCATGGCCTGATTTTGCACTATTGTTTGCTCTTCATGTGAACTTCCCATTTCCTCCACTTGTCGTAGCCATGGGGGTCGTGGTGCTTCAAACGTATCCTGACCTTCTTCCATTTGTTGACCTCCTGGGAAGGGTTGTGGTTCATATTCTTCTTCAAACGTTTGTTCCACAGGAATTTGCACTGTTTCTTCGTCGGTGGGAGCCTCTGGTGGGGAATGTGGTCTTTCATATTGTAGTAGGCGTGCTTGCAATTTTGTGACCTGTTTCTGGAGATCTTTTAGGGTCTCTGAGTCTGTGAGAAGTGAAGTCGCAGAGGAGGTGGTTTGAGGGGCAGTCGTTGTGTCTTTTTGTTGTGTCTGCTTCAGTTGACCCAATTCCTCTGATAACTGGTCATGTGCTTCGAGTAGAGTAGCATAGTTTTCCAAGATGATCTTGATATTGTCGAGGGTCACAGCTTGAAACTTTGAGGGACTGATGGGTGCCCCAGGTGTACTTTCAATAGCTTCTGTAGTTGCAGGCGTCGATTCTCTTCATGAGCAGCTGGAAGGTGTCGCTTGAGTAGGGCCATATTTTGCTGAACCTTTGAGTTGCGTTCTAGCTGTGTTCGTAGATGGCCTTCTACCACTTGTATTGCTTCCTGGTCTGTGTTCTGTAATTGTACTCCCAATATGCTATGAGCCTCTTGTCAAGTTTGGAACTGTGTATGGAGGCGAGCATTCTCCTCTTCTAGTGTAGCAAGACGATGTTGTAGCACCTCCGAGTGCTCTTGCAGTCGTATGTTATGTTGTTGGAGCTGATTGTACTCTGTCCTTAACTGTGATATACATGCGAGCATGGTGTCGAATGCATTGCCTATGGATGAGGGTGGGGTTTGTACAATGGAAGATGCATGGGGAGGGGATTGGGGAATGAGAAGAGTGAATGATGTGTCTATTGGAGATGTGTGTGTGTGGGTGAAATTGGTGGAGGGGGAATGGGAGAAGGTGGAAGTGTGGGGGGTGGGGGAGGTGCTGTGCGTGGCGAAATGTCCATACTTTCAGGAGTCGATGCAAGTGTGGTGTCTACCATGTATATTGGAATGGTAGGTGGTGTGTGTATGAGGGTAGTGAATAAGTGTTGAGTGGATGGTGGGGATGGGACTGATGAGGAGGGTTGGGTAGTAGCTTGATACATTCTACAAAAGTAGTCATGGGCGGGTTGAAGGAATGGTGGAATGGGGGGTGGAAAATGAGAACTTGGAGGCGGGAAAGCCATAAAAGGGGATGTGGTGGCTGGGAATCCAAAGAAAATGGATCTAGAGTCAGGATGGCCTATGGCTGAGGGCAAGGGAGATGGTTGTCCTACGGCAGGCTCTATGAGGGACTCAGTTATGACGGTGGTGGTATTATATAGGGGGTTTTTGAAGGAGCAAAACAAAGTAGAACTAGAGGTTAGACTACGGAAGATGAAGGCTTGTTCTGTGGGTTGGGTAGTCGAGGTGATATTTACAGCTTCCGTTCGAGGAGGAGATGGGGGAGGTGTCGGTGGTAGTGGTTCAGTTTACTCATCCTGGGTGATGGGGATCTCTTGGCCAAGGGTTCCTGCTGTTTGGGAGGTTGTCTCAATGGGTTCGGATGTAACAATAGGTCCTTCCCCTGTAGTAATGGGAATTTGGATGTTCTTACCCGACCGTGATTGGGCTTCCCTGTTCTTCTGTATCTGAATAGAACTCTACATCAGAAAGTTGTGTATTCTGCAAGAATGCTTCAAAGTTAGAGGTACTCATCCCTTCAGCGTCTCCAATCGTAGGAAATTTGAATTCGAGAGGGACAGGAGGAGTCGAGGGGGAAACTTGTGATGTGCCTTCAGATCCAGATCTTGGTATGCGAATGGTAAAGGGAGGCACAGTGGCATCCCCTCTTGGCGATACTTCCGGAGTTGTCAAAACTTCACGTGTTTGAACACAAGGGATCGAACCCCTCATGTGCTTGGATTGATGTGTGGCAGTTTTTAGTCTTTTGAACATTTGTAGTTGTGCCCATGTTAAGGCACGCTCAATTGGTACATCGTATGCTAAGCACCTATAGATAATGCGTGTGATTGCACAACAGCCATTTACCACTAGCTTTCTATGTGACCTTTTATTTGCTTCATACAACTGCTCTATAATCCACACAAGAAGCTTAATCGGCAATGCTCCTGTCTCTGCTAAGTAGAGAGCAAACCAGATCCGTTTGTTGGGTCGAGTGAATCGATCTTGACCTGGAAACGCAAAATGTTGCATGCACATACGAAGAGGAGTGGACACATTTGGTGTGAGTGCTTCCATATCTTTCAACTTTTGTAGCTTCCGGTTCTTCATGTTAGGGGGAATAAGAGCATCCTTCTCAGAGTGTACATGCGTGCCGTGCATATTCAAAGCAGCACTCACCAATTCTAATGTCAGTTTGAATCTTTTCAACTCATTGTTGTCCAATAAGGATGGAATGACAAATGGGCATACCGGGCTGCCTATAAAACGGTACTCCAAGCCACACCCTTTCAGATGGTGTTTGGTCAAAATGCAGTGCTTCCACTAGACTTCTTGATACCAACTCTAAGGGTAGCACATGAGCATGAGTGGACGGGTCACGAACTCTCTTCAAGAATTTTTGACCTAGAACGACTAGGTGAAACAAGACTAAGAGCTGCCACAGGGATATATGCAGCTAAGAAAAGACAAAAGGCATACTTCGATGCCCATGTAAAGGATAAGGGCTTGAAAGCGAGAGACCTAGTTTTAGTCTACACTTTGAAGCAACATGCGAGAAAATTAGAGAAGCGTAGCTATGGACCTATGATCATAAATAGGATTTCTACTAGTAGGGCAGTACAATTATCCACTTTAGAAGGTGATATTCTCCCTAGCTACATAAGCGGATGCAGAGTCAAGTTATATCAGGAACCCCTCACGGAGGAGATGTTAAATCGACTCAATACTGCAAAGAAACATAAAGAAGAGGAAAAGCGAATTCGAGAAGAAGCACAGGCAGAAGCCTTAGAACGCATCCGATAAATGAAATTGAGAAGACAAGGTAGAGATCAGCCTATGCTTGACACTCAAGAATCCCCAGGCTATCACATGGCCATGTGCGAGGCTTCAGGTGAACGTTCCCATAGGATAGTTGATCGGCGACCTTTTATGACCCTACAGGTAGGAAAAGGAGAGAATTAGAAAATCAAGCACTTAGGCCACTAAAAGAGGCAACAAATCTTGGTCCCTCCAGGAACACACATGAAGATAACAATGCTATTCTTGTCCAAAGTTCTGTGAAGAGATGGATAGGTATGTGTTGAAGATGAAGAGGTGTTGCAAAATCTTTGCTCTACACCAGCCAAATGAACTCCAGGAGTAGATGGTGGGCCCTTTTAGCTTGCCAATGGATGTATTAGACACCCTATGTACCTTGGAAGATCACTCTCAAAAAGATAGATCAAAACAGATAAGTTGGAGTTAGCTCAGAGGTGAAAACTTGCTATTCTTGGTTGATACACCTGTCCAGTGTTTTACATAATTCTCTGAGCACAGCAGCAATTAGATTAATTCCTCTTGGGGAAGGCTAGGTAGCTTAAAGAGCTAACTTTAGAGAGTAATCTCATCAAAAATAACAAACCACACACTGAGAATGACTTTTAACAAGTGATGACATCATCCCGATTTTCACGGGCTGCTACAGAAATAGACCAGTGAGTAGAAACATTAACATAACTCAAGATGTAAGAATCCAATGATCATGAAAATTTGTATGCTTATACTAGACAGTAGGCTGAATCCAACAAGCTTAAAATCACTGAATTTGGATGCGTAAACACTGAGAAATGACTCTGACAAGATGACTGAAAAAGTCGGGTACCTGACAGAGAAGTGAAGATGAACATACCCTGTTGACTTCAAATGAACATAACTAAAGATTCCAACATCCAAATGACATGAAAACTTGTGAGCATATAGTAGCCTTATAGAGCTAACTTTACCAAGTTAAATCACTGAAAATGATGAACCAAGTGCAGAGAAACAATCTCTGCAAGCTGACTGAGAAAAACTGAAGTAATGGCAGTGAGTAGTACACATCACAAGAACATGGAAAGATGAACTCAAATAATCATGAAAATGAAAGTATATTGCTTGTACAATACAATGACTTACTGATACATATGTGTGCCTTGTAATCACACCTTGATATGGCATAAAGCTCAGCTCTTGGAGGTCTTCACATAGGTCTCTCTAACCACGACTAAAACTGCCATCTATTTATAGTTGAGTTTGGGAGGCTAACTTCCCTCAATCACTCTCCAATCAATCAATGATTGATTTGATTCTCTACCTACCACAAATCACGAATTCGTGGCTCCTCTTTCCATTCTTGATCATGTGGGCTCAACCACTTAAGATTCTCTTACTTTTACATTAAGTAAACTCTTCAAAAGTTACACGAGGTAGTTCACAAGTGAACTTTACATAGTCTTCATTTTGAAGCTTCTTTAATGACTTTGTGAGACTCAAGCCAATACTTAGGCTTGTCATAGACTTGCTCCAACAGCTCCCCCTCAAGCCAAGTATGCTTGAGGTCTTCAATCTTCCAAGATTACCTGCAAACCAATCATAGCCTTGAATTTGCAAAGCTTTGTACCATCCAATGCTTTGGTTAGAATATCTGCACATTGTTGATGAGTGGACACATATGATATTTGAATCTCTTTGCTTAGAACCTTCTCTCGTACATAGTGATAATGAACTTCAATATGTTTAGTCCTTGCATGAAAAATAGGATTAGCAGCCAAATGAATAGAACTCATATTGTCACCAAAAATAGCTCGAGTTCCAAACTCCAATCCAAGATCTTTGAACAATGTCTTCATCCACATAGCTTCCTGTGTAGCTATGGCAAGACCTCTATATTCAGCTTCAGTAGAAGAGAGAGCAACTGTGGGTTGCTTCTTGGATGACCATGAAATAAGCTTTGAACCTGCAAAGGTAAGATAACCTGAAGTGCTCCTTCTATCTTCCTTGGAGCCAGCCCAATCTGCATCAGAAAATAGCTTCAAACCTAAATCAGATACATAAGGATAGTAAAGTCCTTCATTTATGGTTCCTTTGAGATATTTGAGTATCCTTTTGGCAGCATCCATATGTGGTTTCCTTGGTGTGTGCATAAATTGGCTTAGCACACTCACACTGTAACATATATCTACTCTTGTCAATGTGGCATAGTTGAGACTACCCACTAGACTTTGATATGATGTGATGTCCTCTATGAGTTCACCTTCATGTGAGCTCAATTTGTGATTAACCTCCATTGGAGTACCTGCAATCTTACAATCTTGCATCTTGAATTTTGCCAACATGTCCTTAATGTACTTTCTTTGAGTGAGAAACAAACCATGATCTTTGTAGACAACTTCCAAACCTAGGAAGTAGGTAAGTGAACCCAAATCACTTATCTTGAACTCTTCTCTCATCTGATCTTTGATCTTCTTCATACCATCTGCATCATTTCCTGTCAATATAATATCATCTACATATACACATAGGTAGATGACCTCAGAATTACTCTTTTTAATAAAGAGTGAAGGATCTGCCTTGCTTGGTTGAAAGCCTTTGTCCCGCAAGAATGAAACAAGCCTGAAATTCCAAGCTCTTGGAGCTTGCTTGAGACCATACAATGCTTTGTTAAGTTTACACACATAATCAGGATAAACTTGACTCTCAAAACCAGGTGGTTGTGCCATATATACCTCTTCTGTTATCCAACCATTCAAGAATGCATTCTTTACATCTAGTTGAAGTATCTTCCAATTCTTGGAAGAGGCAATACTAAGCAAAACCCTAATAGTAGGCATCTTTGCCACAGGAGAGAAAGTCTCCTCATAATCAATTCCCTGAGTTTGTGCAAAGCCTTTAGCCACAAGCCTTGCCTTATACCTGTTAATTGAACCATCAGAATTCTTCTTGAGTTTATAGACCCATCTTGAGCCTATTACCTTCATGGATGAAGTCTTGGGCACCAAATCCCAAGTGTTGTTTTCCTCAAGTGCTTCAATCTCTTCCTTCATTGCATGCTTCCATTCTGTTTTTGCTTTGGCCTCTTCGAATGATGATGGCTCCTCTTGGTTTATGTCCTGTGCTATGTAGATAGAATGTTTAGTTACTAATGAGGTGTCAAACCCATACCTTTCTGGTTTTTTCTTTTCCCTCATAGATCTTCTTAAGCCATGATTTGATGATTCTGCCTCATGTCCAAGTTCCTGCAATTTTGCTTTACCTTTAGACTTCCATGCTTTGATCTTTTCCATCTGACATTCTTCATCATCCTCTGAGGTGTCTTGTTCTTCAATCTTTGATTGTTCTCTACCAAGCTTTGGAAAATCTTCTTCAAGATCATATGGTAAATTGACCTTCCTGCATGAATCTTCATACCATGAATTGTTCTCATCAAAAACTACATCTCTGCTTACCAAGAATCCTTTGTTGGTAGGGTTGTATAACCTGTAGCCCTTTTGATTGTTGTCATATCCAATAAATACACACCTTTCTGCTTTTGGATCCATCTTGCCTCTAACCTGTGAAGGAACATGAGCAAAAGCAATACATCCAAAAATTTTACAATGATCTAAACTTGGTCTTCTTCCATTCCAAGCCTCATATGGAGTCATCCCATCAAGGGATTTTGAAGGCAACCTGTTAATCAAGTAAGTGGCTGTAGATACAGCCTCAGCCCATAAGTAATTAGGTAAATGCTTTTCATTTAACATAGACCTTGCAGCTTCAACAATTGTCCTATTCCTCCTTTCTGCCACTCCATTTTGCTCAGGAGTGTACCTTGTAGTTACCTCTCTTTTGATTCCTCTTTCTTGAAGAAAAGAATCAAACTCATGGGAGAAGTATTCTCCCCCTCCATCTGACCTTAGCCTTTTTAGTGATTTACCTGTTTGATTCTCCACAAGAGCCAAATATCTTTTGAAACATGAAAAAACTTCATCTTTGTGTTTCATAAAGAATAGGATAGTCCATCTGCTGCAATCATCAATAAAGGAAACATAATACCTTGATCCTGATATTGAAGCTTCCTTGCTTGGTCCCCATACATCTGTATGAACCAACTCCAAGAGATCTCCATGCATATAACCTTTCTTCATGAATGGTAACCTGTGAGACTTTCCAAACTGACATGCACTACACTTATAAATCATATGTTGTTTTGACAAGTTAGGGAGTCCAAGTACACTTTGGTCCCTGCAAATTTGCTTTAATGACCTTTCACCAATATGTGCTAACCTTTTGTGCCATACTTCCAATTCTGTGAGTGTCTGACTACCATAATTAAAGAGAGCAATGTTTCTAGTGTCCTGTAATTCAAATGTGAACAATCTACCTGTCTTTTCACCTTTTGCAATTCTTCTGAATCCTTGACTTGGATCTTCAACAAATGCTCCTGCTTTTGTGAACCTGACTTGCAACCCTTTCTCTACTATCTGCCCAACACTTATCAAATTCTTTGTAATGGTAGGGACATAGAGTACCTTACTGAGTAGGTTGATGTTTCCATCAGGTGCTTTGACATTGCCTATTTTCTCCACAGGATGTTTTGTATCATCTCCTGTTTGTACCTCATGCTTATTCCTTGGATCTTCTAAATCTGATAGGAGTGCCACATTTCCTGCCACATGATTTGAACAACCTGAATCTATGTAGAAAACATGCTCATCAGATTTACCTTGTGGCATAGCCATGTTCATGATCAATAATGAATCCTCTTTGTTTGAGTCTTCTGTGTAGTTATTGTAGTCTCTCCTTCCTTTGTAGCCTCCTTGATAGTTTGAATGATTGTAGTTGTTGTAGTTGCCATGGTAGTTGTTGAACCTTCCTCTTGAGTAGCCATAACTTCCTCTATTGTATCCTCTGCCTCTTTGATTCCTGGAATTCCTAAAGCAATTTTCAGTTGTATGATTAGTTAATCCACAAATAGAACATGAGTTGGAGTCTTGGGATCTCCCCCTGCCTTGTCTACCTCCTCTTCCTCTACCTCTGCCATGTCTTCCTCTACCTGCATAGTTAGCTTGATATGTACCTGCTTCATCATCCACTTTCTTTGCCTTTCCTTTGTTATCTTTAGACTTGCTTTTATCCGTGTATAAAGCTGAAGATTGATTACCTTTAGAGCTTTCTCCATTTTTGATAAGCTTTGCCTCTTGAGTAAGTAATTGTCCAATGAGTGTGTTGAAATCAGGTACATGCATGTCCATGTACAAATCCATAGCTGTGGTGAATGCTTCCCACTTGTCATCTGCCTTCAAGCCATTGATGACCTGCCTTACAATTTGCTCTTCATCTATTACTTCTCCAATGCTTCCCAACTGATCTGCTATGTCCTTGAGCTTTGTGACAAAATCAGTCACATTTTGTTTAGGAGCCTTCTTGAGAGTTGTGAAATCCAGCCATAGTTGATGCTTCCTAGCTTTAGTACTTGAAGAAAAGAAAGCTTCAAGTGCATCCCACACTTCCTGAGATGTCTTACAACTTCTAATGTGAGGCAACAAAAAATCTGAGATAGAGTTGAGGAGATAAGACCTTGCAAGTGCATCCTTGGAGCACCATGTGCTCAATCTTTCTTGCTCTTCTTGTGTTGGTTGACTTTTGTTCCTGAAACTTGGCATAACTTCATCTCCAGCCACATAACCATATAAACTTCTACCTTGGAGATAAGCTTCCATTCTTAATGACCAAGATGAGTAGTTACCTCTGTCCAATTTGTCAATTGATGAAGGAAATCCATCTGCCATGTTGTCCAACCTTGCTCTGATACCACTGTGAAGAGATGGATAGGTATGTGTTGAAGATGAAGAGGTGTTGCAAAATCTTTGCTCTACACCAGCCAAATGAACTCCAGGAGTAGATGGTGGGCCCTTTTAGCTTGCCAATGGATGTATTAGACACCCTATGTACCTTGGAAGATCACTCTCAAAAAGATAAATCAAAACAGATAAGTTGGAGTTAGCTCAGAGGTGAAAACTTGCTATTCTTGGTTGATACACCTGTCCAGTGTTTTACATAATTCTCTGAGCACAGCAGCAATTAGATTAATTCCTCTTGGGGAAGGCTAGGTAGCTTAAAGAGCTAACTTTAGAGAGTAATCTCATCAAAAATAACAAACCACACACTGAGAATGACTTTTAACAAGTGATGACATCATCCCGATTTTCACGGGCTGCTACAAAAATAGACCAGTGAGTAGAAACATTAACATAACTCAAGATGTAAGAATTCAATGATCATGAAAATTTGTATGCTTATACTAGACAGTAGGCTGAATCCAACAAGCTTGAAATCACTGAATTTGGATGAGTAAACACTGAGAAATGACTCTGACAAGATGACTGAAAAAGTCGGGTACCTGACAGAGAAGTGAAGATGAACATACCCTGTTGACTTCAAATGAACATAACTGAAGATTCCAACATCCAAATGACATGAAAACTTGTGAGCATATAGTAGCCTTATAGAGCTAACTTTACCAAGTTAAATCACTGAAAATGATGAACCAAGTGCAGAGAAACAATCTCTGCAAGCTGACTGAGAAAAACTGAAGTAATGGCAGTGAGTAGTACACATCACAAGAACATGGAAAGATGAACTCAAATAATCATGAAAATGAAAGTATATTGCTTGTACAATACAATGACTTACTGATACATATGTGTGCCTTGTAATCACACCTTGATATGGCATAAAGCTCAGCTCTTGGAGGTCTTCACATAGGTCTCTCTAACCACGACTAAAACTGCCATCTATTTATAGTTGAGTTTGGGAGGCTAACTTCCCTCAATCACTCTCCAATCAATCAATGATTGATTTGATTCTCTACCTACCACAAATCACGAATTCATGGCTCCTCTTTCCATTCTTGATCATGTGGGCTCAACCACTTAAGATTCTCTTACTTTTACATTAAGTAAACTCTTCAAAAGTTACAAGAGGTAGTTCACAAGTGAACTTTACATAGTCTTCATTTTGAAGCTTCTTTAATGACTTTGTGAGACTCAAGCCAATACTTAGGCTTGTCATAGACTTGCTCCAACAAGTTCTATGGTGCAAAGGATTGTCACTCTTGACGAAGGTGTAGAAGTCAACGAGGAGTTCCCTTCTTTTCCAAAGAGGATTCGAGGCAACCAAGCCGGACAATGCACGACACAAAGGAGGCCAATGATCAAGAAGTATGAGCACCAACCTTGTGAAAAACGAGCTCCCCCGTCGAGGATCACAACGACACAATACCCTAGGCCACACTCTAGACAAACCGTTTCTATTTGGGTTCCAAAGCAGTCAATGAAGGCTTTCCCAAATGCTAGACAGATATGGGTGCCCAAGACTTGCTTACGAGCTCAAATAGCTTCACCTCCATTCACAAGATCAAATCAACACTCACAAACACTCTCGACACAAATCCCAGGGCAAACACCTATGCCCCACACCATTACATCTTCGGTCACACCTAGGAATGTGGGGAAATGGGTTCCCAAAAGGTCTCAAATCCAACACAATCCGGTACACAAACCTTCACACATCATCACCAATAAAAGCTACGATTCCACCATCAAAGTTTGGAGACTTAAACCCCGTGTCAAGCCCCCTAACCCACTCTTGTAAATCCATCCATTCTGATGAAGGAGCATTCTGAGTACATTGCATATCCACAGTATGCATCTAGGATGAACACTAACCACTAACCAACATTCTCACACATCACCAAACACTCCACCCACTAACCCCTAACCACTTGAAATGTCACGTTAGTATTGTGGAGGGAACACCATAACATCATGTTTCGTATGCAATGCTAATGTGCCTCTCTTCTTCCAGCAGATATGCAAGAACAGATACAACCAAGCTCATGGTAGAAGAGGTCCGAGCTCACAGGCAGGAGTAAGTATTGCAAGGATTGATGTGGATAGTCTACCTGTTGAGGTGCCTCCAATTGAACGACCCATGGAGCTGCAACACCTCCAACAAATACCTGTACCGAATCCTCCCACACGAATAACAGAGAGGGTCCATGCCAATTCTCATTGGTTCAGTGGCATGCCAGGATCGGTCGAGATCGGGTGATCAAGGCAATACTATTTGCAGGATTTTGGTGGCCTACCCTTCACATGGATGCACATACCTATGTGAAGAGGTGTGAGGTTTATCCGCAAACTCAGTATCCTATATGCAAGGATGAGATGCCATTGAAACCTATGATGGGTGGATGTGCATTCTCAACCTTGGTGAGCACTTTCCAAGATTTTAAGATATTCGCTCTCATGGACACATAGTCTAAGGTAACCATCTTTACCACACTTGTATAAATTATCTCCAATGAGTGAGTAGTCTAGGGCTTCTTGTTCTAAACTTCTCTTCCTAGCCAGAGTCATGTCTGGAGGGAATGTTTTTGTCCTCAAAAAGGCTACTAATGGTTCACTCCAATCTGGCACTAAAGACACTCGATAAAGAGTGGCATGTTCGACTGGTGGTTTAGTGCTACAGATTGGGCATTCCTTACATAACTTATGGACATCTGCTTCCATATTCGGCCAATGCACTCCAAGTCTCCTTAATGTCTGTAAGGTTCTTTGCTTAGAGTAGTGTTGCTCTAATGCACCTACGTGTGCTAATTGCAACCATTTAGCATACTCATCCTCTTCCACACAACAAGATAATATCCCTTGATCTGTATGCTTGTACATACTTCCTGCCATGATGTGGTACCTTTGGGCCTTTACTACCTCTCTATCTTGAGTGCTTATAACTTGGTGATTAGGTCTGTATGTCAATACTGGCCTAATGTCTTAGCCCACTACGGCACGACTTCCAAATTAAACAAGTAAGCATCAGGAAGGCCATCTAATACTCCTTGTGGGGCTTCTCTAGATGTGAGCCTAGAGAGATGGTCTGCTCTCGAGTGAGTCTTTCCTTTCCTCACCACAACCTCAAAGTCGTATTCCATTAGCAAGAGGAACCATCTCACCAATCTGCCTGTATTGCATGGTTTGTTTACCAAGTACAAGAGTGCTTGATGATCAGTGAAAAATTTAAACTTATTTGCAAGCAAATAATGTCTAAACTTTTTAACCGCATACACCATGCCTAATCCCTCTCGTTTGGTAGTGGTATAGTTTTGTTCAGCTGCATTCAACTGTCTACTCGCATAGGCAATTGGAAGATCCATATTACCTTCACCAGTAGGTTGTGCAAGCACATATCCAATGGCATAATTGGACGCATCCACATGCACATGGAAGGGCTTATTCCAATCTGGTGTAGTCAAGATTGGTGCTGAGCATAATCGCCGTTTAAGCTCATTGAAAGATTTCTCACATTCATCAGTCCATTCAAAGTTTGTCAAAAGTCCATACAGAGGCTTTGCAATGATGGCATACATGTGTATGAAACGTCGGTAATAGTCAGAATGCCCCATGAAAGCTTGCACTTCCTTGAAATTCTTTGGCCTAGGTAGTTCTGCAATAGCCCTCACCTTCTCTTCGTCAGTGGAGATGCCGTTCTTTGACACTATGTGTCCTAAAAATCTTGCCTTGCCTGACCATGAAAACACACTTTTCTGGGTTCAGACAGACTTGATATTCTCTACATTTGTCAAAGATTTGCTTGAGTTCCGGTATATGTGTTTGTCTAATGTTGGAATGAGTGCAGAGATCATCAACATAGACTTCCAAATTCTTCCTCAGGAACTCTTTGATTACATGGCACATCAGTCTCTGAAAGGTTGCAAGAGCATTGGTAAGACCAAATGGCATAACTCGAAAAGCAAATATGCCCCACTCCATGGCAAAAGCAATCTTATGTTGATCTTCTGGTGCTATGGCTACTTGATTGTAACCAGAGAACCCATCCAGGAAGTTGTACACTTCCTTGCCTGCTGCCCTTTCTAATAGATGCTCAGTGATAGGAAGCGGATAACTATCTCTGATGGTGGCTGCATTAACCTTCTTCAAGTTAATGCATACACGCAACTTGCCGTTCTTTTTGGGCACCACTACAATGGGGGATACCCATTCAGTGTGCTCAATTTCATAGATAAATCCAGCTTCAACCAAGCGGTCTATCTCTTCTTTGATCTTGGCAGCATAGTTGTTATTGTATGTGTATGCCTTTTGTTTAGAGGGTTTGGCCTCTGAGGTCATGGGGATCGTATGTGAGCATATGTCCGGGTCTACACCTTTCAAGTCCTTGTAGCTCCATGCAAACACATCTCTACATTCTCGTAGTAAGGCTATCAAGTCTTGCTCCTCTTCTTCTGTAAGGTCGTGTCCAATGTACGTGCATCTCTCCTCTCCTTCTTCTATGGCTACCACTATTTTCTTGGTGGTTTCTTTGTTATCATAGGCCTCTCCTGCTTGTGCATCGCGTTTCGGCATTCTTATCATGACTCTCATGTCTTCTATTTATACTTCTTAAAGTTTTCGGGGACCTCCAACAAAGATTCTTCCTCTTCTCGTGTGACTTCTCTCTTCCTCCTTTTCTTGCCTTCACTCTTGCTGGTCACGTGTGTGGTTAACCTCACATCATTTGTTAGCTCTTCATGTCTCTGAGGGTGAACTTCTACCTCATAGAAGTATTCTTCATCTGATGCAAAAGGTGGGTCCATAATGATTGACTCTAAATCGGAGTCACTTGCATCCTTGAATGCATCAATGCTAGGTTCACATTCTTCCATAGCCGAATCTCCCATGATTGGCTCCATTGTGAAGACTGAAATGTCATAGCCATCCTCATCACAATGGGGCGTCCACTGCTCTTCATTGATGGCTACATCCATAGTTGCTAAAATTTCTGCCCAGCCGTGAGGTTCGAATTCTTCGTCAGGAAAAACTACAGGTGCATAGGCTGGGTCTTGAATTGATCTATGGGTTTCCTTCGCACCTATCTCTCTGGCTTTTTCTCTCTTCTCTTCTTCTACTACTACTACTTTACACATCCACAAGTGAGTGTCTTCATGCATCCATGAGGATCCTGATCCTACGGAATGCACCGACTCGGTATCATCTTTGGCTCTATGGATGGGGTTCCATTGGATAGGAGGGACATCTCTATGAGAGTAATCTTTGAGATTCACTTTGCTTGTAACACCTAAGTGTTGTAAGTACAAGGAATTGGTTCCCCAATCATGTACCACTTGCAACTGTTGCATAAATGGTCTTCCCGAAATCATCTCATAGGCATGATTTTTGCTAAAGTTACATATAGCAAATGTATGCTCGAACTCTACACCACAAATAGTGAGAGTTATTCCTTCTAACATCCCTAAGGATCTCTCTATGTGACCGTTAGCCACCTGCAATTTCATTCTCATTGGCCTGAGTGCTGGCTTGCCCCAACGCTTCCACAGGGAAGTGGTAGCAATTGCAACTGCTGCGCCTGAGTCCAAAATTGCCTTGGTTGTGTATCCTTGATGGGTAATGGGAAGATAGGTGTTTCCCTCTTCTCCTTCACTCATGTCTCCTATTTTGTCCAAGGGTATTTGTGGCACTGTTCTATGAGATCCTACCAGGGAACGAGGTTTCGCTACTTTTGGCACTTGATTGGCGACATGTTTCCATAGCTCTGGCCTAACTTTGAGTAGCTCTTCTAAAGTGAGGTTGCACTGCACTTTAGTATTCTTTACTACCTCCGTATTCCTAGGTATGACTGAGTCTTCGTTTTGTACCATGATCATGGGTGCTCTCATACAAGTAGACTTAGCTTCCCATGGGCCTATGAAATGGGGTAGTTCCTATAAAGAATTAGACTCCAAGTCTGATCTCTCTTGAGATTGGGCACTCTCCTGCTCTCCATAAATGGAAGGAAGGTCTTGTGGGTATTGATCGTGTGTGTCATCCACAAGTTCGATGGGAGGAGGAACTTCACTCTCTTTAGCCCATTTCTCTTCTTGAATCTCTCACAAGAATTCTGGTGAGTATCGATTCATAGAAGAAGAGGTGTCTGGTTCAGTGGAGTTAGGCACATAAGCTTCCTTGGGAGGAATACTTATTCTATCACTTGCCTTCTCCTTAGCGTGGGAGTTGGCTCCCTTTCCAGACTTTGCAATTATCGTCTCCAATCTATCCAATAGACCATCAAAATGCAATGGTATTCTAATGGAGCTAGAGCAATTGAAGAGGCGACTGTCCTCAAACATAGCTTGAGCCAGTTCCACCATCTTGGCACACAACTTGGTTCGTTCAAGCTCTAGGTCCACTCTAAGGTAACATCTTTCATGATCTGTTACATTTGGCCCTTCCTAGATCCTGGCCTGATATGCTCTAAGCATCATATCTATGTCCTCGGGAGTGGGATCTGCAAAGATTGATCCTACTCTGGGTGGTGGGTGGGGTACGTGTGGTGGGTTAGAAGGTTGAGGAATGGAAGGTGATGCGGATGGTAGTGGAGGTGAGGTTTGAGAGTTCGTTTGAGATGTGCTTTCTATTATTTTGGCCTTGGTTTCTCGTAGACTTTCCTCGAGATCGCTATTCTTTCTTGCCCATTGCCTTTTCATACGTTCAAAACTATCTCTCCAAGCTCTTGTTCTCTTCTTATTCAGGCTCTCAGTCTCACTAATCTCCGCATTCTTTTCCTAGCCTAAGTCTTGGTTTTGCATGAGTGTCTGAGCTCTCGTGATGACTTCTACTGGAGCCGTGGAAGTCACACTTCCTGTGGAGTCTACCACTAAGCCAATAACGTTGATAGGAGCGATTTTTGGCATATTGGCAGGGTTCTTGGGACACTCTCGTAACAAATGCTCCTTTCCACAATCTGGGCAAAAGCCTTGGATTGTCACAGATTGGGGTTTGTATGGGTGCAGGTAGAGGACAATCACGAATGAGATGATCACCCTGACATCGAAAGCATGGCTCTCTAGGGAATGGGGGTCTTATCTGCCTAGGTTGAGGTCTAGAGTTGGGGTTTGCATACATGACATTCACACATTCTGACTCCCAACTAGACTCACTCGGCTCTTCATAATAGTATGGCTCACTATGCTCTGGTGACTGCATGTAATAAGCATGTGGGCTCTGGATATGTGTAGAGTCAAAACTATGATCACTTGGGTCACTTTTTGAAAGCGATGGTGTCACAGGCACTAGAGCCCTATTTGGATTTTCTTCTGCCGCTGCATACTTTACTGGAATCACATTGGCTAGAGGTGGGGGCTGTTGTACTAGGACTGGCTGAGGTCTTTGCTACCCTTGGTAGGGTGGTTGATAGGGTTGCTGGGGCCTAGCATACTGTTGTTGTGGGTACTGATTAGGGTATTTTCCTTGCTGTGGATAAGTCTGAGGATAATTTTGTCTAACAGCTTGTTTGTTATATGGGAAGTCTTGTACAGTGTGGTTGGTGTATCGCCTTTCTATGGTGCAGTATTGGCTATTAGGGTTCATTAGGGGTTGGGCCATGATAGGGCACACATTAGCCATATGGTCTCCTCCACAGGTATAGCATCATTTTCCTGGGGCAAATCTAGGAATCTGCTTGCTAGAGACACCTAATTTCTAAGCTACCTTTTCTGCTAGATCCTCAATTGATGTGGATTGTGAGGAAATGAGGCTACTAGAACTATCTGAATCTTTATAGATCTTTGAGAGCTCTAATTCCTCCCCTAGATTATCCTCAATGTCTATGCACATGCGTACACATTCTTCTATGGATCTAGGGTCCTTCAAGTACACATATGATCTTAGTTTGGTACTTAACAATCCATCTAGAAATAAGGCCACTTGCTTGGCTGGAGTGGGTAACTCTGGAGCTGGGCACCTCTCTAGGTATTGCCTAAACCTTCTTCCTGCGAGCCTCACTGTCTCTTGAGGTGTTTGCTTGAAGCTATATATCAAGGAAGATGTGTTATGCCTAATGCCACTTTTGGAAAACTCTGTGATGAATGCTTCAAGAAGTTGGTCTATACTTCTGTACTAATCTTGGTGAAGTGGTTGAAACCAATTCAATGTAGTGTTCTTGAGTGTTAGGCCAAAAGCATTGTATTGAGTGAACAAGTCTTCCACTTGTTCGGCTCTCAAAACTTGCCTAAACTCTGCTACATGGTCATACGGGTCTCCTGTGCCATCGAAGCAATTCTTCATGGACTTAACCAATTGTGTAGGCTGCAAGGTTCTAGCATGTTCTCTAAGCCTTGGTAAAGGGAATTCGTCTGCATTTCTTAGATTCCTTGGGTCCCTCTGTCTCTCCCTATCCATCCTATCAGTCTCTGTCCGTGTTCTCTCTCTTCCAAGTGGATTAGCAAAGCTCACCTCGGGTCTATCTCTACTCCTCTCTCTTTGTGTTCCATGATCCTGAGATGTTCCAGCTCCTTGTTTGTAATAAAGTAAGTTTGTGATCTAGGGATCCGATTGGTTCAGACAGATCTGAAATCGGACTCCGTTTGGTCATTCGTTTGTGTGGCCAAAGATCTCGAGTCTAGACTTACTAGTAGGTCATTTACTCTTGTAACCAAGTAATCCACTTAGCCTAATGGTTAAGACTCAAGGGTGTGAAGGAAGAGGTCTTGGGTTCAATCCCCATGGGGTACATGGGAAGAGTGTTTTGCCCAAAGAGCTCTAGAACCTTCTAGAAGCATCCACTGGAGTTAACTCTGGCTAACTTGACACTTGGCGCACATGTAGTTACATGGCTGACACTTGGATGGTTAGTATCCACCTGCCCATGCAGGCAGTCCCTTGGAGAAAGCTATATATAGAGGCATATGGTTGGGAGGAGAGTCATTCATTCAAGAGCATTTCCAGTCGTTACGCTATTGCATTGGTATCAGAGCATTCTCCATAGCTCTCATCTTCATCATCTTGCTCATGAGTTCTTGCGTGCATAAGCTCTTCTATGAAGTTTGCTCCCGGTTGACTAGAGATGCGTGCCGCAGCTTTACTTAGTTTGAGTTTTGCGCTACAAAAGCTCTCAATCAGGAGCTAAAAAGGCTAATCATCTTTGCTACAAGCCTGTAGGATTCGAACCCCCGTCCTCGGCTTGGGAAATCAGTCGCCTATCCACGAAGTACACAGGCATTCGTGACCTTGGAACCGCGTCGAAGTCAATTCGTGTTGTATACGACTTCAGTAAGAAGCTAAGAGTACCAAAAGATTAATACCTCTGCTATGGAGAGCAGAGGAATCGAACTCTCCTCCCTCATTCATGAGCGCACTGCCTTATCCACAAGGCAAAATATCCATTCGCGACTTCAAATCTGCCAGCGGCTACCTTTGATCAGGTCTTCGGGCAGAAGAAGATATTGTGAAGGGAGACGAAAAAGAGTTGGTGCCGGGAATCGATCCCGTGACCTTGCAGTGAGGCTACAGTGACTTATCCACTGAAGTAGAGGCTTTTGGTGACTCTATCTCTGCATGTTATCTTATGTTCCAATCCTATCTCTGCTCTGCTAATCCCGAGCCGAGATCTTCTCATTCTGATTAATCTTTGGAGTTTGCTTATTACCCCAACCAAACCCGAGTGAATATCTGTGCTGATCAAAGTTGTAGAAAGCTAAAAGTTCGAGGAAAGTTCAACAGAAGTGGAGCTGTGGAGTGAAGATTTGGAGGCCTATCTTCGTCATAATTCTAGCACTTTCGGCTAGAATCAAGTCGACCTCAACGGACCAAATCATCAGGGACGATTTCTTGTGATATTCTTGCATAGCTCTTTTGATTTTGTTGCACACACCACCTGCGTTAGGAATACTAAGTTAGTTTAATAACGCTCTGTGTGCGATGGAGGGGACTTCTAGCCACGTCTCGCTTACAAGTACTACTAGTGCGTCAATGTATGTTTCCATTCCTATGTTAGTAACATCCTCATTCATGACTAGACCACCAATAGTTGCACGTGCATTGCATTCATCTGCACCTATGGTTTCAAATACTAGTCATGCGTCTGATGCATCTAAAATAGAATCAACGATTGTAGCATTAGACGTTGAGGGTTCTGCGAGAAAACGGGAAACAAACACTACTTTAAATGAGGGGAAAGATATGGAAAGTAGGATGTTGCTAGTTGAGCAAAGACTTGGACGGTTGTCCAGTATTCCGGATGAGGTTGCGGTACTCCGTCAATCTGTTGATGGAATCCAAGATCACCTTAAGGCCATTCTGAACTTACTTCAGATGCCTAGGGATATCAGTAAGGCTACTTTGGGTAGTCACACAGATACGATCGCGACTTCTCCAATGTCTATTAGGATGGAAAAGGACAAGGGATTATCCTCTCCCCAGATAGACATGTTTCCTCTAACGGGAAGTATGAGCCGTCTTAGTTTGATATCTTCTACTCCTTTGTTTGCTTCTTCGGTAGGGATGTCAGAAAGCCATAACCGCCCCGTGGATCTTTCCTTAGGAAAGGAGATCCGTCCTCCTTATTTCTCTGGAGAGGATAAGGATAGGAATAAAGATGCGGTTTTGACTTTCTTGGAGAAATGGAATGATGTCCATGAACTCAAACATACCCCCGATCATGTGAGAGTAGTAGAAGCAAGTTTATCACTAGGACCCAAAGCTTATACTTGGTGGATGAGTCTCTCTGAGACTCACAAGAAACCTACTACCTGGGTTGAATTTTCTCGCCTTTTCAAGAAAGAGTTTCTCCCCGAGAACGAGGAGGAACACAATTGGGAGGCATGGGATAAAATTCAACAGAAAGGTAGACGGTTATCAGTGTATATTTCAGAATACCGAGATGTTATTTTGAAATTAAAGAACTTAGATGACTTTCATCGTCTTCGCGGTTTTGTCAGAGGACTTAACCAGCGAATTCAAAATGAAGTCAAAAGGCATGCACCTAAATCCCTAGAAGAGGCGATAAAGGTTGCCCAGATTTATGAGGATAACTCACGTCTGGATGTCAGGCAGGAAAGCAGTTATTCCCATAAGAATAACTTTAAGCATAAGGGCAAGGGGACTAGATCAAATGAAAGGGTGACTAAAAAACCTCGTGTTTTTAGACACGTCCTTTCTCCAAAAGATCATGATAAAGTGCAAAAAGAAAATTTGTGCTTTAAGTGTCTCAAGCCAAGACATCGTAGTCGTGCTTGTCCAGTTGGAAGAGAAAGTAAGGGAAAGGGTAAGCAGCAAATACATCTGATTCAAACTTTGGACTTGGATGTAAATTCAAGTGCAAAGAAGGTTCAGATAATGCATTGTGACAGTACCCATTCATGTCAGATCTCCAAAAACATGCGGCAACCTCAAGAGTTTGGTCCACATGAATTGGTCAAGCTGCATGGATCAGTAAAAGGGCACACCATCCGGATAATGGTGGATGACTCGGCTACACATAATTTTATCAATTATGCATTAGTGAAAAAACTGGCTCTTCCTCAGAAACCATCTCCTCATAAATACATTGTTTCTATGATGCATGGTCAAGACACCCGTGTTTGGGACACAACGATATGTAATTTGGAACTAGAAATCCAAGGATTTAAAGACACCTTGGACTTCCAAATAATGAACATGGATCGGGTAGATCTGGTATTAGGGAGAGAGTGGCTATGGAGTCTAGGACCTTCATTGACCAGGTGTTATTTTACTAATACTTTGGAATTCCAGCGTGATGGTGTAGTGTATAAAATCAAGGGTGAGCATGATGTTCCAAGTATCCCTTTGATTTCATATACTGAACTTAAGAAACTTGTAAATAATGAAGCCATGACTCAAGCTTTTCTTGTCCTTGGCACTGATGTAACAGATTCTGATAATATAAATCAAGTTTCTTATGTCTCGTCTTTTATTCCTCGAGAAGTTCATGCTAAATTTAACAATTTAATGAAGGAATTTAAAGATGTGTTCCCTAAGGAACTCCCTTACGGCTTGCCACCCTCTCGTGGAAACATCGATCACAACATAGATCTGTTTCTGGGTACCAAGCCAAAATCTCAAAACCCATACCGCCTCCCCTATGTCCAGAATCAAGAAGTAGAAAATCAGATTCAAGAGTATTTGGATAAAGGATTTATCCGCCCAAGCCAGTCTCCATGGGCAGCACCCATCCTTCTAGTAAAAAAGAAAGATGGAACTATGAGGCTGTGCGTAGATTATAGGGCGTTAAATAATCTTACAGTAAAGAACAAGTATCCCATGCCACTAGTCGAAGATCTTTTCGATAGTCTAAAGGGGGCTACAGTCTTTTCTAAGATTGATTTACGCCAAGGTTATCATTAGATCAGAATCAAACATGATGATATTCCTAAAACAGCTTTTCGAACAAGGTTTGGTCACTACGAGTTTTTAGTGATGCCGTTCGGGTTGACAAACGCACCCGCAACATTTATGACTTCGATGAATCAAGTGCTTAAGCCGTATTTGGGAAAATTTGTTGTAGATTTTCTTGATGATATTCTAATCTATAGTAAAGATCATGAAAGTCACTTAGAGCACTTGAAAAAAGTTTTTCAACTACTTCGCGATAATAAACTTTATGGTAAAGAGTCAAAATGTGAATTCTTTACCCCAGAAGTAAAGTATTTAGGCCATATTATTTCCGCGGAAGGAATCAAAGTTGACCCTGAAAAGGTCCAAGCGATTCTTGAATGGCCTGAGCCCAAGATGGTTCGAGAACTACAAAGTTTTCTCGGATTGGCAGGATATTATCAGAAGTTTGTGGCTGGATATGCCAAGATTGCAGTACCTTTGACGGATCAACTCAAAGGGAAGCATCAAAAGTTAAATTGGAAAGAAGAGAAAGCAAAGAGTTTTCAAGAAATTAAACTTGCTTTAGCATTGGCCCCGGTTCTACATATCATAGATCCGAACAAGCCTTTCCAATTAGAGACAGATGCAAGTTCATCTACAGTAGGAGCAGTACTAAGCCAAGATGGTCGACCGATAGCTTTCGAGAGTAGAAAGCTAAGTCCTGCTCAGCAAAACTACTCTACCTATGAGCGAGAGATGTTCGCTATTATAAATGCTCTAAAGAAATGGCGCCATTATTTGTACGATCAAAGTTGACCATAGTCTTTGATCAAGAGAGCATTAAGTGGTTTGCAAACCAACCTGATCTTAGAGGTAGAAAAGCTAGATGGGCCGAACAGTTGCAAGAGTTTGATTATGAGCTCAGGTACAGAAAAGGAAAGTTCAATGCAGTGGCAGACGCCTTAAGTCCGATGCCTATGTTGAACAATCTAAGTTTTGTACAAATTCAAAGTGAATTTATTTCAACTTTGAAAGGAAGCTGTAAAGAGGATCCAAGCTTCAGTCAAGCATGGAAAGCAGCTGAACAAGCTAAACAAAATGAAGCAAGTACTTCTGAGAGAAAGTTTAAACACTATTCTCTCCAAGATGAATATTTGCTTTATAAAGGTAAGGTTTGTGTCCCAAGTATAATGGACATACGAAATCAAGTACTTTTCAAATGCCATGATGCTCCAAGTGCAGGACATCCTGGTATTAACCAAACCTATGAGTTAGTGAAGCGACATTTTTATTGGCCTAGTTTGCATCGAGATGTGCAAAACTATGTATCTAAGTGCCATAAATGTCAAGTAAATAAATTTGAACGACTTAAAGTTGGAGGATTGCTTCATCCTTTGGAAATTCCCAAAGGAAAGTGGGAAAGCATTTCCATGGATTTTATTTCTGGATTACCGTGCACTCAGAAGGGCTTTGATTCAGTCTGGGTTGTAGTTGAGTGATTGACTAAACTTGCTCAGTTTATTCCAGTCAAGACTACTTATAAGACTCCAGAACTTGAAAAAATATTTGTAAATCAACTTTATAGACTCTATGGTCTTCCAGTAGACATAGTTTCTGATAGAGATGCCCGATTTACAAGTCTTTTTTGGCGAGCAGTCTTTAGTAGACTTGAAACTAAACTAAGTTTAAGTACAGTTGAACATCCCCAGACGGATGGATAGACAGAGAAAGTCAATCAAATCTTGGAAGACATACTCAGAGCTTATGTTACTTCCAAACAGACTGATTGGGAAGATTATCTTCCTTTAGCTGAGTTTTCCTATAACAGTGCCAAGAATTCATCAACTGAATTTAGTCCATTCATGTTGATGTATGGTTTCCAACCTAGGTCTCCTTATGTAGTGGGACTTCAAAATGAACGAGTTCAAGCAGCTCAAGAGTTCCTTCAAGACATGAACTTTAAACTAAAGTTAGCTAAAGAAAACTTAAAGAAAGCTCAAGATCGTGCAAAGGCTTATGCCGATCCAAAGCGAAGTGATGTTACTTTTCAGGTTGGCGATCAAGTTTATCTTCGTATTCCTGAAAGATCAGAAAAGTTCAAGACTGGTCAATGTGCCAAGTTGTCGCCTAGATATTGTGGTCCTTTTCTAGTCACCAAGAAAGTTGGTTTGTGGGCTTATGAATTACAACTTCCAGATGATAGTTGGATTCATCCAGTGTTCCATGTTAGTCGACTTAGGAAGAGTCTAACAGATTCAGATAATCTAGTTGGACAACAGGTCATACTTCCTATTCCAGTAAATGAAATAGTTCCTCATGAACCTGAAAGGATACTTCGCACCCGAGATAAACGTACAAGAAGTCACTTGTATGAAGAGTGCTTAGTAAAATTTGTGATCTAGGGATCCGATTGGTTCAGATAGATCTGAAATTGGACTCCGTTTGGTCATTCGTTTGTGTGGCCAAAGATCTCGAGTCTAGACTTACTAGTAGGTCATTTACTCTTGTAACCAAGTAATCCACTTAGCCTAATGGTTAAGACTCAAGGGTGTGAAGGAAGAGGTCTTGGGTTCAATCCCCATGGGGTAAATGGGAAGAGTGTTTTGCCCAAAGAGCTCTAGAACCTTCTAGAAGCATCCACGGGAGTTAACTCTGGCTAACTGGGACACTTGGCGCACATGTAGTTACATGGTTGACACTTGGATGGTTAGTATCCACCTGCCCATGCAGGTAGTCCCTTGGAGAAAGCTATATATAGAGGCATATGGTTGGGAGGAGAGTCATTCATTCAAGAGCATTTCCAGTCGTTACGCTGTTGCATTGGTGACCATAAGACACATTGGATCGAGGTTGGGGGAAGACAAATTCACCCTTCCAAGTGTAGGCGTGTCTTCCATGTTCTGAGACCACAAAGATCCTCTCGGAAGCATCATCTAAGTAGGTTACATTGCCTGGGCTATCATGATCTTTGAATTCATAGATGGTAAGGGCTCCCACTTCATTAGGCTTCTCAGGCTTGTACCTCCAAAAAGCCTCACCCGTCTCTCGATTCAAGAGCAAATCTATGCTCTTATTATCCTAGGGAACCCACTCTGGAGTTATTATTCTAGTCAGAACCGACTTGGCATGAGGGGTTTTTGGTTCTTTTCCTAAGTTCCCTTGCTCTATGTCACCTATTTCGGCCTCTGAGATTATGTTGCCAAATTCGTCTGTCCTTTCTGGTTGGCTAGTGACCACATACATTGTTCCTTCTTTGTCTATGTAGGAACCATTTTCGAACTTGACTATAGGGTTCTAGTCCAATGGGCTGATTCAGATTTTTAATTAGGACAACAGATCTTCGCAGACCATCCTCATAGATGTGTGCACCTAGGTGGTTGGTCTGGATGTATTCCAATTGAGTCTTGTAGGGACCTTCCGATCTTTCTAGGTATGCCACTCCTGAGCTACCTACAGGTCTTTCCATGTTATAAGACATCTCAGAGTCACTAGTTTCTGAGTCTAAGGTGTAGGGGTAATCACTCAACTGTTGGGCCCAGGATCTGGCTGTATGGTTGACGATAGCCTCGGATGATCTAATACTCTGACGATCTCTCCCTAGGTGTCTTCCCGATCTAAGGTTCATATGCCTTTCCAATTAATCCCAATGATCCTTGTACAACCACGTTACTGATTCTTTGATACCAATCACTTGTTCCTTTTGAGTTCCTTTGTATGTATGTTCTTGTCTTTAATTTATCGACGTCAGGAGCACTTAAGTGTGTCGTACTTGATGTTCTTCATCCACTTAGTTTAAGTTCATTTCCTTTAAGTTGTTCCTTGACTGCAATTTAGCCTATTCTTGGACTTGAGAAATTAAAGGCTCTTCAAACTTGATTATTCCTATCGTAGCCCCAGTTAATTTGGACCACTACTCGCACTTAGCCTATGCTAAGAATGGACTGAGGGGGTTAAGAGATGTTCCAACCTCAAGTCACTCCTCCTTGCTATGCTTTTATGCCCAGGAAGCACGTTCCCAAGCCTGCTCACACTGGCACTTGCTTTGATTTCTCCAAGAGTTCTCGGTAATCCTGTAAAAACCCCAAGTTTAGCTCCAATTTGATCCTTCAATTGACAGACAATCTATTTTAGAAACTTTTAATGACCCTTTTTTTCCCCTTTTCTATTGCCAAAAAAATTCCTCTAGAGCTCCCTTGGTGTATCTACCCCACAGAGGATCAACTTCAAAATACCCTATCTGAAAATCAAGCCCTAGAGCTCAAAAAACAGATTTCATATGAAAAAGTTATGACAGATCAGGGTTTAGGAGGTTAAACAGACAAACAGATCCTTTCAAGAGTTTAGTGTATTTATCTAAGGCCTTTGTAAGTGTAGGAGTAATTGAGTATGCAAATATGCCCAAAATTTAGCTTAAATTTTCAAAAATTTACCCCTCTATTTTTTTTGCCGAAAATGTCTGTCTATCGCGATAGACAGTGTCTGTCGCGATAGACACTGACTATCACGTGGGCTGTCTGTCGCGATAGACGGTTTCTATCGCGATAGACGGTTTCTATCGCGATAGACGGGGTCTATCGTGGGTCCTGTCTGTCGCGATAGACACTGTCTGTCGTCTGTCGTGGTTTGGTCTGTCGCGACAGATAGTGTTTGTCGTGATAGACTGGGTCTATCGTGGGTCTCTGTCTATCGCGATAGACGGGTTTCTGTCACGATAGACAGGTGTCTGTCGCGATAGACGGGTGTCTGTCGCGATAGACGGGTGTCTGTCGCGATAGACGGGTGTCTGTCGCGATAGACGGGTGTCTGTCGCGATAGACGACCTCTATCGTCCGTCTTGGGTTTGGTCTGGCACGATAGACGGTGTCTGTCGCGATAGACTGGGTCTATCGTGGGTCTCTGTCTATCACGATAGACGGGTGTCTGTCGCGATAGACGGGTGTCTGTCGCAATAGACGGGGTCTATCGTCTGTCGTGGGCCTGTCTGTCACGATATACGGGGTCTGTCGCGATAGACGGTCTCTGTCGTGGGGTGTTGTCTATTGCGATAGACGCTGTCTGTCGCGATAGACTGTGTCTGTCGTGATAGACTGAAAAAACACAAATTTTTTAGAAGTTTTTAGTGATTTGGAGTGCTCTCATGGTGTAGGTTATCGTGTCAAACATGCATTCAAAAAATGTTAAGTTTTTCTGTCTATCGTGATAGACAGAGGTCGTTGTCCGGGGACCTGTGTAGAGTCTATCGTACCTACGCAAGCTGCTGGAGATGGTGGTACAGCAAGATCTTGCAATAAAAGCTCAAAAAACACACAAAAACTGATAGCATGCAAGCTCTCTCTCACTCTCTCTCACAAGTGAAATGAGGGAAATGAGGTGGGGAGTGGAATATGACCAAAAAACTAAAATTTTTGTGAAGATGGAGATGGAAGTGGAAGATGGTGAGGATGATGATGGTGATGATGGTGATGCAAAGAGAAGCAAAAATGAAGAAAAATAAGGAAAAGAAAGGATATTACCTATGACTCCAATGTCTCAACTCTATGTCTTACCATCACACGCTCGTCCTCGAAGTTCTCTCTCCGGCAACGGCGCCAAATTTGGTGTAACTCTAGCACAATGGTGAGTACCAACGTGAGGAGATCCACCTCATAATTGTCAATCCGTGGAGACGTGAGGACTAGTATGAAGACTATGAGCAAGTGATGTCACAAGTGTGTGAGTGAAATGCACACAAACATGCACACACATACACACACACGCGCACACAAGGCAAGAACAAGGAGAGGAACAATGGAGTTCTTTGCATTAGTCAAAAAGTCTCTTACATAAGCTCAATTCACAAACAATGTAACCTCAAAAATGAGCTCTCTAGCTCTTTTTATGGTTTTCTGACTAGCTTTGGCCTTGTCCAGACCTAGTGTCCGGCCTCGTTAAAAATTAGGTTCTAGAGCCTATTTGAGGGCCCAAACGCAGTCTAAAAATTATGAAAATTGGTATGTAGCTAATTCTAATACTCCTCAAGCTCGAGGAGATACTCCTCGGCTTGAACAAAATGGAGTAAAAAAAAACGGGATTTACAATGTGTGTGTAGTGATGAAAATCACTTGTATTGAAAATAATTTATGGAAAAAAATGATTGGGCCTTGTTGCCGTATTGTGCATGACTGCTCCATTGTGCCTGTATGCTCTTCGTATGACTTGTATGCCAACACCATACAACCGGAAATGGATTCTACGGTGGATCATTCAGTCCCATTGATCACCGTCTGGTATAAAAACCAGAAGATTACTCAAGTTTTAATTGATGGTGGGTCTGGTGTGAATATTGCGACAGCCGCGCTCTGCAAGAAATTGGGTTGGACCCAAATTAAACCCGTACAATTTTTTGTGCGAATGGCAGATCAATCCCGAGTCCATCAGGTGGGACTCGTACGTAATATCCCTATTACCTTGCAGGGAACCACATTTAAAATGACTTTTGTAGTCCTATACTTACCAGAATCCAGCCTCGACTACAACTTACTCTTCGGACGACCATAGCCAAAGTTGTACAGGATTGGTCAGCTCAAGAGTTAATTTTCAAAGATAATCACCGAAAATACATAGTTGCACTGGATGCTATGCAACCCTGTGATCTTCATGCACGACCATATGTAGCGGAGCTAGTCCATATGTTGGATGGGTTATTTGATGATGAGGAAGAGGCTTTCCTCAAGACCAATAAGGATCTGATCTCATTAGGTACTATAGATCTACAGTCGATAGTAGACAATTGGAGTCTGGCAGCTTGTACAGTCGTACGAGTGACCGAAGCAGGTGATAGCAACATTATGGATTAAGCAACTTTACATCAACTATTGCAGCCAGCTGATGATTTGGTACAATCGTGAAAATTTTATGTGCCAGAAGATCAATTAGTAACGTATAATTTGGGTGACACGGTCAACCCGCGACTAGTTAAGATTAAGGCAGGATTAGCAGAGAACTTCCAAGATGATTTGGTACAACTTCTTCATGAATTCTCAGATGTTTTCGCTTGGGATTATAGAGACATGAAGGGTCTTGACCCAAGGATTTATCAGCACAGAGTTGTACTCAAACCGGATGCAAAACCCATTAAACAACCTAGTTATAGGATGAATCCTAATTATGCGGCACAGGTGAAGGCTGAACTTGATCGTTTATTGAAGGTGGGATTTATTGTACCAATTGAGCATGTTGAGTGGATATCGCCAATAGTCATCATCCCGAAGAAAAATAAACAGTTGCATATCTGTGTCGAGTACCGAAAACTCAATGCAGCCACCGTATCGGATCCATTCCCTCTCCCTTTTCTAGACACGATGCTCGACAAGGTAGCAGGACACGAAATGTATTCTTTTTTGGATGGCTATAGTGGATATAATCAAGTGAGGATGGCCGAACAGGACATACCGAAGACACCTTTTATCACGAACTGGGGTGTCTATGCTTGTATCGTAATGTGGTTCAATTTACAGAATGCCCTGAGTACATTCCAAAGATGTATGCAGGAAGTCTTTTCACCCTACTTGACCACGTTTATGCAAGTATATTTGGATGATTTTTTCTTATTTGGAGCCACTTCAGCGCACTTGTATCATTTACGGTGCTGCTTTGAAAAGTGCCGAGAGTACCGATTATGTTTAAATCCTACCAAATCAGTTTTTGCAGTCTCCTGTGGCAAATTGCTTGGTCATATCATTTCTAAGCAAGGAATACAGGTAGATCCGGATAAAGTAGCAGCCGCGTTGGAGGCCCCAGTCCCAAAGACACTGAAAGAAGTTATGCGTTTTCTTGGCCAAATCCGGTGGCATGGCAGACATTTACGATGGTTAGCTCATTTAGCGACACCACTTGATCGGCTTATGACCAGAGCTCCGCAGAAGTACGAATGGACTCCAGAGTGTTAAAGTGCATTTGATCGGTTGAAGGTCTTATTGACGCAGGCCCCGATCCTGCAACCACCTGATTGGGATCGACCGTTTCATGTATTCGTGGATGCGTCAGATATTGCGATTGGTAGTGTCCTCATGCAACAAATTGATAAATGGTTTCGGCCTGTGTACTATGCGAGCCGTCGATTAGCTCCTGCGGAGAAAAATTACTCTGTGACAGAACGAGAATGTCTTGGTTTGGTATACTCTGTTAAGAAATTTTGGCATTACTTGCTAGGCCGTAAATTTACTTTCCATGTGGATCATGCTGCATTGGTGTACTTGGTTCGGCAGCAGCATTTAGGTGGTAGATTGGCCAGATGGATTTTACTATTACAGGAGTTCGATTATGAAGTTATTCATCGACCCGGCACAGCACATGCCTTGGCGGATTTTCTATCTCGATTGGATTCTAGTGAGTCTCCGATAGGGGTTGATGACACTACACTAGCAATTTACGTTACCGAAACAACTTCTGAAGACTCTCCAGAACCTTCTGTTGCTACTACATACTATGATACGTTACTAACTTTCCTCACAGATGGTTGTCTTCCTCCTAATACCCCCACTGCTCTGGGCCGAAAAATTAGGGTCTACAGTCGACGATTCCGGTTGATTGTGGGTCAACTGTATTACCTAGATCATACTGGCATTTTACTTAGATGCATTCCTCCACAGGAAGCGGAATCAGTTATTACCCTTTGGAGGACACTTCATAGCTGATCTTACTCACCAGAAAATTCTGCAAAGTGGGCTATGGTGGCCTACAATGTATAGAGATGTGGTTCAGTTTGTGCAACAGTGTGATGCCTGTCAACAGTCTGGACAGCCCTGGCAGCGACATTTCTCTCCTCTTCAACCTGTCTTACATTTGGAACCCTTCCAGAAGTGGGGTCTAGATTTTATTGGCCCAATAATGCCACCAGCGATCCTCACCAACACTCAATACATATTGATGTGTACAGATTATGCCACTAGATGGGCAGAAGCTTGGTCTTTACGGTCTGCCACAGCTGTCTCGGTGGCAAAATGTTTGATGAAGGATGTCTTCCCTTTATATGGACTACCTCTGGAAATAGTGACGGGACGGACCAAGGCACACATTTTGCCAACAACTTAATGCAAGTGCTGACTCAAACTTTTCATATTATGCATAAATTCAGCTCACCATACTATCCACGTGCTAATGGTCTGGCTGAAAGTACCAATAAGACTTTGTTGAATATGCTTTGCAAATTTATTTTGGAATGTCCGGAACGTTGGGATCAACTCTTACCTGCCATATTATGGGCATACCGGACCACGTACAAAGTAGCAACCAGAAAAACTCCGTTTAAACTTGCTTACGGTATAGAAGCTATTGCATCAATGGAAGTAGTGATACCAAGTCTGCGTGTTGCCTTAGCTCAGAAATTGCTGCCAAAAGAATCTTTACCATTTCGGTTGGATACGCTCAGATCATTGGATGAACACCACTAAGAAAGCTTCATGAATCTCCAAGAAGTTCAGCTCCGTCAAGCCTGTCCTCATGACCACTTCCTAAAAACCCCTGTGTTTATGGTTGCTCAACTTGTTTTATTTTACAATGCCAAAGCCAATCGCGCTGCTGGAAAAATTAAATTACGGTGGTTCAATCCATACCGGATTGCTGAACAAGTGGGACCAGCAACTTTTTGGTTGGCAACCTTATCAGGTGTTCTCCTTCCAAAAGCGGTAAATGGTTCTAAGTTGCGCCCATATCACCAACCGTCTGATAACCGATGATGTGTACTTAGTCTTTTTCGCGTGTCACTTGTTTTTCTTGTTATCCCCATATTTCGATTGACCACTGACCATAAGCTCCTCGTTTTGGTATCTACCTATGATTAAACGCCGCCCAGTGTTACTGTTGTTGCGCATGCATGCATGCCGTAATCATGACGGATATCTAGCCAATATTGCACGATGATTAGGGTTCTTGACACCTAATGTTGTCCGTGCTCTTACTTAATCGTGTTTTTTCCACTGATAATCGCTATTGTGATTGTGTGATTGTGTGCTTTGTGTATTATGTGTTCTCTTGTTTACTTGTGCGCCATGGAAGCACTCGCGAATGTCGCAACCTTCCGTGCAGGCCTCACTCCCGGAGTGAGTGAGTATTTGCGCACCCGTGGTCTGTTGGCCTTCGCTGAATTTCCTTGGCATTCAGTGGAGTGTCAACCATTCCATGCGCAGATCATTTCTGCCATCGCCACCACACCTGCTACCGAGCAGTGTTGGCCTATTGCTTGTTTACCATCTCGTGTCGTTATTACTTTAGCTACATTTGCTGAAGCTTTTCGACTTCCTCGGGAAGGATTGGAGAATGGTCCCCTTCTTTCTGTAGCCACCATGCAAGAATTGTTTCCCCGGCACTCATCCAATGAGTATGCCATCCTGTGTAGACCTGAACCAGAGCATACAGCTCTGCAGTTTTTAGTAGCCACCCTAAATTTACAGAAACGCACATATGGTATTGCCCGCCCATTTTATTCGATGATAGATACCGCTTCCCGTGAGTCTGTCAATTTCACCTCCTTCTATTTTTGGCACATTCATCGTGAATGTGTAGCGGTTATCAAACAAGTCACTAAGGGTGACCTTCCTCGTTCTCGTCTACCCCATATCCTTACCTTCCTCTTTCCGGTGATCCAAGGCGTGCAACCTCCTCCAAACGCCTCCTTCTTGTTACATGAAGAATCTACTCACATGCTCGAGGACGAGGATGACAATGATGAAGAGTTGTTCCAACTATTTTGCCAAAAACGTAGATGTGTTAGTCCCTCTAGAAGTCAGGTGCAAGGATCCACTGCCGATCATGAAACAGAAGTCTTCCACGACACGACAACATCTCTGCATGTTGAATCATCCGTTCCCTCTTCTCCCCTCAAACAGCAGGAACATGGTGCACACCTGGTTGAATCCGAAGAGGTATCTTCTCGGGTAGATTCTCATCAGCAGGATGAGACTACTGTGAAAGAAATTGTCGCTGAAATCATCACCGAAGTGATTGCCAATGCTGAGGTCCTACTCGACAAAGCTCAGGCATCAAATCAAATTACAATCAGACTAATCTTGGTGCAGAATCCTCTCATTCCCCTTCCTCCGCCCCTTAACTCTGTTGAGCCCGGTGCAGTGCCTACTAGTGCCATCGCCACTGACATTCCTGAAGCACCTACTCCTCCATCCTCTTCTCCCGACTATTCTCCACCACCCTCTCCTCATTTGTTCTCCGCCTCTTCATCCCAACCACTTCCTGCTCTTCCTCCTCCGACTCCGATGTTTAATGAACTAGAATCTATGGGTTGACTCCTGATCCAATTTTCCCAGCAGTTACCTATTCAATTGAAACTCGCAACAGAGAATATTAGGCAAGAATTGCAAGGTAAAGTTGATTTGCTGGAAGCCGACATTGCTCTGTTGCAGGAAGAAGCAAATGCAGTCAAAGCAGAAAACCATGCCCTGTAGGTTCAACTTCAACAACTTCAAGCCCGGATCGCTGAGCAGGACAACCTGATTGCCCAACGCGATGCAGCACTTGTTAAGTTGAATGAACAGAATGTCTTTTTATCCGCTCGCGATGAAGAGATCAACCAATTAAAACTATTGGTACAGGACAAGGAAGATGCTCCGGTTGCTCTAGGTAATTTGCTGGAAGAAACTCGCGCTGAGCTTGATGAGGTAGTGCAAAAAGGACAAGAAATGGCTAACTTGGCTAAGCAGACTACTGCAGAATTACAGACCGCATCTGCCGATCTTTTTCAGGTGAATTGTGACTTAAAAGCACAAATGGGTCTGACAATTCAGCTTAAGAAAGAATTAGGAGGAATCATGAAAGAAAGGGATGCATATTATAAAACAATTCAATATCAAGCTCAGGAGCTGGAACGTAGAGAAAAGCAGCTAGGCTTTCAAGCAGAAAGATTGTCGCGCATTGATGCTCAAATTGCGGATATAAAGATCAGACGAGATGCGGCCATCGCCAACGATTTCTATTTACAAGAAGCATTTTTGCAAACACAGATCGATGCATTGCTCAGTCAAGTTATTACGGTGAGTTCAGTCAGAACAGACGCACAACTGGTGGAGCCGGATACATTGAAGATCATGCTTGATTCCAATAAAACAAAAGATCACCCGAACATTTAAATTAGCTAGAACTATGTATATACAAGGCATAGTTGATGAGCCTTAATTTTGTTTTCTTTGCGGGTTCAAGTCCACCGTGCGTTCCATTGTTAGGCCGCCAGATGGGAATAATGTAATTCTATTGTTCATAGTCGCATGCACCGAAAGGGCAAGCGATACGATGTAACTCTTACCCATTAATGAAAGGGCATTACGGTGTTCTTCGAAAGAGAGAGGGGTTCGCCAGACTGTGTGTCTGGGCGACCGTGCGGAGAATTTCGTATGCCGATATTGCTGAATTACTGAGTACTGTATGTTGTTTGTTGAATTGCAGTATTAACATTAACACAGTAATGTTATATTCACATTAATAAATATGTGCAACTGTGATTGCTAACTCGCGCGTTAAGCAGTGTGTAAGGAACAACCGTAATACGAACAGTAATACTGTGTAGAGGAAGTTATTACCTTGAAATCATAATTAACAACGTAGTTGAAAGTTACTGGGGAAATCAAATAAAGGGCCTCTGCACTGTCAGACCCCTACCATCCCCAAGAACCCGAAAAGAGATTAAAAGCGACTTGACCGATGTGCTTTTAACACACCCCATGCCTCTATGATGGTTTCTATAAGCTCTATGGTTGCCTTTCTGAAAGCTGTCACATAACTATTTGATGTTACCTATTGCATCATGATCTTAAAAAATTTATCTAGTTTGACCCACACCTCCATTCTCTTTTTTGCTATTTCTGGTTTGCTTTTGACATTAGTCGTGATCTCACAAATTTTTTTCCAACAATTCCACATGGCATTTAGTTGCTTGTCATCATGGTTGCTGAAGAATCTCCTTGCTTTTGCACCTCCCATTGAGACATCCTGTAGTACATCACCTGTATTTTGTGAAAGCTTTGGATCTTTTCTTAGATGAACATCACCACCATGAAATCCATTTTCTGAAAGTAGACATTCACATTTTTTATGCACTCATCTGCAAGAGTTGTAGGCTTGATAGAATATGCATAATCCAAGTGAAGATGGACCAACTTGTCAATGATCCTTAACTCTGCATGTAGTGTACATATGTGTACATTTGTCAATGCTATTGGAAGTATGGGATCCCAAATCATGGCAAAACATGAGTAGTTATGAAGAATAACATTTTGTCTAGAAGGAGCCTCTTCAGCCTCAGCTCTAGCAATCCATCCATTTGTGCCTGGGTTTTGCATGTAGTACAAGCAAGGGTACTTAGAATTTGCTCCCCCACTTATACCAAACATGCATTTGAGCATCTTTAGGTCTCCACTCAAATGCCACTCAACTTTAAAGTTCCCGTAGTCTTTGACATTCAACAATTCTCCTGCATGATGCCTTTGGATAACATTTGGAATGTTTGTCTGTGAGAATAACCATTTAAGTGTTTTATGGCTCTCACATGGAACTTCAGCACAGCCAACCCACCATAACTCCATTTCTGATTGTACTTTGAGAGATGGAGTATCCAATCTCCCAAGGCTATAGTCCAAAGCTTTGTTCATCAGTGCAATACTTATTCTCTCCATCTTTTGATGTTTTCTAAGCTCAACTTCATCAAGTTTGATCACAAATTACAACAGACTAGAACATTCATGTTCTTTTATATTATAGAATTGAACCATGTATGTTTGAAGTTTTATAATATCTATCCATACATTGTTAAATGCATTGTAAGTGAAATGTAACTTTTGTTTTCCTACTTCGTAAGGCATGTTACCGTGAATATGTTTATATTCACCAAATACTGATGTGATCTTTTTATTCAAGCAAAGCTGAAACTTTCCTACATGATGGGGTCTAGGCAATCCAAAACTTTTAACTTTGTTAAATTTTAAAAATTCACACCAAACTTTTGAAATTGCTCTATAACCTTTCCTACTCACTCCGATCCTATCACAAATATTCTAAATTTGAGATGGTTCTAGTAACAAATTCATTTATGTCATGAGTTTTTGGAGAACAAAGCGTTTCAAGCATGTATTTTCATTTAGTTTCAATAGTCTTAAAACATCATTTTGACTCATAATTTCATTACAAAAATGTACACGCTCAAAACCACTCAACATATTGAAACCTAGCACATTTTTCACATGATCTCTTACAATTTTCATTCTTTTCTTTTTCTGGCCAGATTTTTCAGTCAAGTCTAAAAAAGGTTTTACTCGTTTTGACCACATTCTCAAACCTATAGGAGTTTCTTTCATTTTTTTGAAAGACTCAAACTGAGAAGATAAAGTGGATACCCAGAGACTCAAGGCATCAAACCACTTGACTATCTAGGCTTAGACTACTATAGAGTATATTATGTACACTTTGTGTGACTTCTTGGGTTCTCTTTGTTTGAAACAAAGAGTTGGTTAGAGGATATATCAGTTCCTTAGTTGTAATAAGAAACCCATTGAGCAGATTGCCTTCGATCAACTAGGTCACATTAATAATTCTAACTATTTTTTGTATACATGACCCATAGCTACTTGGAATAGGTCCTTTGAGGAATTTTCTCCTCTACTTCCACAAAGCCTTCTTCATAATCCAAGTACAAAGTGCAGCATTCACAGGCTTTGAGTCTCTTAAGGCTTTGAGTCTCTTAACCTGTCTCTAGCCCATAGGAGGATTAGAGTACATTGGATTGTGATGCCATTGCATACGGTGTTACCCTCTTCATGACATAAATCAACACCTTTTTCATAATGTAAATCAACACCCAACAGGAATGGGGAGTCGGGTACCCAAATGTTTTGGGTCCCTATTTTGTTTGCAAAAAGCGAAAACTTTCTGGTTTGGCTAGCAAGGCATCGGCGGGATTTTTTTTTTCTAAAAGAAGTTCGGCAAAGGTCGGCGGAATTTTTGGAAGAAGAGTAAACCAGACGCTTTGTTGGGCGGCGTTTGCCTCTATAAAAGTCGTCCAGATCACCGAGAGGCGGATAGCTCATCTCTACGTACAGGCGTCAATGAATACACACATGCCCTGATCTAACTCTCTCTCTCTCAGCACCCTTGTGACCAAATCTTGGAAGACATGAGAGGGATGGACACTACGGAAGAAGGCTTGAAGAGGATTCTCTTTTCAGCTTTGCGGAAGGCAGATTCCGTAGCTCCCCACCCCTTACATAAGCACAGAGGCAACGTCTGCAAGAAGATAGTCTACGTCTTCCCAGGTACACCCGCCATCATGAAAGTGGCTATGGAGTATTCGCAAAGGCCGGGGCCAGACGCCTATACAGAAGATGTCGATAGAACAAGCGAGATACTCAGTTCCAATTTGTATAGAACCAGGTTGTTTTCTGTCCACAACAGTGATGCGGAGGCACAATCACTCTCTTCATCAACAAATTCCTCCTTCGTGCAGTACGTAATACAGAATAAAGTTGCACCCATCTACTCTGCGTCTGTAAGCTATGACTCTGAAGACGGTGATGCTATGTCGTCCACTGCTTCATGCCATATTGACGACCATAGCTACGGCGAGAACAGCGAAACCGCCTGTTTTGCGCGGTGATGATACTTGCGGCTATGTCAACGCTATGTTGCCTCCCAGAACATGTGGAACTGCAAATGATGACGACGATACTGTACATGATGGAAATTGTTATCAGAAATCAACTATGTCACAGATATGGCTTAGCTTCGCCATGTATATTCTCTCCACACAAGCCAATCCACCTAACATGGAAATTTATTCAGAATATCTAAACACCATGCCTACTTCTTGAACAACTCAGTTTCGCGAGTGAATAATGTGGATTCATGGAGTTCTCTCTGATACAGCCATAAGCGAAAAGGAAAGCTCAAATGCAAACAACCATACCCATATCATATTCGGAACAAATCAGAAGCAATCGACATAGATTCTTGAACCTACACTAAAATGACACATAGACACGCGCTTTATTGTGTGTGTGTTTTCGTGTGTGTGTCTGTGCGCGCGCGCGCGTGCGTGTTTTTGTGTGTTTTATTTGTATATAAGAGAACTAGACACAAGAAATTATAACCTTCATTTCTAATGTTAAAGTTATTGCATAGGCATTTCTTCTTCAAAAATACCAAATCAAGAAATTATAACCTTCATTTCTAATGTTAAAGTTATTGCATAGGCATTTCTTCTTCAAAAATACCAAATTTTTCAAATGTCTGTTCTTTCGCGCTCGACTATAAAGATTGCAAAGTTCATATTGTAATATTAGTTATGTTCTTTCTAAAAACTATGCTTTTTGACTGTTATGGATGCTAAATATCCTCCCGGTCTCGTCAAGTATTCATCGGAGGAGGCATAATTGTGTCGACATCAATGGGGTTGAGTGTGACACAGAGGAAGAAAATAATATGTTATTGTCAATCACTTTACCCAACTTTTGTAGGTTTCCACAGCTCTTTCTCCTCATAGGCGTGATTACATGATGGCCATCTCGAGAACCAAAACCAAAAGAATTCCACAAAATATGAAGCCTCTTCTTGAAGCTCCCATTTTGGATGATGAGATTCTTGAAGTTATTGATTCACTTCCTAATGGCAAAAGCCTATGACTAGATGACCTCATCGATGAATTTTTCAAGACCTTCAAACACATGGTGACTATTCTATTATGTCTAGTGTGGCAATTCGGTGCATTGCTCGAATGTCTCAATGAATGCAGTATCAAGGTTATTCACAAAAAACGCAACAAAAATAGGACTGAAAATTGGAGTCCAATTACGATATTAGGTTACGAGATCCTTGTTGAAGTTATTTCTAATCGAATTTCTTATCACTTACAAAACTAGATCAGTGAGGATCGAAAAGGGTTCCCAAACATCCTCGGGGCTATCATTGATGTTTGGGAAAGTTTGGTTTTCGCAAATCATTGATGTTTGGGAAAGTTTGGTTTTCGCAAAAGAGTCTGCTCAATATGTTCTCTTCCTTAAGATTAACTTCAACAAACCTTATGATAGACTCGAATGAAACTTCATTCTCCACTCTCTAAAAGACTTGGGCTGCGTTCATAAATTCATTAACATGATCTCAACATTGGTGGGAAATGCATATGCATAGATAAACATCAATGGCCAGCTTTCCCAAGCTATTTGACTAAAATATTCTATCAAGCAAGGATGCCCCTTAGCCCCTCTTCTCTTTGCGATAGCTACTAATGGTATCAGCTACCTTGTTAAACATCAATCACGTTTAGAACTTATTCAAGGCCTCTTTCATCCCTTCAATCAAGACTAGATGATCATGATACTCTTTGCCGATGACACGAATGCTTTTGTGAATAACGATCTGGCAAACATTGATACCTTTTGGTGTTGCCTAAATATGTTATGTGAGGCATTTGGTTCCAAATATAACTACTTAAAAACAATTTTCAGGGCCATTATTGGGCATCCACCTCAAATTTTTGTTGACCATGGTTGTGAGTTGATCCCGAGGGGAAAAATCTTCTCTTTGTTAGGTATTCTGAGGGGATCCGATGTTTCGATGGGTCAACGATGGAACTAGGCTCTTTCTAAGCTCGATAACAAGTTGGCACACTGGAAGGTATGCAAATCAACCTGGCAAGGTGAGCTATGGTGGTTAATAGGTTCCTTCCTTGTTTGATTATTTACTTTCTCTCTTGTTGGAGATCGAAGGACTGAAAGACTATCAAATCGAAAAGAATTTACATAAACTTTCTTTGGACGGTAGACCCTAATAGAAGGGGTGTCCCCAAAATTAAATGGGCTACTTGCATAAGACAAAAGGATCAAGGTGGTTTGGGGATTCTAGACATTGACGGAATGGACAATAAATTGTCCACCAAATAGTTAACTAAAGCTTGTAGCAATAGGAATGCCTCCTTGGCCAAATTGATTTTTAGATACAATAGTGTTCTTAGGCTTGTGGGCCTTCCAAAGCGAAAGGGTCTGGATCTTCTCACTGTTTTGTTCTCTCCCTATCAGATGACTCCCAGAGGCTCGAGCTTAGTTTAGTCCCTATGGAAGAGTTGGAACAAGGTGAAACAATTTGTCAAGATCAATGAAGCTAGAAATAGGTAGTTGCTATTAGAAAAAATGATTCGATCTTTTTCCCTATCAAGGTCATAAGAGGTGTTGAGCATTGAAACCTCCAAAATACTAGGAAACTTCGGAACAAAGGTTTCTATTTGTGAAACACATATTGAATCAAGAAACATGCCAATGGATTATATTTGAGGACATTGACATGGTTTGGAGAGTGGAATATGAAGAATGGTGCCTACTCCAAAGCAAATTCAATTCTTGGGAGGCCTTGAGGACTCGCCTCCTTGTTGGGCATGACTCCCCTCACCTTGAGGAACTTAGATGGCACAATGGCAATAGTCTTGATAAAATTCCGAGATTCAATAAGGATGTGGACTTTCATGTCATGCTTACTAGGAGATGGTGCCTGTATTGGGCAAGTTTTAGGTGGGATTTTAAGTTTCAATCCCTTTTGTATCCCCTCATTGAGGTTCAAAAATTGGTTCTTATGTGGCAAATCCTCCACCGTGTAATTTGGTCCAATGTAAAAGCTAAAGACATTTGTGAGGCCTCTCCATGGTGTAAATAATTCCTTCATGGCAATGAGGACTTGGGTCACCTCTTCTTTTCTTTCCCTAAGTCAATGTTGATCCAGCGGGTCCTTGGGAGAATCATGTTGCTATAGGGAAAAAACAACTGGAAGCAATCATTTTTTGGTAAAGTGAATGGAGTCCAATTACGATGTTAGGTTACAAGATCCTTGTTGAAGTTATTTCTAATTGAATTGCTTATCACTTACAAAACTAGATCAGTGAGGATCGAAAAGGGCTCATCAAGGGGAGGTCCATCCTCGGGGGTATCATTGATGTTTGGGAAGGATTGGTTTTCGCAAAAGATTCTACTCAATATGTTCTCTTCCTTACAATTAACTTCAACAAATCTGATGATAGACTCGAATGAAACCTCATTCTCCACTCTCTAAAAGACCTGGGTTGCGGTCATAAATTCATTAAGATGATCTCAATATTGTTGGAAAATGCATATGCATAGATAAACATCAATGGCCAGTTTTCCAAAGCTATTTGGTTAAAATATTCTATCAAGCAAGGATGCTCTTTAGCCCCTCTTCTCTTTGCGATAGCTACTAATGGTATTAACTACCTTATTAAACATCACACATGTTTAGAACTTATTCAAAGCCTCTTTCATCCCTTCAACCAAGACTAGATGATCATGATACTCTTTGCTGATGACACGAATGCTTTTGTAAATAACAATCTAGCAAAATTTGATACCTTTTGGTGTTGCCTAAATATGTTCTGTGAGGCATTTGGTTCCAAATATCACCACTTAAAAATAGTTTTCAGGGCCATTATTGGGCATCCACCTCAAATTTTGGTTGAAGATGGCTGTGAGTTGATCCCTAGGGGAAAAATCTTCTCTTTCTTAGGTATTCAGAGGGGATCCGATGTTTCAATGGATCTATGATGGAACTAGGCTCTTTCTAAGCTCGATAACAAGTTGGCACACTCAAAGGTATGCAAATCAACCTGGCAAGGCCAGCTATGGGGGTTAACAGGTTCCTTCTTTGTTTGATTATTTACTTTCTCTCTTGTTGGAGACCAAAGGACCGAGAGATTATCAAATTGGAAAGAATTTACACAAACTATCTTTGGACGATAGACTCTAACAGAAGGGGTGTCCCCAAAATTAAATGGGCTACTTGCATAAGCCAAAAGGATCAAGGTGGTTTGGGGATTCTAGACATTGAAGGAATGGCCAATAAATTGTCCACCAAATGGTTAATTGTCACATGGAGTATCATATATGAATAGGGACTAGAGGTGAGACCCTCCCCTTGTTCATAATGAGTATGATACTCACATGAGTGCCAGGTGGCACTCATGTGAGGAGCCTTGATTATGGACCCATATTGGGTATGTATGAGAGAGAGAGAGTAGTTATTGAGCCATCACGCGGCTGGGAGGCGATTCCAAGACATCGATCTCCGTGTAGGTCTGCGCGCACGTATTCTGAGAGAAGTCCTCGTTGTCTATGCAAAACCTTCCCCAAAAGTGAGGGGAGTCACTAGAAGATATCATTTACTACATTGGTACCCGATCCAAAGGCATCAGTGTTCAGCAGTCAGGTACGCGCCCACGACTAGAGAGAGAATACTTAGCCGACAGTTGCCCGCCCAACATAGAGAGAGAACAGCTCACGTGCACTGAAGAGAGGAAACTCCCTTTTCTCCTCCTCCTCCCCTCCTCATGGATGAAAGGCCCAATTGAAAAGGCTTATCTATATGCTTGCTTTTCGACTTGACTGAAACACATGTGGGATAATCGGCCTCTTCGACCATCAGTTCAATCATGTTCGGATTTCCAAAGATTTCAAGCTCAAGGTTAGGAAATATTCAAAATTTTTCTTGATTTTGGAGGAGAGAATTTAAGCGATGGATCAAGATTTGGGGAAAATTATGATGCACCTATGTGTAATGGGCTGTGGACAAGGGCTATGGGTCATGGGTTTTTATTGAAAAGCTCCAGTTCCTCAATTTTGAGCTTCTCAAAATTACTACTCCAAGAAGATTACCATTTTCACTTCCTACTTTTGGCGTACCCGACTTCTCCACACCATAGCTTGCTCATACGATATCGGATTTCAAAAATTTTGGTCACGTTACGAAGCCACACTCCTAAGCTTTGCTAAAAAACCATCGTTGTTTGATTTGGATGAGATTTACCCCACCAAAATCCCTCTGTAGCACTTCAGCAAGAACTAGGTGGCCACTCCCGGGCCTAGTTTTTCGTCATCTAATGTCCAAATTCACTTTTTTCACTTGGGATAGTCTCAAATTTTTGAAGTACAGGTGCTCGGCTACATTTCTTGGACTGGGGAGGACTGTCATATCTCAAAAGTTTCTCAATTTTTACTCAGTTTGCCTAGTTGGGGCTATTCCCACGTGGTTTTGGCATTGTTTTGGATGGTTTTTGGTGTTTAGAACCTCCCCGGACCAACCAGACATTTCCAATTTTCGTTTGGGCCTAGCGAGGATTCAAAATCAGCGACCTGAAGCTTCAAGGACCACTTGGATTTTGCTTCTGTAGCTTTACTTTGTAACAGGGAAGTGCTCTTGTGATATATTTCTCTTCTTCTTGCATATTTGAGATTTACTTCCATTCATTTTCATATACTCTAGTTAGCAAATGGGGGAAGGGAAGAAAAACATGGAATCTAAAGGCAAACAAGTAGTTGAAACCACTTCTACATCTAAAGAGCGACTAGAGGATCCTGATTCTAGAATTGAAGAAGTAGAATTAGGGCAAGAAATAGAAGAGAACTTAGAAGAGAAAGAACCTTCATAGGAAGAGTATACTTATGAGGAACTATTAGATGAGTTTTTCACTCGTGACCAATTCATAGACTTGAAAGAAAAAACCCTTAAATTAGAGAAAGATCTTGGTAGCATCACATCTCTTATACAGCAGCTTAAGTCTCAAATGATCTCACTTGAGACTAGTGTCACCTCTTTCCTAGCTAGGAAGGAAAGAGAAACCCCTACTATTCCTCTAGAGATTACTAGGAAAGACACTTCTCTTCCTAGTAAGCATAAAGGAGAGAGCTCTAGGGAAGCTCCCCTCCTGAAAGACTTGAAGCCACCTACTTTTACGGGGGATGACCGAGACAGGAACAAGGATGCAATCTACACTTTCTTACAAAAGTGGCATGATTTGCATCAATTGAAGGGTGCCCCACTAGAGTATCATGTGTTAGAGGCGAGTCTCTCCCTCGGCCCGCGTGCTTATAAGTGGTGGATGAGTCTCAAGGAGGCGAATTCTATCCCTACTGACTGGACTCAGTTTGAGACTCTTTTTCTAAAAGAGTTTCTTCTTGAGAATGAGGAAGAGAGGAATTGGGATGAGTGGGATAGGATTACACAGAGAGGTAGGCCTCTTTCTGTCTACCTATCCCACTATAGAGAGATCATTTTGAAACTTAAGGGCTTAGATGATTTCCAGAAGACCAGAGGGTTTGTTAGGGGCTTAGATAAAGCCATAAAGAGGGAAGTCAGAAGGAATGCGCCTAAGACGTTTGAGGAGGCGATCAAGTATGCACAGATATATGAGGACCATAACCGTCCTCAGTATACTCCTACGGAGACGGATCAACCCCTCAAGCCTCTTAGTACGACTAAATTCAAAAAGAAGTTTCCTTTTGGGAAGAACAAAGTTTTTATTAAAAAGCAAAGATCACAATGGCCTAGGTTATCCACATATCAGTTTTAGAGGGCCAAAAGAGAGAACTTGTGCTTGAGGTGTTTGTCTCCTAATCATTCACAGTGGAACTGTCCACTCAAGAAGGGGGAAGAAAAGAAGAAAGAACCAGAGCCTAGTATGGCCCTTGAAAAGGGCAAAAAGGCAGTCCACCTAGTGCAGACCCTTCCTATTCATGGCAGCTCTAGCTGCAAGGGAGTGGAGGTGACGCACGAGGATATAGAGCACACCTGTTGTTTGACTCCGTCATTGTGGTCACCGCAGTTTGGACCACATGACCTAGTTAAACTACATGGTAGTGTATACGGGACCAGGGTGCGGGTCATGATAGATGACTCTGCCACTCATAATTTTATAAACTATGCTTTGGTCAAGAAATTGAAGATTCCCCAGCAGCCTAGTGCACATAAATACATTGTATCTATGATGCAAAGGCAAAATAAGAGAATATGGGATACTATGGTATCTAATTTGGAAGTCAGGATGCAAGATTATACAGATTGTATGGACGTCCAAATTATGAATATGGAGTTGGACAGACCTAGTCTTAGGAAGAGAGTGGCAATGGGGGTTGCGAGACACACTTAAACGTAGCTATCAAAACAACACACTCGAATTTGAAAAGAATGGAAGTAAAGTTTGTATTCAGGGAGAGAGAGATGTACCTAGTGCACCTCTCATTTCATCACTAGAGTTGTATAGTCTTTGTTATTCTCAGCATGTACAGGACATATTGTATAGTCATGATATGGAGCATTGTACAGACAGCTCATCTGATGTATATTTTCATGCTAGGAATGTAAATATGAACAGGACTTTCTACTATTCTTTTTTGCAAGAGTGTGTGGTTAAAAGTTTTAAGGATCTTATGTTTGAGCATAGAGATGTTTTTCCACCGACTTACCTAGAGGGCTACCACCTGAGAGAGGGGACATTGACCATGCCATTGAGGTTGTTACTAACACTAACCCTATTTGCAGGCCACCTTATAGGCTTAGTGTTTCTCAGCATGAGGAGGTTGAGAGGCAGTTGCAGGATTATTTAGATAAGGTCTTCATTAAACCTAGTAACTCACCTTGGGCATCGCCAATGCTCCTAGTTAAAAATAAAGACGGCTCTATGAGGCTATGTATAGAATATAGAGCACTTAATAAGGTAACTATCAAAAATAGATTTCCAATTCCTAGATTGGAAGATCTATTTGATCAGCTACATCAAGCAAGGTACTTTACCAAGCTTGACCTTAGATCAAGATATCATCAGATCAGGATTAGGGCAGAGGATGTCCATAAGACTGCATTTAGGACTAGATATGGGCACTATGAGTTTTTGGTGATGCCTTTTGGTCCCACCAATGCTCCTGCCACTTTCATGAAGCTCATTAATAGTGTTTTACGGCCTTATCTAGGACATTTTGTAGTAGACTTTTTGGATGATATTCTGATCTATAGTGCATCAGAAGAGGAGCACTTGGAACACTTGAGGAAGGTATTTCAAGTGCTAAGGGAAAATTCACTCTTTGCTAAGGAATCAAAGTGTGAATTTTTCAAGACAGAGGTTAGATATCTTGGGCATATAGTCTCCCAGGATGGAATCTAGATGGATCCTGAAAAAGTAAGGGCTATTATGGAATGGCCACATTCAAGGGACCTGGAAGAGCTGCAGATCTTCCTAGGTTTATTGGGTTTCTATTGAAGATTCATTAAGAACTATGCCAAGATTGTTGTCCCGATGACGGAACAGCTTAAAGGGAAAGGGAAAGCCTTTCATTGGGGAGATGAACAGAAGCAAAGTATGGAAAAGTTGAAAGTAGCAATTGCTGCAGCTCCACTTTTACATATAGCAGATCCCAACAAACCATTTGTGGTTGAGACTGACACGAGTGATTTTGCCATAGGAGCGGTTCTAGTTCAGGATGGTCGACCAATAGCTTTTGAGAGCAAGAAACTAGAATCAGCTCAGAAGAATTATTCCGTCTATGAGAAGGAGTTGTATGCAATTGTCCATGCTTTGAAGAAGTGGCGTCATTATTTATATGGTGCCAAAGTCACAATAGTGTTTGATCAAGAGAGCATTAAGTGGCTCTCTAATCAAAAAGACCTTAAAGGTCGTAAGGCCTGATGGGAAGAGACCTTTCAGGATTTTGATTATGAGCTTAGGTATAGGAAGGGAAAGTTTAATGTAGTGGCTGATTCACTTAGCCGCATGCCTATGCTCAATGGACTGAGTTTACTCAGATCACTAGTGAGCTACTTGAGTCCCTTAGAGGGAAATGTAGGCTTGATCCTGCATGGGAAGCCATTGAGAATGGGGATCGTGATATACGAGTTTCCAGTGACGATGGAGTATCAATGGGTACTCAAGAAGGATTCAAGTGGAAGAACTACAGTGTCCATGATGGATATCTGTTATATAAAGGTAAGGTGTGTCTCCCTAGAGATATTGAGATGAGACGGTATATTCTGTATGAGTGTCATGACACACCTAGTGTGGGACACCCAGGAGTTAACAAGACTTATGATCCTGTTAAGAGGCAGTTTTATTGGCCTAGACTTCATAAGGACATCCTAGACTATGTGCTTAAGTGCAATAAATGTCAGGTCAACAAAGCTCAGAGGTTGAGGATTGGAAGACTACTCCACCCATTGGATAGTCCTAATATGCTTTGAGCATAGGTAAATAAAGACAAACTAATTGGGAAGAGTACTTACCTATAGTAGAGTTTGCATATAATAGTGCCAAGCACTCTTCCACTGGGCATAGTCCATTTATGCTTATGTATGGGTTTCAGCCAAGAGCTCCTTATGCAATAGGCTTGCAAAATGAGAAAGTTCAAGCTACAAAGGACTTCTTGGAAGAGATGAACGATATGCTTAGACTTGCTAAGAACAGTATTAGGAGAGCTCAGGATAGAGCTAGAGCCTATGCTGACCCTCAAAGTTGATATCTCAAGAGAGATATCAACTTTGAGGTAGGAGAGCAGGTCTATCTTAGAGTTCCATCTAGGTCTGAAACCATGAAGACGGGACCTTGTCTAAAACTATCTCCTAGGTATTGTGGACCTTTCCAAATACTTAAGAGAATAGGAAAGATGGCTTACCAGCTCCAACTTCTAGAGAATAGTCAAATCCATCCAGTTTTTCATGTTAGCCGGCTTAAGAAAAGGTTGGGTGAATATGACAACCTCGTTCCAGATAGTGAGGTAGTAGAACCTATTTATGTTCAATCTATTCCACATGAGCCTGAGAGCATACTATGCACTCGAGAGAAATAGACGAGAATTCACTTGTATAAAGAGTGTCAAGTAAAGTGGAAAGATAGTTCAGAAGATAGTGCCACATGGGAGCGGGTTAGCACCCTTCAAAGATGGTTTCGCAACTTTAGATTACCTTCCCAAGAGTCTTCTTAAGGGGAAGGATATGGGGAAACAACACGGAGACAGGACCATGTATTTCTATAAATGGGGATATAGTGGGAGTGGTGGTTCTATTATTTCTCTCTTTCTATCAGACCTTCCAATACCATTTCTGAGGACAAAAATGGAATTAAGGGGAAGGAAATGTCACATGGAGTATCATATATGAATAGGGACTAGAGGTGAGACCCTCCCCTTATTCATAATGAGTATGATACTCACATGAGTGCCAAGTGGCACTCATGTGAGGAGCCTTGATTATGGACCCATATTGGGTATGTATGAGAGAGAGAGAGAGTAGTTATTGAGCTATCACGTGGCTGGGCAGTGATTCCAAGACATCGATCTCCTTGTAGGTCTGTGCGCACGTATTCTGAGAGAAGTCCTCATTGTCTGTGCAAAAAGCTTCCCCAAAAGTGAGGGGAGTCACTGGAAGATATCATTTACTACATTAATTAAGGCTTGTAGCAATAGGGATGCCTCCTGGGCCAAACTGATTTTTAGAAACAATAGTGCTCTTAGGCTTGTGGGCCTTCCAAAGCAGAAGGGTCTAGAGCTTCTCACTGTTTTGTTCTCTCCCTATTAGATGACTCCGAGAGGCTCGAGCTTAGGTTGCTCCCTATGGAAGAGTTGGAACAAGGTGAGACAATTTGTCAAGATCAATGAAGCTAGAAATAGGTAGTTGGTATTAGACAAAATGATTCGATCTATTTCCCTATCAAGGCCATCAAAGGTGTTGAGCATTGAAACCTCCAAAATACTAGGAAACTTTGGAACAAAGGTTTCTATTTGTAGAAACACCTATGGAATCAAGAAACATGCCAATGGATTATATTTGAGGACATTGACATGGTTAGGAGAGTGGATTATGAAGAATGGTGCCTATTGCAAAGCAAATTCAATTCTTGGGAGGCCTCGAGGACTCGCCTCCTGATTGGGCATGACCCCCGTCACCTTGAGGAACTTAGATGGCACAATGGCAATAGTCTTGATAAAATTCCGAGATTCAATAAGGATGTGGACTTTCATGTCATGCTTAATAGGAGAAGGTGCCTGGATTAGGCAAGTTTTAGGTGGGATTTCAAGTTTCAATCCCTTTTGTATCCCCTCATTGAGGTTAAAAAATTGGTTCTTATGTGGCAAATCCTCCACCGTGTAATTTGGTCCAATGTAAAAGCTAAAAACATTTTTGAGGCCTCTCCATGGTGTAAAGGATGCCTTCATGGCAATGAGGACTTGGGACACCTCTTCTTTTCTTGCCCTAAGTCAATGTTGATCTGGCGGGTCCTTGAAAGAATCACGTTGCTACATGGAAAAATCAACTGGAAGCAAGCATATTTTGGTAAAGTGATTGGTTGTTCTTCAACACTATGGAATGCTATAAGAGGTGAGATCCTCCAAAAGATTTGGAAAGAGAGGTGTGCTGCTAATTTTGGTAGCCCTCATAAAGAATGGTTAATCGAAGAATCTCATTTCCTTTTAGGCAAAAGAATTTCCTATTGTAAGAAGCCCCCATTTTTAGACATCATAGAGTTTTTCCTTGAGAACAACAAGATTAAAAGCAAGTGGGCCCCCATTGAGGGAAACAAAAGGGCTATCAACCTTCGTTGCAATGTCTTCTAGCAAGTTTTAAGCAATCCTATTTTGTGGGATTCGAGGGATCCCATGAGTGCTAGGCCCGTTCACTTGTATAGATGTTATTTCTATTAATTAAAGTTTGGAAGAATAGGCTATTTTTGAACTCCCGTTTGAAGCAACAAATACGAATATTATGTTATTACATGTTTACCCTTGACCATCGGAATTCATATGTCAATGACTCAATATATACAATCTCTCTTCTTGCATCTACACCTCCATTGTCGAAGTTTATGGCTTCATCAGCTATATAATTTTTTTTGGCCTTTCAATTTATACTATGTAAGAGTTCATTTATATATACATCATAGAACATGGTTGTAACTTGATTCAAGAAGATTATGAGTGCAATTATTTTTTATGATGGTGTAAAATTTAGTTAAGTTTTTGCAAAGCTATTGTAGAATTATGTTGACTTTCAATTACAGAAGTTCCATGGTGATTGCATAAATGTTGTTGGGTCAAGCAATGGGATGGTAAAAGGAGTAAGATATATCATGAATTTTCATACCAAAAAAAGAGTAACTTAAAAGGAGTAAGATATATCATAAATTTTCTACAAGTATCTCCTCTAAAACAAACAAGTATGGCTTTTAATTTTGAATCTGCGTGAGATTGTGATGTACTCTAAGTGAAAATCCATGTAACCCTAAACGATGCACCCTTGTTCGCTTAATTCAAAGTTCATGACTTTGTGAAATGAATTGTTCAATTTCACTTAATTCAAAGCTTTTTGTTGAGAGATTAGAGCTCACATATTCTCTGCCTGTAGAATCCCATGAAATCTCCTCACTCTAGATGTACATTCTCTTTAAATATGGCTTTTCTATATAGAAATTGAGTTCTTTATATGAAACTAACACCTTGTATCTAGTAATCCATCCGAAGAGGTTTTATCGCTCTAAGTTTGTGGTTGTTTTTGCATCCACCTTTTTCCTCTTTGTTAGGGCCTGCAATGACAATGCCATACTTTGGAGAAATATCAACCCATGTAATGTTTTGAATTGGTATCCAAAGTAGTGCTGATCTACTATATGGGTGTTCTAGGTTTAGTGGGAAAGATAGATGAAACTCTGACAATTGTGGTACAAAAAGCCAACTCATATCAATCTCTCTTATTTGTATTATATTCTACTTAGTTCTATCAAGTTTTTTATTAAATTCAGTGTCGCTCTGTATTAAGAAATGGTGGATAAGTAAGGTAAATTGTTAAAGTTATTTCTAATTGAATTGCTTATCACTTACAAAACTGAATAAATGAGGATAAAAAAGTGTTCATTGTTTATATATTTAGGTGGTAATGTGTGTGAACACTCTAGGACTGTCGGGGCACTTGTTTCCCTCTTTAGGAGGATTTTTTACCCCGGCTTGTATATACGCATATTGCCCTAATGGGCTACTTATCTTTGTACATTCTAGTGGTAATACATTTCAGTATTGTGTGTTGTGCTCCAAGGTTCTTCGTCTTCCTTGTGTTGTTCCCGTGCTTTTGCAGACGTCTAACTCCAACAATTGGTATCAAAGCAGGTTGCCGCTTCATCTAGGGCGTCGTTGACACCTCTCCGATTGCAATCTCAAAATTGCACGAAATTTGGTGAGCATACTCAGGGTGTTTCAAATATCAAAACAACTTTGCTATGTCGTGCCAAAATCACGATCTGAGCTCATTTCGACCTCTGAATGCACTATCACAGTGCTTGTGCAAGCTATTTTGTCTTTTTGTGCCAAAGGTATATATGAATTTCGGTTCGTCAGTATAAGCATCTCAAAGTCTGCTACAGGTTTAGAGAAATTTGGCTGGGCAGTTCTATTCAAATTTTGAGATACAATCAATTTTTTGCATCAAGGTATTTTAGTCATCGGCCATGGCTGAAAGCAGTGATGTATTTTGTATGTTGGCTATTGAGGATAAGTTGGATGGTACCAACTATTCGTTATGGGTTTATATGATGCGACATGTATTGGTTGCAAAAGGACTATGGAACATTGTGCAGGGTGTTGACAAATGTCCTATCACACTTGCAACTGTTACAACTGCAGGTACTGAGGTTGATGCAGAAGGTGTCGAAGATAATGATATTCTACATATTCCTATTTGTGCTTCGGTTTTTGTTGCACCTACTAGAGAGCAAATTTGTTGGGATGGCAGTGATGCCTAGGCACATGCATTGATAGCTTTGTCTATCAAACATGTCATTATTCCTCACATTCGCTCTTGCAAAACAGCTAAGGATGCTTGGGATACACTTACCACATTGTACTAGGCTAGAAATGAGGCTCGTGTTGCTTAGCTCCGAAAAACCTTAGAGAGTGAGCACATGAATGAAGGTGATTCTATGGACAGTTTTCTGAAAAAGATCAAGGATTTGAAGGAACGGTTGATTTCTGCAGATGAAGTCCTTCCTGACAATTCACTTGTGCAAATTGTTTTGAATGGTCTTCCCAACTCACGTCAGAGTTCTTCTTCTACTCTTCGTCTGATGATGAAAGGCAATCCAAATGCTTTAACATTTGAAGAGTTAGTTTTTGTTTTGTTGCAGGAAGAACAGTCTAGACAGAACAGGTCTATTATGCATGTTGCAGATCAAGCTCTCCTCGCTAGTTAGAAGGGCAAAGGAAAATGTAGCTCTTCTACTAGTAAGCAGAAATCCGCAAATGTTGCACATTCGAAGAAGGAAGACAAAGATGATAAGAAATCAGAAAAGCGAAAACTATTTTGCAAATACTGTAAAGTAAATCATCATGTCATTAAGAGTTGTCCAAAACGGGTTGCTAAAGAGGCAAAGAAGAAAGAGGCCAGAATGGTTGTTGTAGAGGTCTCTACACCGAAAATAGAGTTAGCTAATCTTGTGCAGGAAGAAGAATGGGCATTTACTATTGTTTGTAGTTTTAACCCATCTTCTCATGAGCAGTGCATATTTGCAGTAGACTCAGATGTTTGGTACTTTGATAGTGGAGCGACCAAACATATTATCTTGCAGCGGAGTTTCTTCTCTTCACTCGAGCCTACCCCTACAGGGAATACTATTGCGTGCACCAAGAACTTCTCTTATCCTGTTATGGGAGTTGGTAAGATCATTTTGACTACTGTTGATGGTAGTTCTTTCACTTTGTTAGATGCTTTGTTTGTATTAGGGATCAAGAAAAATCTGTTATCAGTTTCTATATTAGCCAAGATTGGCTTGGTTGTGAAATTTGTTGATGTCAGATGTACAGTTCATGATCTATCAAATAGCAACGTCATTATTGTTTCTTGCATTTTGTGTCATGGGTTGTATAAGCTCATAGACTATGAAAGATATGTAAATGATTCAGCATGTGCAGTACATGATTCTCAGGCTATGTCAGATGCAAAGCTTTGGCATGCACGCTTTGGACATCTGAATTTTGCTAGTTTGCTACGCCTGTAGAAATCTGAAATGGTGTCCTCTTTGCCCAAACTTGAGGCACCCGGAAAACATGTTTGTGAAGGCTCTATTTTGGGCCAAATGCAACACTCTTCCTTTTCAAAAGATGGTTTAGTTCCGGTGACTCAGAATTTGCAGCTTGTACATAGTGATGTCTGTGGTCCTATGCAGACACCTTCTTTTGGGAACTATCTGTACTTCGTGATGTTCATCGATGATTTTTCTAGGCATGCATGGGTATATCCATTAAAGACAAAGTCCAATGTGTTTATGTGCTTCAAACAGTTTCTGGTTTTGGTTGAAAATTTTTCAGCATGTAAAATTGGCATCCTCCATTCTGATCGAGGGGGGGAATATATGTCTTCTGACTTTAATGCATCTCTAGCTGAACGATGGATAAAACATCATTGTACAGTGCCATATACAACTCAACAGAATGGAATTGTTGAACGGAAGAACAGATCACTCATGGAGATGGCGAGGTGTATGGTCAAGAGTCAGGCTTTACCACATAGTTTCTGGCTTGAGGATATCATTTGTGCAGTATATGTACTTAACAAGCATCCCACTAACGCACTACAGTCTATCACTCCATATGAGGCTAGGCATGGTCGCAAACCATATGTTGCTCATCTGCGTGTTTTTGCTTGATTGGCATATGCATTTGTGCCTGAACAACATTGAAGAAAATTGGATGATAAAGTAGTAAAATGTATTTTTGTTGGCTATAGTTCTGAAAGTAAAGCCTATCATCTCTATCATCGATAGACTAAATGCATTTTGGTTAGCCGTGATGTTGTTTTTGTGGAAGATGCTATTCATTCATTACTTTCATGTACGAAGGAGACATATGTTAGATCCAAAGACAAGTATGATACTTTGCTTCCTCTTTTTACAGGTGGATGGTCTAGTATTGTTCCTAATAAGGCAACTTCTTAGCCTTTGCAGGTTTCATGTGATGATGCAGATCATTCCAATTTTGATGCAGATTTACATGATGCACTTGTTGATGAGAGAGCTATTATTGAGCAGGCAAAAACTGTGCCAAAATGGCTGGTGCAAACTTTGCATGACAGCAAATTAGATGGACCTCTGTCATATCGTACTCATTCAAGCTCTCATAGTGCCTCTTTTGCATCAGATTGATATGTTATGGTTGCCTCTAGTCTCTGTGATGAGACTAAACCTGTTTCATGTGATGAACCACAAAATTTTGAACATTGGATGGTTGTAATGCAATCTGAATATGATGCTATCATGAAAAATGGTACCTGTTCTTTATGTGACTTTCCTCCTGGAAAGAAGGCCATTGGCACTAAGTAGGTATACAAGCTGAAGCGTAAACTTGATGGAAAAATTGATAGGTATAAGGCTAGGCTTGTTGCAAAGGGTTATGTGCAAGAAAGAGGCATTGATTTTGATGAAACCTTTGCTCCTACTTGCTGAATGACTACTATTCATAGCATATGTGCACTAGCAGCTCATCATTGTTGGAATGTACATCAGTTGGACATTAAAACAACATTTCTGAATGGTGACTTGCATGAAGAAGTGTATGTTTTTCAGTACCGTGGCTTTATGCAGAAAGGGCATGAAAACCAGGTGTGCAGGTTAAAGAAGGCATTATATGGTTTAAAGCAAGCACCACATGCTTGGTATGGAAAGATACATGCCTATCTCATTGCACATAGTTTTGAGAACAATCCAACTAAAATCACCTTGTATGTTAAGCGTGCTAATGATGTGCTTCTGATCATTGTGGTGTATGTTGATGACATGTTGCTCCCTGGTCCTCATGAAACGCATATTGCTAACTTTAAGGCTAATTTGCATGCTTCATTTGAGATGTCTGATTTGGGGCATTTACATCACTATTTGGGCATTCAGTTAATGCAAGTTGATGGTGGAATGGCTTTGTGTCAAACAAAATATATTGACACATTATTGCAGCATTTTGGCCTTGAAGATTGTAAGCCTATTGGCACTCCTATGGAGACAGGTTTACGATTGAGTCTTCATGATGCTGGAGATGCATTTGATGTTGTTCTCTATCAGCAAGATGTTGGATGCTTGATTTACTTATGCACTACTCGGCTTGATATTCGGTTTGTTGTCTCACAGATGAGGAGGTTTATGCATTGCCCAAGTGTCAAGCATTGGCATGCGGTTAAGTGCATCTTTAGCCACTTGAGTGGTACCGGACTACTTGGGTTGTTTTATCCCAAGGGGGTGTCACAGCCTGTTTTTCTATCCAGCCCTTTTCAGTGCTTGGGGGGTATGCCCTGTGGCGCCAAATTGTGCGCAACTATGAGGGGTACTAGTACTCCTCATACCAAGCTCTCATTGCCTTATTCAACACGAGTTGCTAATCGAATATAAACGTGTTCTGGCAATCTTCTTGGTGTCCCTTTCGTTGGTTTACGTTTTTTGTGGGTTTGAACGTCTCAGGGGGGAACACTACCGCCATATTTGCATGCTTTTTCTAACAGTGATTGGGCTAGTTACTATGACACTCGTGCATCCACCAGTGATTTTTGCTTCATGCTTGGTAGCTCATGTATATCTTGGTTGAGCAAGAAGAATCCTACTATGGTCACTTCCAATTGTGAGGCTGAGTATACGGCAGCTTTCACAACAACTATTGAGCTTTCACAATGATTGTTGAGTGTGTGTGGATCAGACGCCTTATGGCTGATTTGGGCGTCGATCAGTCTTCTGCCACCACCATCTTCACTAATAGTCAAAGTGCATTGGCGGTTGCGAGGAACCCTGTATTCCATGCTCGCACTAAGCACATTGAGGTGCATTATCATTATGTCAGGGAGAGGTTCTCTACAGGGTAGATTAGATTTGCATATGTGCCCATGCAGGAGAACATTGCAGGCCTTTTTAGGAAGGCTCTGCCTAGGGAGAATTTTGAAGCTTTCCACAAAGCTTTGGGCTTACTTCCTTTTGTGGATTGATTCCACATAGCTTGGCACTTCCTTATACATGAGTGTTAGCTCCTTGTTTACCACATCACTCCCAAGGGGGATTTGTTGATATATTTACGTAGTGAGGTGTGTGAACACTCTAGGACCACCAAGGCACTTTTTTCCCTCTTTAGGAGTTTTTTCCCCCGACTTGTATGTATGCCTATTGCCCTAACGGGCTACTTATCTTTGTATATTCTAGTGGTAATACATTTTAGTATTGTGTGTTGTGCTCCAAGCTTCTTCTTCTTCCTTGTGTTGTTCGTGTGCTTCTGCAGATGTCTAACTCCAACATTCATCAAGGGGAGTTCCATCCTCAAGGCTATCATTGATGTTTGGGAAGATATGGTTTTCGCTAAAGATTCTGCTCAAGATGTTCTCTTCCTTAAGATTGACTTCAACAAAGATTATGATAGACTCAAGTGAAACTTCATTCTAATCTTTGAGAGACCTAGATTGTGCTCAAAAATTCATTAAGATGATCTCAACATTGCTAGGAAATGTATTTGCATAGGTAAACATCAATGGCGAGCTTTCCGAAGCTATTGGATTAAAATGTTCTATCAAGCAAGGATGCCCCTTGGCCCCTATTTTCTTTGCGATAGCTAGTGTTGGTCTCAACTACCTTGTTAAACATCATAAATGTTTAGGACTTATTCAAGGCCTCTTTCTTCCCCTCAAACAAAAAAGTCTAGGGGGGGAGAGTGTTGGCTTCTTGGGGTGTCCCATAATTTTCTTGGTGCATAGGCACCCCTCTAGTACTCATAAAAATATCCCTTTTTTGTATAATGCACATATGTCCATGTGAACACTCTCTTGTGTCCCTTTCTAATATTTCTCTAACACTATGGTAGAGAAGCCTTGGACAATAGCTTACCTTTTGCACACATCTAGGACTTCCCCATGTAAAAATCCACGCATGCCCTTCATTGGGATTTGTTTGTTACAAGGGAGATCTGGGAATCTGCTAGAAGATATATTAGTTAGAGAGATATTCCCTTTTTGACCTTTCAAAAAGAGCACATGGGAATAGTGCTTAGCCTATATATAGAGGCTCATTTTTGTAAAGTGGGGGGCTTTTGGTCGACGTGCTCTCATGTAATATCTCTTATGAATAGAAGAAGGTTCTCCTTTACTCCAAGACTATTTACATTTATGTATTGTGTCTTTGTGAGTGTGTGAGAGTGAGATGTGTGTGTGTGTGTGGCTATGCATGTCTCTCCTTTGTGTGAGTAGAGTAGTTGCATTGCTTGTATTTTACTCATGGACTAGGATCCTTGACTCCCTATTCTCCATGTTTTCAAGCATGTGACATAGGAAGGGGCTGATTCCAATGGCTTGAACATGTTGGAGGTAAGGGTGGATAAGAGGAGAGTCACTCGAGCCTTCCTTCTTGCTTCCATGCAAGGTGGTGAGGGTTTTGGTCTTCTACTACTAAAACCTCAACAGATATGAAGAAGCAGAAATGAAGTTGTCCATAACAAAGCTAAGAAGCCTATGCTCTTCTCCTTCATCAAAGGCTTCAGGAACATTGGAACTAAATGTCTGGAAGCTATCAAATCTACCCCCACTGAGGACTTTTAGTTAGCTACTCACCTTCACTCTACCTCTCCCACTAAATGGAGGGACTCTCTGTTGGAGCTTTACTCTAGTATCAGATATGATATGATTTTCTTATGTATTCGAGGTTGAGCCCTTGCTTTTGTAACTACAAATTCTACTCCATTGATCTGTATGATTGTTTAAGCCCTTGTAAGAGTCACTTCAGGCTGCCTTAGGGGGTGATTCCTGCTTTGTATCTTTTCTCAGTTTTGTGGTGCTGGGGGTCCTACCCTTTGTCCATCTATATGTTTCACCATTGATATAATTTTTTCCTGTTTCTTCAAAAAAAAAAACCATTACTTTGACCTCAGATTTTTATTGGAATTTTTAGAGCTTAAATCAGACATCAAATGAGTTTAAAGGACTAATTTGAAGCTTTTTTGGACATTTTATTGTAGAAAGGGTCAATCTTTTTAGTAAATGATTTTTGTTCATTTTGAATGCCATATCTTGAGGACTCCATGCATCTCTCTTGTTGTTTTATTCTCTTCCACATACTTCTTCATTTGAAGCTTCCATGATGTCCTTGAGGTGTCCTAAGCCCATGTGCACCCAGTAGGACCTTGTTTGCATGCTTTATGTACTTCTTACTCACTCTATTACATGTGTTTGTGTTGATTTTTCATCTTTTGAGCTTCTTTTGGACTTCATGCTACCATAAGGAGGTTTCTTTCATAAACTCAATTGGGCTTGGTACTTGGATTGACAATTTGAGTGTGATTCACATTGCTTGAAGATGGTAAGTCATTGCTTGACATCATGTTTGCAGATCTATGACAACTTTTTGGAGCCCTTGCTAGGGACTATGGCTATAAATCAAGGCCTTCCATAGAATTTTCAACTTTTTTCTCAAACTTTTAGTTCAGATGGACATCTTTAGAAATTGTTTTAATAGCAATAGGCCAGATTTGGCTTATATGTGTGTTTTTGTAGTGCATACAATAGGCTTTTCATCATAAAACATCAAAAAATAAGGCCATTCCATTCATAAATCTCCAAGAATTCAAAATATGCATAAGTATGAGCTCATGTTCAAAAAGAGAAACTAAGGAGAGAAGGGCTTTCGATTGCATGCATGTGTAGATATAAAGCATTATTAGAGGAGGAAGTTGGTATCTAAGGGTTTTAAATAGTTCCAAATCACCTTGTAAGCTCTGTTTTTCAAGTTTTTTTGTGTTTGAAGTTAAAAGATAAAATGAGAGATCACATCTTTCAGTTGTATATTTGTTGGGTGTTCTAATGTATTTTAAGGTGCCCCATTATTAAAGGACAATGTCAAGACTTGAAAAACCCAAACTCCAAGAGAAAATACCAAACAAAGTAAAAGAAATTTAGCTATGTTTTTTGCATTTAAATGCGTATTGAACATGAAAAAGTGATGGGAGAGTATATAAGAAAGTGTAGGCAAGTATTGGGAGTCATTAAAGTCAAAAAAATATGAAGTAGAAAAATCATGATTCTTCTCACCAGGGGAAATTTTTTTCATCCCTAGAATTTGACCCTTAAAAACATGTTGGAAGTTTCCAATTGACAAATTTGTGGTCTAGACCTTCAAAGAAAAGCTCAAAAAGCATCAAAATTTTTGAAAGTGGCAAAATGAGAGTTCATCACTCCATGGGGATTCATTTTCTTGCCACATGAGGGATTTGCATGATTTCAACTACTAGGTCCATTGAAATAAAATCATAGAACACTTAAAAACACGTTTGGAAAAAAAGAGCTGTCGTATACAAAGGAAATTCATTTTTTTCCATATATAGGATTTGAGCCCTTACATAATGATTTCAACATCCTAAATGCTAAAAGATTGTTTAAGGGGTTAAATACAAGGAAAAAGAAGACTTAAAGCACAAAAACCTTGTACAAAGGGAATGCATGTTTTTCCAAGGAGTGGTTTTAGGCCAATATTGTTGGAGCATATGACAAGCGTTAGTGCTTGCCCATAATCATTTGGAGTCTACTAGGGTTGTTTATATGGTTTTTGTTAGAAGTCAAAATGATCATATTGTTGATTTCATATCATCATTTGTAAAGACTTTCATGATACATTTTGTTGTATTTTATTGCATATGCATGCATGTATGTGTGGATATGTATGTATGTATGTATGTATGTGTGTGTGTATGTATGTATGTATGTATGTATGTATGTATGTATGTATGTATGTATGCATGTATGCATGTATGTATGTGTGTATGTCTGTGTACGTACATATGTACATATATATGTATATATGTATGCACGCATTCATGTATGTATGTATGTATGTATGTATGTATGTATGTATGTATGTATGTAGGTAGGTAGGCAAGCAAGTAGATACATGTGTGTGTAAATATGTACTTATGTATGTATGTATGTATGTATGTATGTATGTATGTATGTATGGATGGATGGATGGATGGATGGATGTGTGGTGTGTGTGTGTGTGTGGTGTGTGTGTGTGTGTGGTGTGTGTGTGTGTGGTGTGTGTGTGTGTGTGTTTGGTGTGTGTGTGTGGTGCGGTGTGTGTATGTATGTATTATGTACATACTTATTTATGTATGTATGTATGTATGTATGTATGTATATGTATGGACGTGTGTGTGTGTGTGTGCGCGCGCGTATGTATGTATGTGTGTGTGTGTGTGTACACATCCATAATAGTAGAGATTATGAGCATTAGTGGTGCAATCAAAAGAAAAAGGGTTAAAGAGATATCCTTAAGGTATCCATGAAAGAACCATGGAAAGGTCATCAAAAACATATTAAGGAGACCAAAGAAAAGGCCAAAAGTTCAAAGATGTTCAATACATATAGCATGCAAAAATCGATATACAAACAATATGAGCCTATCCATATTTGGCAAAAATGTATTGAATCACAGACATCATATGATCCCTATGAATGAAATCAATGCAACAAAACCAAAGGTTTGGAGAAGAGCAAGAGCAATAAGGGAAAATAAATATCTAATACTTTAATTATAGTTGCAAAGCTCCATCAAAATACATTAGAAAACATTAAACGTTGCTTGGAAAGAGTTGGACAACTTATAAGAAGAGGCAATTATAACTTTAAGGATGGTTTGTCAAGCTTGCAACCAATGTTACATGAGAGAATTGGTTACAACTGAAAAGGCTACAATTACTCTTTTAATGGCCTCTAAATGGATACATCACACAAAACATAGTATGTTCTTTTCAATACTAAAGGTAAAGCTTAAGTATTCACCTTAATCAAGTCCTATCATCCTATGTTCATTACTGGACCAAGTTCCATACGATCATTGAGATGAAATCAATCCTAAATATCTAGCAAAGGTAAAATAATCACATGCATTATGGATAATTCGACAAAAAATTTAACCCATACTACAATTCCACTATGAAGAATCGATGTCCTTGAGATGCAACAAACATTCTAGATAAAGTGCTTACTAATCAATGGATAGGAATATATATACATGGGTATTGTCAACATCTAAAAGATCTAAACTCGCATTAAAAGTGTAAGCTTTATGTGAAAGCCCACCAAACTCCAATATTTTCCCTTGGATGAAAAAATATAGAAATTAAAGTATACAAAACTCCATATATTTTCCCTTGGTGAATTTAGTTCCTCTTGTAGCATACCACCACTCAAGTCATAGAAATCTATGCCAAGGCAAAAGGGTCCAATGTAAGAGACTAGTGGCTCATAGGATGCAAGAGAAAACTATTACAAGTCAAACTAATCTTGTTTGGCTTAAACCCAACTGCAAAAATAGGTGTTGTAGATCTGCAAATTCACCATAACGATGAATTACATGAGCTCAATAGTGTCGAAGTGGAATCCTACCATAAGTCATAAATCAAAGAGACAAGAAGGATCATATCATCACCATGAGCATGAGATGGATAAGCACATGCATGCCCTATGCATAATCATGCAACAAGAACACATCTACAAGCAAGAGAAAGAAATGAAAGAGGCAACGAAAACTCAAGAATGAATCGCTCTAAAGTATTTGCTTATAATGACCTCTCCAAGTTAATGGTCCCATGAAAGGAGGCTTCTTG